>SMJT01000002.1:2482990-2841088 GCA_004349715.1 Crucihimalaya himalaica
TTCACCCAACGCCATTTAGACAAAACAAAACAGCAGCAAGTAACTCAACGGTACGGCACGGCACGTGAGATTCACGTATACCTGAGACGAAGACTGCCACGTGTCGAATACATAGAAGACAAATTAATTGGAGAACAACGCCTCAAAAACAAAAGCTTTAGCATGTCTATTTCGAATTCATCGTAGGCCCAATTCATTCATGATATAAAATATAAATAACTATTGGCGTGGCGACGTATATAGGATAATTATTCTTTCTAACATCTTATACATTAACACATAGAAGAAGTTTAAAGAAAACGGAATATATAATTTTACAGGAGCAAAGAAAAATTATACTGAGATTTTATTCAAAATAAATTAACATAATCATTACATTAGAAAATTTCAAAAAACATCTAAAGCAACAAACATGTAACTGCAGAGTCCGAGACCGCCTTGTCTAAAAAACATCATTCTCCGGTTAGTGAAGTCACACTTCAAGCACCATCTTGATTAAAATTTCACAATCTGGCAAGGTCGAACGCCGAAGCACACTAGAAATTTCCAAGACCAAGATTGAACAAGTCCTTCATGAGCATAACTTAAAAAGCATTTGAAATAGAGCTCTTGTGACTCTTCGCAGTAAGCATAGAAGAGTCCTCGGATTAGATTAACAAGACAAGCCAAAACATCATTCTGAAATCAATTCCATAACACACTAACTTCAAAAAACCGAGCACTCGAGCAGCTTCTTATATTTTTAGTTTTATATATGTTAAAATTGTAAATTTGTAAATAATGTTCTATCAGAGATGCCAGAATTTAAGTGAAAATTATGGATAGAAAGCTCAGAAGGTTGCACAATCATTTCAAAGATTGTAAAATCTCATAAGTCCAGACATATATATAAGCAACTTCATCATCGCAATAAAACCACAATCATATCTATATGAATAGGTATATAAAATAAAGTATAGATTCACGAAACTCAGAGAAGCTACAATAGTAGCGATGGCAGACAATCTACACGGCATCAATTCAGACCGCCCGTCTGCTAATATCTCATCATCGATCGATTATATAATCCCATAAAACCAAAAGATAATTTGATTTGAAAACAATTTAATAGGTAAGGGCATCAGATAATAAGCGGAGATGTTGTGTCAACACTGTTCATCAGTGGTTAAGCATAAATTAATCAATTCTTCATTTGCCATCAGAAACTTCCCAGAAAAAAAAAAAAAAAACTGAAATTATAAAAGAATAAGCGAATAAACATAAAAAAGTAGTATTGGTCGATTCATTTGACGCCAAAGCTGCAGAAATAGCAATGGGTTGGTAAGATAACCTTTTCAATATCAGCATCTGTTCTAACTCCTCTACCATACTTTTGTGGATTTTACTCACCAAGTTATAGAGGAGTGGGTTAATAAAACTAATGCTTTCAATTCCAAATTCAATCGAAAACAAAACAAAACAAAACAGAGATCGACAAAACTACAAGAAATCAATTGATCATCAGACAAACTCAATACACCAGAAGCGAAGATGATATCTGCGGAGGAATAGATCGGTTGTTGTTTTGAGAATTGATAGATTTGTCACCATTTATATAGCGGAGATGGTTTTGTTTTTCGGCAATCTAGGGTTTCGGGTTTTATCGGGCTTACGATATTATCTTATTGGGCTGTTTAATTAAATATTTGACCCATTTGGATATGGTCCATTGAGATAATAAGAAAATATATGTGCTAATGACCATTGAGATAATTGTAACTATGAAGATAATTTTCATTTACACCCTCTCGATTCTCGAATCTCCCACGGCAAAATTACATATTTTGTCACAAATCTCAGGTGTAGTATATCTTCTTTTTTTTTTGCACATTAAGAAACCTATTTAACAAATACATAAATATAAACATCTAAAGAGAGAGAGACTAATAATGATCTCCACCGTACCTAATGATCATGGTTCATATCCGACGGTGGCAAAAAGCTCTCCAAACACAAGCCACAAATATTAAAATCCACCTCCTCGATCCGCCATTTCTCCTCTATTCGTCTCCGGTGGTTAACAGCTCCACCGTAGCGATAAAGCGTTGTCACGGTTTGACCACTGTGAGCTATGTTGACGGCATCAACGTATATGTAATCGTCTATGATTGACTCCATACTTGTCTCCCAGAAAACGCCGTCGCTTTTGCCTCTACCGGATTTGACTCTCACGAGCTTTGTGTCTCCGAACTTTACGAGAAGTCCCGTTCGTTGGCTGAAGTAACCCCACACCGTGTGGTGTATCACCTCCGTGTTTGGTGAGCACTGAGCCTTGAGAATATCTGACGGCGTCTCTACCTTTAGAACGAAACAGTCTTCGCCGTTAACGGATTGTTCACCGATGCAAACGGCGTCTAAGAACAAACTCGCCGTGCATCTCGGGTCTAGCCCCTGTCACGTCATGTAACAGGTGAAAATGTCAAAATATTATATTCAGGCTGCCATTGTACATACATACTTTGTATATAATATGTTTTGGTTCAATACGATGTATTATGGTTTGAGATGAGTACCTGAAAAAAGCGGCGGAGAGGGCGAGGAGGGCCACGGTGAGCCTGAGAAGGTTGAGTGGAGGATTGGTTCCAAGCAACTTTTCCGTCACTACCGGCGCTAATCTTGAAACCAGAAACCACTAACTCTAAGAACCAAAGATTTGGATTCTTCTGCCATAAAACAAAACCTCCGACCTCGAAACTGCCTTTTCCTAGCCGCACCGGCGTAGTCGTTCCTTCGTCCTCACCAGCAACCATCTCGGAGCCTTGCATCCTCACCTGCCCAACCGCGTACATGCTCTTCACTGCGTTCAAAGCTGCTGGACCTCCGCACGCCGCCACGTACTGTTGCACTATGTATTTAGCCGTTGACGCCTCCTTCAGATACATGATCATTACTATCAACTATCCACATTATATTTGTACTTTCTACTTAGATAAAAAGAAAGTGACGAAGTGTGTCATATGATATTAAATTGGAAATTTTGTTAAAATCGATCGGTTCAAAATTCACTTTTTCATACCAGGAAAAAAAATAAGAGCTAAAACTCTTCCTTCGAAACTTTTATCATGTTTTATATATTTATATCAAAGCAAATTGAAGTTGAATAAAAGCTACACATTTCATCTCCATACTTTACATAATTTAATCGAAGAATGGAGTATTTTTGACATTAGAAACGTTAAAAGTAACCAACCACCTTTAAATGGTAATTAGAAAAAACGAATCGTGACCTTATCCCACGTCAAATATCTATAACCACACCAAACCCCCATGGTTAGCTTTTGTCTCTATACACGTTAATATTGATATTTGAAAATGTCTATCACACGAGTTTATATCGGCGTTTGAAACGAAAGCTAAACACAAATCCTTGTAAAAAACTATATCCAATCCTAAAATAATCAAAGACAATTACGGGTCGAGAGATATCAAAATACCAAAATGAATAAAGTAGAAGATACGTACGATGGAAGTGTCATTGATGGGCCGGGAGAGACAGAACTCGAGCGGGACGTGAAAAGGAATAAGAGGACTTCCCACGATCTTCAACAACGCCACAAACTCGTTGTCTGATTTTGACTGCAAATGCATATTGACATTACTCATCGATGACGACGACGCCGGCGTTCTAATATCAGCCGCAACGGCGGTCACGACCGCGTGTGCCTTCATGAGAGCATGCATATTCCTCCACCGCCCCGTTGCATTGCTTCCCATCTTCGTAAACATTTCTTCCGGCACCGGAACCTCTAACACCGTCTCTAACCCGTCTTCTCTGTCCAAATTTGGACAAAGCTTTCTCATTTTCATTTTGTTTAACTTTTTCTAGATGATCCGAGAGAAAGAGGGGATTAGGGTTTTCCTCTTTCTCCGCAATTTTATTACGGGAGGGAGATCAATAGATTTTAGAAGATCATTAGTATTAACTTCTAAAAAAAAAAACTATTCTTGATTTTTTTTTTATTCTCACAATTTTCTGTTAGCCGGCTTTTATAACTAGGGTGCTCCTTGCTCGTAGCTATCGTGAGAACACGATTTCAGGAGGATCTCATCTAATCTCTCTCTCTCTCTGTATTTATATACGTATAATCTTATACTGGTCTGATGTGACATATGCACGAATTTATACTTAGTTATATCTATAAACGTTGACAATATGTGTGTATATTAATTTGCATACGAATATTTGGATACGTTACATTGTGGTCGTGTACTACATATTCGTGGAAGACTTATAGTACTTGATGGAATCAGATCTAATATATACAATCGAAGTGGTTAGGTGGGAGACCAATTGTGTACCGCGCCTCTTTCTTTATACGTAAACAACACTAGTTGTTATTCTATATTGTTATTTGTTATTTTTATGCTTCTCAGCAACATAAATATTATACAGATTTGATTTTGTATATGATATAGATTAAGATTTATATGTTTTCTGTTATTATGTCATCATCCGAGTTAATTTGTTCATCCGATGTCAACGAATTGGTGTATTTTAGTTACGATTCCAATTATTAATACTTCAAAACGGCTTGACTATCCACAAATTAAGATAACTCAGCATCTTATATGTAACTTATTCGTGGCATACAACTATACAAGAACCTTTGAAAACTGAAATTATGACAGTTAATTTACATCAAAATATATATATATATATATATATATATATATATATATATTTGTTCTAATAGCTAAGAAACTTGAAACTTGAAATTACTAATTAGTGTATTAGAGAAGATGAGTAAAATAAACTCTCATTCCTATTAACTGTAAAGTTAGTTACATGCTCCCTTATATACACTCACAATTGTACAAGTATAAGAAACTGTACAAGTGTATTTTATATGTGTAATTATACAAGTGTATATTAAAATACACTCAAATATAATGAAACTTGAACTTATGTGGCTTTTTAAATAGAAGATAGATCCTGTTAGGAGTTTACCGAGTTATGATATGAATGATCAAATGACTCCACCATGAGCGGAGAAAGCTCACTTTTTTTTGTTTGGGGTTTATTTAACGTAAAACAGAGGCGCCAAAATTCGAATTGTTTGGCGCGTAAATCCCCAAGCGATTATTCATTTTCACTTTTTTTTTCACGCTGATTATAATTGTTCGAAACGAACAGAACCATTGGGTACCCTCTAATTCTGGCCGGAGATTACAATCGGAGATGATGAGCGACGAGCAGCTTTCTCCTATCGGAGAATCGAGTGTACCACTAGCAAACAGGATGCTTAGGCGATTGAAGAAGGCTAAATCGATTTCCGATTTGTGTCCTGCATCTGAAACCCTCGATTCCGAAAAATCCGTCGGTGATGATTTAGGAAAGCTTGGATTGCAGTCTGAGAAGGTTTTCGATGGGTTTGAAGAAGAAGATGGGCTACGATCTGATATCGAGGGTTTGGATGTAGAGCATGGAGTTACCGCGAGGAAGGTTCTTGATTTTGATTCGGTGTCTGGGTTTAATCAGACGATTGAAGATCTGGTTGAGAAAGGTGAAGACGGAATCTCTGATTTAGAAACAAGAGCAGAAATTAGGGTTTCGGAAACGACGGAAGCTGGAAAGGAGCGGCCAATTAGTGCGCCTGAGTTTGATTCTGCAGACGAGGAATTGGGCGAGAAAGGTGAAGACGAGATCTGTGATTTGGAATCAGAAGAGGAAATTAGGGATTCGGAAACGAAGGAAGCTGGAAAGAAGCGACCAGTTCCGGAGACAAGTGATTGCGAGGGAAAAGAGAACAAGAGAGATAAGAAGAGTGATAATTTTGATGAGCTGCCGATTTCTACTGCTTCCATGAACATGACTAAGAAGGTAACTCTCTACTTCTTAGTAGAATTAGATTGTTTGTTTCCTTCTCCTGGGTTTAATTGGTGTCACTGTTCTTTGTTCGTTTGTAGGAAAGAAGAGAATATCTTGATCAGCTTCGTGCAGAAAACCAGAGACTCTTGCGAGGTATGATAGTCTCAAAGCACTTTGCAGTGTTCATTGCAACGTTTCGCAGGGAACTGACAGTTGTATTTGGCTTGGTGTTGGTTTGTGTTGCTCTCTTTATGATAGAAACTAGAGATGCTGCCTTTCAACCCGCCCCTCTTGTCCGAAAGCCGATTTCATCCGTATTGGAGAAAATTCGACGAAGAAAAGAGGAGATTTCAAAACAGTGAGTTTTGATATATTCTCTTAAGTCCTAACCATTTCCCCACTATAATCTCTTTTCTTAGTAACTGTGTTTGTGTATTGTCATTTATGCTGTTGGCAGATTCCTTAGCAGGAAGAAATCCAAATCTATAGACATATGCGACCGGGATGATTTTGAGGAAGTTGTAGCCGAAGAGAAGAATGAAGGTATGAATTTTGAAAGTACAAGCAAGCAAAACCCTGGAGGACATCATTGCTCGGAGGAATCTGCAGGTCCATCGGAGAACTTAGACAGTCCTTCTAACAAAAATGCTGAAAGTAACCCTACTCATCAGGTGAGCCAACTCATACTTCTTTGCACAATCAGGAAGTTGTTTTCTGTTCTGTTCCTATGATTTTTGATTTTGAGGTCCGTAATCATAGCTTTGAGCGATATTTGAATGTTTGAATGCTCCTCCAGACCTAGTAATAAGTTCAAACGTACGAGGATTTAAACTGTAGATATATACACCTGCAAATCCATTATGTTCTGTTAACTCCACCTGCACAATAATTCGAGCAGCAGTTTCGTTTCCAGGTTACAAATGCTAAGTTTATGCAGTGGTTCAAAGGCTACTTTGTAAAATTAAATGTAAAGCTGAATCTCTCAGTTTTTTTTTTTTTTTGGTTAGGATCCATCCTTGCGTCCACAAACGATTAACTCTGGAGATGAACTTCTAGAGAATACGTCAAACAGACCTTTGGAAGAAGTAATGACACCTTCGGTAGTTGCCATGAACCTCAAACTAAACCCGTCTCCTCTGCCTGACAAGTGAGTTTAGCTATTGATGTGGTTACATGCGGAAATATAATATGCTAGAATTGACATGCTTGTCTATCTAATATTGTCAAGCTTCACATAACGCAGTCTGTACATGTTCATAATATTTTATGGACAAATGTCACTTTCAGTACATGAATAGATTGTGTTCTGTGTCATAATCAGAAAGCCAGTTGTTTATTGAGAGTATATTGTGTATACTTAGGCTTGCTTTCTCTGCAATAACTAAGTTACATCTGCAGATCTTCTAAAGTAGCAGATTACATGAAGGAAAATTCTGATTCTGAGACCCATGATTCATCTCCTGGTGACCCTGTTAGAAAATTTATTGATGAGGATGCTGAAGAGGAAGATGACAGCGACAATGATTTACTCCGATTTGAGGATGAGGATGATGACGAAGATGAAGAAGATGATGATCTCAGGGATATGATTGTCAGTCAATTTAAGGAAGATCCGACTGATAAAGATAGACGTAATGAACTGCATCAGAAATGGCTCGAGCAACAAGATGCTGCAGGGACAGAGAAACTCTTACAGAAGCTAAAACGTGGTTTGCAGCAGGATGAAACATTATTGTCTGAAGATGAAGATGAAGATGACGATGATGAAGAGAGGGCTGAAGATGTTGACGATGAAGAAGTGCAAAAACCTGAAGCCAATGAAGATGAAGATGAAGATGAAGAAGATCCGAGTCATGCAAATTCCATGCGAATGACCATAAAGAAAATAAAGGAAATGATCCCTTTAATGTTCACAGATGAAGATGATGTTTATGTGTCATCTGACGATGAGGAATTGGAAAAGAAGCTTCTGCAAGAGCGATTGCGCAAGAAAATGGTAGGTGATCCCAGTTCAATAGCTCTGTATGCTCCATGTTTTATCAGTTGATCCACCATACTTCTATATGGTAAAGATTGAAAAGCTTGTTTGATGATCCACTTGTGCTATCCCATGAATCTCGATCATTGTTGTTTGGAACAGGAGCTAAAGGCCAAATCTTCATCATCTATTGGGGATGAAAACTCCGAGGAAATTCTTCGCCACATCAAGAAGCCTGAGATCAAGAAGAAAGCAAAACCTTCTTGTAAGATAACACACAAGTTTCTCCCTCTGTATGTAATCATCAACTGAGTTTATACACATTGCTGATTGCTTATAACCATTCTGTTTCTATTGTTTTCAGCTTATAAAGAGAAGGCACTCATGGGAATGAACAAAAACCCTGCGGCATCCAAGGTATAAGCCTTCTTCAGTTACTTTCACATACCAAACAAGTTCGTTGAGAGGTCACTCTTTAAGACTTGTTAGAAACAGGACAAGGAATTACAGCTTTACTCATGCCGTGAATCTTTTGCAGTCATCATTCTTGGGTAGACTTACAAAGAGTTCCCTGTCAGAAGGATCTCGGAAGCGCGGTTCAAACGTTGTACGTGGCTATATATTCGAACGTGATGACAGTAACAGCAAAAGCTCAAACTCAGTGCCAGAGGAACTTTCAGCTCCTGAGACGGTATAGCTCTCTCTCTATAAAAAAAACACACACATCATCCCATAAAGATTTCTGGTACAGACATAATGTCTTCTTCATAACAATTGCAGATTATTCAAGAAAAAAGCAGACCAAAAAGAGCTCCCGCAAAATTCACTGCCTCACAGTCACAAGAAAGATCAGCAACATTACAGGCGACGACTGTGGTGGAGGAGACAAGCACGAGGCAACGAACAACCTTGTACGAGATTCTAAAGATGTCTTCAAAGAAAACTTGCTTCAATTCACGCGAGACAGTGATAAGCAGCAACCACACTGAGTCTATATTTGCTGCTTTCAAATTGGATAAGAAACCAGTTAAGACAAACCCACAAGTAAACACCCTCTCCCTCTCTAATTAAATGTATTCTTGTGAAATCAATTCTCCATTTTCCAACTAATTGTTTTTTAATCTAACGAATATTTACAGGAAAAGAGATGAAATCAGTTAAAACAAAAAATATAGAGAACAGTGGCAATGTGTTTTAGAGGACTTCATGGATTTTGCAATGAAGCAGCATGTGTGGTGCATGTGAATCAATGGATCGTGTAGCTATTTGTTTATGTGTGGCCACCGCCAAAACGGCGTAGGACCGCGCGTTTTGGCATTTTCCTGATCAGATTCAGTCTCGATTCTCAAGTACATAGGTTGTTGCTGTAACTACAGAGGTTTTTGTGGGAGATTAGATCGTCCATCGTAGTCATTCGAATCGAATTATTATTGAAAGTTTTGTTTTATATATATTCAATAATTTACGGTACATTATTTCTTTTAGATGGATACAAATTATACAAGAATTTTTCAACTAACTAACATCCATTACCAAAAATAATTAACCCTTTTTGTTTTCTCAAAAGCGCAAACAGTTTTTATCACATGTTGTAATAATTTATACTGCATAAATATCTTAACCTGTTGACATTAAACCAAAAAAATTGACCTTTCTTTGATCCCAAAAATAAAATCTAAGGATATATCTTCTTCCCTTGAGCTTCGCTGAGACTGAAGAAGAAGACCAGAGAGTTTCGGACACAAAAAGATCTAAAATCGGACAATTTTTATCATATTTTTCTTACCTCAACGTGTTGTTTGACTTGCAAAAGAATATCTCAGATAGATTCTGACCGATAAATCTTCTTCCTTCCAGATCCGAATTCTCCCTCTCCTATAGATCTACGTAAATGGCGGTTACTTACTGATTTCGGAAGAAAAAAGGACCCTTTGATGCCCACTTTAATGGCAGATTCTCGAAACGGCAAGTCCTTTTCCCTCTGCTTCTCCTTCTTTGTCTCGCTTAGTTTTCTTTTCCTTTTGCCGTCTTTTTCGGATGCATCTACTGTTGTCACCGCTTCCGAGTCCGATGTGACCAGCAGCGAATCCGAAAGGCACAGTGTTTCATTGCGTAGACTCGAGGAACTTGTTAGGAATCTTACGGAAGTAGTTGCTAAATTAGATGCTAAGTTATCTGAAACTCCGTTTAAGGTAAAGAAAGAGATCAGTCGTGATGAGATCGGAGAAGAAGGGATTAGAGAGAAAGCCAAGGCTTTTTCCGTGACAAAGTACAGTCCTTTCTGGTCCGAGAGATTCGAATTCACATCTGCTGTGAAATTAGACTCCGACGCGACTTGCATCAACGTGTTGCCGTTTCGAGATTACGAAGGTTTAAGCAAGTATTTCGCAGTTGGGGATTCAAGTGGTAGGGTGTTTGTGTTCTTGAGAAATGGGGATGTTTTGGTTGAGTTTTTCACTACCTGCGATTCACCAATCACGGCAATGGTTTCTTACATGTCTGTGTACAAAAACGAGAGCTTCGTGGTGACGGGCCACCAGAGCGGAGTCATCTTGTTGCATAGACTCCGCGAGGGCTCTATTGGGGAAGATTGGAGTTCTACTGTGATGGAAAATGTTGGCAAGTTTGATGGCACGGAGGACGGTTTGCAAGTGACTCTATTGGAAGTGCATCATGTGGGTCGTGTTAGGTATATATTGGCGACGGATCTTAGCGGAAAGCTCACGGTTTTCACTGAGAACAGAACGGTTTATGGCTCCGTTACCCCATCTAGTAGACCGCTTGTGTTCTTGAAGCAGAGGCTGTTGTTTCTCACTGAGACTGGTGCTGGTTCATTAGACTTAAGAAGCATGAAGATCAGAGAATCCGAGTGTGAAGGTTTAAACCACTCTCTAGCAAGAAGTTACGTTTTTGATGCGTCGGAACGGTCTAAAGCTTATGGATTCACATCTGATGGTGAAGTCATTCACGTATTACTTCTTGGAGAAATCATGAACTTCAAATGTAGAGTGAGATCCAAGAAGAAGTTTCAAATGGAGGAGCCTGTAGCGTTACAAGCCATCAAAGGCTATCTACTGGTAGTCAACCAAGAGAAAGTCTTTGTATACAACGTATCAACTCAACACTACGTTCGAACCACAGGTCCTCGGCTTCTTTTCCCCGCTGCATTAGAAGATATCAGGTCAACGTTTTTGAGCCATCGAGAATCATCTAAAACCACCGATCACCAGAAGCTCGAAAAGGCAACTCCTTTGATAGCAAGCGACCGTGAAAAGCTGCTTGTGATGGGTTTAGGAGATGGATACGTCGCTACATACAAATCAAAGCTTCCGATCTCCAAAGCAGAATTCAACACAATGCTTTGGAGCAGTCCTGTCTTCTTCTTCATACTTTTCTTATTTGGCGCGTGGCACTTTTTCGCCAAGAAGAAAGAATCTCTCACAGCTTGGGGACCCGACGATCCTTTCGCCTCGACGACAATGTCTTCTTCTTCTTCTACGACAACTGCACAAAACAGTTCCGCATTCGCTGAACCTATTAGGAGAAATGACGAGCACATGGATCTTCGAAGAAGGTATGTTTCACCATCTCGGTATCCTCCTGGAGCAGCAGCAGGTGCATACCGGTCTAACGATCCGAGCTCAAGAGCACCAGTGGAAACTACTAACTACAGAACAACTGCACAGGAAATGAAGTATCGTGGTGGGTCAGGTCTTGATTCAGGTGGGTTTGGTAAAAGAAGAGAGAGCTTGTTTGGAAACAACCAAGCTTTAGACGACGAAAATTAGTCCCCTTTTTATTATTAACAGTCGCCGTTTTTTTCTCTTCACTTAGAAGTTCGTTATGTTTTTTTCTTTTTACCGGTCAACGCTTGAAATTTTTGTATTGTGTAAAACTCCGGCGAAGAAATAATTTTTTTTAAACGGCACATCTCAAGACTTGAATCGTACTGCAACTTTCTTGTGGCAATCTCAAGATCAGATTGAGATAAAATGTTTATTTATATCTTTTAAAAATATTATAATTTCAAGATCCAATAAAATGAAAATGAAGCAGAGAGAGTTTTGGAATAACAAGTCGAACTATGACAGTGTCCTTCATCTTCGTCTTGGTCTTTTTCTTCCTTGTCTTCAGATTCATCTACGGTTATCTATGGGTTCCTTGGAGAATCCAATGTCACTTCAAAAAGCAGAGCGTAACGGGTCCTCGTTACCGGATATTCACCGGAAACTCTGGCGAGGTGAGCCGATTAACGGCGGAGGCGAAAGCAAAGCCGATTCCTTCCGGGAACAATCCTCATGAGTTCGTCCACCGTGTGGCACCTCACTACCACGCGTGGTCACGTGTCTATGGGAAGACGTTCCTCTATTGGTTCGGGTCGAAACCGGTGGTGGCAACGTCGGATCCAAGACTAATCCGGGAAGCTTTGACGACGGGTGGGTCGTTTGATCGAATCGGGCATAACCCTTTGTCTAAGCTGCTTTATGCTCAGGGTCTTCCTGGTCTTAGAGGCGATCAATGGGCTTTCCATAGAAGAATCGCCAAACAAGCTTTTACAATGGAGAAACTCAAGGTAAACACACATCAATGTAGAAGCTAAGCTCTGTAATTCAGACAACATTTGTGCTATTTGGATTCAGTCTAGTTTAGCTTAAAGTTACCAAATCCAAAACTTTATAGGATTGTGGCTAAAGCTGAGATCTTTTTAACAGAGGTGGGTGCCGCAAATGGTGACAAGTACTATGATGTTTCTGGAGAAGTGGGAGGAGATGAGGAACGGAGAAGAAGAGATTGAGTTAGAGGTTCACAAAGAAATGCACAATTTGTCTGCAGATATGTTATCAAGAACAGCTTTTGGGAACAGCGTGGAAGAAGGGAAAGAAATCTTCGCGCTGCAGGAGCGTATGATGCGTCTTTTCTATCTAGTTCGATGGAGCGTTTATATCCCCGGATTCAGGTAAGTCTTGCGGGAAATCTTTCTAGTTTTGATGGGAACAAGAACCTTAATGCTCATTTTCAAATGCTGGTTTAGATTCTTTCCTTCGAAGACTAATAAACAGATATGGAGGGTCGAGAAACAAATCCGTGGTTCTATCCTGAAACTGATAGAAACCAACAAAACTACAGCTGTTGAGAAATCAGGAACTCTGCTTCAGGCTTTTATGTCTTCTTACACGAATCAGAATGGTCAAGAAGAGAAGCTTGGGATTGAAGAAGTTATAGATGAATGCAAGACCTTCTACTTTGCAGCCAAGGAAACAACTGGTAACCTTCTGACGTTTGTTTTAGTCCTCTTAGCTATGCACCAAGAATGGCAAAACATTGCTCGGGAAGAAGTCATACACGTCCTCGGACCAACCGGGTTTCCTACTCCAGACGTCTTACAAGACCTCAAGACTGTACGTCCTTAAGTCCCAACCTAAATATGGTTTTAAAAGATATTGATTCTTAACACCACATTCTTTTATTTTTGTCTTTGCTAACAGCTAAGTATGATAATCAACGAGACTCTTCGGCTCTACCCTCCAGCAATGACACTAAACCGTGACACTCTTAGGAGAGCTAAGCTCGGAAACCTTGACATTCCTGCAGGGACTCAACTCTATTTATCAGTGGTCGCGATGCACCACGATACAGAAACATGGGGAAACGACGCAGAGGAGTTTAATCCGCGTAGGTTTGAAGATCCTAAGAAACTATCAGCTCTGTTTGTGCCGTTTGGGTTAGGGCCTAGGACTTGTGTGGGATCTAATCTTGCTGTGAATGAGACCAAAACTGTTCTGGCTACGATCTTGAAGCATTACAGCTTCAGGTTGTCTCCAAGTTATGCTCATGCTCCTGTTTTGTTTGTGACCTTGCAGCCTCAAAATGGTGCTCATCTTCTCTTTACTAGGATTTCGAGTTAACAAACTACCAAGATTGGTTAATAACTTTGTATTATGGGTTCCGGTTTGATCCGGTTAAGGTGGGATTAATCATTTAATGTACTTCGGTTTGGTATTATTTTCCCTTGAATCATAAGGCTAAAATGGTCAGAGCACACAATTTTTGTTATTGTATCAAGTATCAACTACCCATTAATCTTCTTCCTCCAAACTCCCAAGCTTCTCTACAACTCCTAAATCATCGGATTTGTGTTCATATATTGGGCGGGAAAAAACTGAGATTTTTTTTTCCTATGTCTGATTCCTTTTTTTCCTCATAATCTACGATATACTGTAATTGAAAAAAGTCAGATAGGAAACAAAAGCATCAGCGGAAACACGCACTCAAGGTGTTCGACGAAACTCTGCAGAGAGATTACAACACTTAAAAGATGCCACTAGAACCTATTCGGTTCTTGAGTACAACCGCAGGAGCAATTGTTGGCGGATTTGTGATCATAAACTTGGTTTCGTCAGCAGCCATAGGAGCATTTCGACATACAATTGAAGAGAAACGTAAGAAAAGCGGATTGGTTTGTAGAGCGTGTCGTGGAAAAGGTTTTTACATATGCAAACTATGCAAAGGAAACGCAACGATTAAGTGGTCACCATTGTATGATCCAGTTTGTATCAATCCATGTCTTTGCCCTACTTGCGATGGTCACAGGTTTTTTTATTGTTTCTTTTTTTCTCCTTCAAAATGCAGAGACTGTTCTCCTAGACTAAAAATTTGAATTTTTTTCTTTTAAAACATTACAGGGTACAACGATGTCTCAACTGCTTAGGAAAGGAGTACTGTTAGACTCCTTAGGCTTATGATTTGATCATCTTTGTGCTTTTGAAAACGGTTTGGTTTTGATACGATTTGTAGTGTTGAGAATGGTGTGGATTTGATAATAAATAATGGGTCCTGCTTTTAGAATCGTTATTACTTTGGTTGTAGCTGAGTTCGGCAATTCTGCCTAAACCTCTCTACCTAGTAGATGTTAGATGGACCGTTCTTTCTCTTTCAGTATGATGACATTTGACCAAGAACAACGTCAGCCGTCAGTACAATCAAGACGAGACAATAAATTTAAGTGTTAAAATAAACGTTAAGGAAACCAAATCAATAGTTATATAAGATTAACTTGCACTGCTATGATTTGATCACAAAAGAGAGAAAGGAGTTTATCAATTTGGCTACTGCATCTTCTCTTTCTCTTTCGGAGAAAGTCAATTGGCAATGGCTGGTCGTAGAGACAGAATCCAACAATTCCGCGAATGTGGAACTGCCGTCTCCATCCTAATTGGAATTTTTATCGGGTGTGTCTGCACTATCTTGTTACCAAACGATTTCTTCAACTTCGGATCATCGAAGGTTAGCTTAAATCTTATACTATAAATCATGTACTGTCATTTTAAAATTTTATTGTTTGTTCTATAGCTCTAGATTTGTGTTTTGAATTAGAAGATGTTCTGCAGAAGCTAGCAATTATAGGCATTGAGTTGATTTATACGGGGAATGCTGGAATTGTATTGTGTTTGTTGAAAATTATTACTCAAAATGTTGTTGAATGAAGTTTGAATACCATAGCCGAATATTGAACTATATTTGGTGGGAGATGGATTTGAAGATTTAAGAAGTTAAGTCTCTTACTGAGTTCTTTTTGTTTTGAGGATTCATAATCATCATCTATTTTTGAGTAAGAAGAATCACATATTGCATGTTTAATCATCATCATGTTGGATCTTACTCAAGACTGAAGATTGTGACATCAAAACCAAAGTTTAAATGGTGATTTCATCCTTTCTCTGTTTATCTTTTCAGGTTGGACCGGCTTCAGGTGAATCACCTGAACAGGTCAAAATGTTAAAATCAGAATTTACACTCATCTCTGAAAAGAATGCCGAGTTAAGGAATCAGGTCAGAGAGCTAACAGAAAAGGTACGGCTGGCGGAACAAGGAACAGTGATTAAAGCCGGGCCTTTTGGCACTGTCACGGGTCTGAGAACTAATCCAACTGTGGTTCCCGACGAGTCTGTTAACCCCAGACTAGCTAAGCTTTTAGAGAAAGTAGCTGTCAATAAAGAGATCATTGTAGTTCTTGCAAATTCAAATGTGAAACCAATGTTGGAGGTGCAGATTGCTAGCGTAAAGAGAGTTGGTATTCAAAACTACATGGTTGTCCCGTTGGATGATATCATAGAAAACTTCTGTAAATCGAATGAAGTCGCATATTACAAGAGAGATCCAGATAAAACATTGGATGTGGTTGGGAAAAGCGGAAGTAGTTCGGCCGTATCTGGACTAAAGTTTCGCGTCTTAAGGGAGTTCTTGCAGCTTGGTTATGGTGTTCTTCTATCAGATGTGGACATTGTATTCTTGCAGAACCCTTTTGGTCATCTATACAGAGACTCTGATGTGGAGTCCATGAGCGATGGTCATGACAATAACACGGCTTATGGCTTCAACGATGTATTTGATGACCCATCCATGGGGAGGTCTCGGTATGTCTACACAGCGAGGATATGGGTTTTCAATTCCGGGTTTTTCTATCTAAGACCAACTCTTCCTGCAATTGAGCTACTTGATCGAGTGACAGATACACTCTCTAAGTCAGGGGGATGGGACCAAGCAGTTTTCAATGAGCACCTCTTTTATCCTTCGCATCCTGGATACACTGGTTTACACGCTTCCAAGAGAGTCATGGATATATATGAGTTCATGAACAGTAGGGTCCTCTTCAAAACGGTGAGAAAGAATCAGGAACTGAAGAAGTTGAAGCCGGTGATTGTTCATCTGAATTACCATCCAGATAAACTCATCCGAATGCAAGCTGCAGTGGAGTTCTACGTTAATGGCAAGCAAGATGCGCTTGATAGCTTCTCAGATGGCACTGTTGGATAAATAGATAGATGCTTGTTACGCAAGATATCTAAAGAACCAAAAGCTTCTTCTTCTTATTCTGATAGAGAGGTTATTAAACTACTTTTTATGTCAAACTTGGAACGTGGTTTAAGAAAATTAAGACGACTTCTTTTTGTCTTGATCGAAAGATTTAAAACATCTTGCAGTGAATGAGGCCAAGACTGTTCTGGCTACGATCTTGAAGCAGTACAGTTTCAGGTTGGCTCCAAGTTATGCTCATGCTCCTGTTTTGTTTGTGACCTTGCAGCCTCAAAATGGTGCTCATCTTCTCTTTACTAGGATTTCAAATTAAAAAAACTACCAATATTGGTTTGTATTATGGTTTCCGGTTTGTTCCGGTTTAGATGGGATTTAATCATTTAAAGTACTTCGGTTTTGTACTCTTTTCCGCTTGTATCATAAAATAAAATAAAAACAGCGTTGTAAAAAAGAAACAAAAAGAATCGTACTGCCTTATAAAAATCATGTTTGTATTGCTTTAAAAGAATATAGATAAAAGGAGTTAGAGAATATTTTGAGACTGTTAAAAGTGTAGAAAAAAAAATTAAAGTAAAAGTGTGATTGAATGAAATTTGGTGTAGTTAAAGCCATGACAGTATCACACCAATCACCCCCAAAGTTTTAAAATAGTCACACCAAATAGCCCCCAAAGTGTTAAAAATAATCACACCAATCACCCCCAAAGTGTTAAAATAAAAATTAAGGAAACCAAATCAATGGTTATATAAGATTAACTTGAACTACTATGTTTTGATCACAGAATAGAGAAAGGGGTTTCTCAGTTTGGCTATTGCGTCTTGGAGGTAATCAAGTGGCAATGGCTAGTCGTAGAGACAAAAATCAACAATTCCGCGAATGTGGAACTGCGGTCGCCATCCTAATCGGAATTTGTATCGGGTGTGTCTGCACTATCTTGTTACCAAACGATTTCTTCAACTTCGGATCATTGAAGGTTAACTTGAATCTATACTATAAATCATGTACAGTCATTTTTATTTTTATTTTTTATGTGTTCTATAGCTCTAGATTTGTGTGTTTGAATTAGAAGATGTCATGCGGAAGCTAGCAATTATAATAGGCATTGAGTTTATTTATATGGGGAATGCTGGAATTGTATTGTGTTTCTTGAAAATTATAATTCAAAATGTTGTTAAATGAAGTGTGAATACTATAGCCGAATATTAAACTATATTTGGCGGGAGATGGTTTTGAAGATTTGAGAATTTAAGTCTCTTATTGAGTTCTTTTTTTTGTTTTGAGGATTCATAATCTTCATCGATTTTTGAGTAAGAAGAATTACATATTGCATGTTTAATCTTACCATGTTGGATCTTACTCAAGACTGAACTCTGTGTCTGTGCAGAGCCGGTCGGTCCAACATTATCGAGGGCCCTACCCAAAATTAGTTTTTTAGTTATCATTTTTGAAAGAAACAGAGAAGTTTAATGGTAATGACAAAAGAAATTATTAATCATCAAAACCAAACCAAAAAATAAACTTTTCAACACAAATCTGATCATTTTAATAACATTTTAGGTCAGAAAACCCGAAAATCAGAACTAAAATAAGAAAATTTCTAAGTCTTGGTGTACCGGCCCTGGTCTATGACATTCATAACCAAAGTTAATGGTGATTTCATACTTTCTCTGCTAATCTTTTCAGGTTGGATGGGCTTCAGGTAAATCACCCAAACAGGTCAAAATGTTAAAATCAGAATTTGCAATCATATCTGAAAAGAATGCTGAGTTAAGAAAGCAGGTCAGAGAGCTAACAGAAAAGGTACGGCTTGCGGAACAAGGAACAGTGATCAAGGCCGGTCCTTTTGGCACTGTCAAGAGTCTGAGAACTAATCCAACAGTGGTTCCCGACGAGTCTGTAAATCCCAGACTAGCTAAGCTTTTAGAGAAAGTAGCTGTCAATAGAGAGATCATTGTAGTTCTTGCAAATTCAAATGTGAAACCAATGTTGGAGGTGCAGGTTGCTAGCGTAAAGAGAGTTGGTATTCAAAACTACATGGTTGTCCCGTTGGATGATTCCATAGAAAACTTCTGTAAATCGAATGAAGTCGCATATTACAAAAGAGATCCAGATAAAACGGTGGATGTCGTTGGAAAAAGCGGAAATACTTTTGCCGTATCTGGACTAAAATTCCGCGTCTTAAGGGAGTTCTTGCAGCTTGGTTATGGAGTTCTTTTATCAGATGCGGACATTGTATTCTTGCAAAACCCTTTTGGTCATTTGTACAGAGACTCTGATGTTGAGTCCATGAGTGATGGCCATGACAATAACACGGCTTATGGCTTCAACGATGTATTTGATGACCCATCCATGGGGCGGTCTCGGTATGTCTACACAGCGAGGATATGGGTTTTCAATTCCGGGTTTTTCTATCTAAGACCAACTCTTCCTGCAATTGAGCTACTTGATCGAGTGACAGATACACTCTCTAAGTCAGGGGGATGGGACCAAGCAGTTTTCAATGAGCACCTCTTTTATCCTTCGCATCCTGGATACACTGGCTTACACGCTTCCAAGAGAGTCATGGATATATATGAGTTCATGAACAGTAGGGTCCTCTTCAAAACGGTGAGAAAGAATCAGGAACTAAAGAAGTTGAAGCCGGTGATTGTTCATCTGAATTACCATCGAGATAAACTCATCCGAATGCAAGCTGCAGTGGAGTTCTACGTTAATGGCAAGCAAGATGCGCTTGATAGGTTCTCAGATGGTACTCTTGGATAAAGAGATAGATGCTTGTTATGCAAGTTATTCAAAGAACTAAAAGCTTCTTCTGATAGAGAGTTTATTAACCCACTTCTTATGTAAAACTTGGAACGTGGTTTAAGAAAATTAAAACGACTTCTTTTTGTCTTGATCGAAAGATATAAAACATCTTCTTTCTTTCTCTATCAGTAAGTTATGTTAATTTGACCTTTATTTGACCAAGGACAACTTCAGTAGCCAAAGATTAAGTATTTGATATTTGCATAAAGAATATTCAATCAAATGGACTACATATAGAACAAACATCAGTAAGTGAATCATAAGAAAAATAATTAAGGAAACACAAATACAATAAACTTGCACAACTACGGCTTGATCACAGAAGACGAAAGTGTTCATCAATTTGGCTTCTGTGTTTTTCGGCAGTGGAATTGGAATTTAAAAGATGTCTTACCCATTTAAGTTTGAATACTATATAGCCGAATTTAGAACTATATTTGGCGGGAGATGGGATTGATTGGGCCAAACAAGCCCACAATATATGTTGGGGTGATCTAGTTCTGTTTGGATGCTGTGAAAATTGTTTTCTTCAGTATGTGACCACTCTAATTTTTCAAATGGTTCGGATTTGAGGGAAAAAGAAGTTATCGATCCTGCTTTAATATTTTATTTGAAGTGAGTTCGGCAAATCTTGCCTAATTCGTACATAAATGATTAATCAAGTCCACACTCAATTAGTATACTGAGTCTGGACCGTTCGTGGCTTGTGTAGACTGTACTGTATATAGATTATTAAAAATGGATTTTATAGAAAGACCCCTCAAATATTTACATATTTATTTTAAAATCATTAACTCAATCATTAATTAAAAAGGCGATTATATAAACTATTAAAAATATTTTGATCGCAGAAGAAGAAAGGGTTTCACAATGTGGCTAAATGTATGTTATTTAATTAATACTTTGTTCTTTAATTGAGGAAATACAAAGGCGATTATATAAAATATTAACGTCCACAAATACAGTTTGATCGCAGAAGAAGAAAGGTTTCACAATTTTGCCACCTGTGTCCTTTTCGGCAATGGCGGGTCGTAGAGACAGAATCCAACAGAACCGTGGATCTCGAATTACAATCGCCATCTTGGTCGGAATTCTTATCGGCTGTGTCTGCGCCGTCTTGTTCCCGAACGGGTTCTTTAATTCGGGATCATCGTTGGTAGTTAACGAACGCCTTTCGAATTCGACCTCTAAGGTACTATCGTATGCCCTTAAACATGTACACTATTTTTTTTTTTTTTTTTAATTTCTCTGTGGTGTTGAGCTCTTAATCTATAATCCGAATTAGAGCTTGCAAATTATAAGCATTGAGTTGATTTCTATGGTGAATGCGTTTCACCTAGTGCTGTGTTTGTTGTAATTTATAGTTCAAGTTTGAATAATATATAGCCGAATTGAGAACTATATTTTGTCTTTGAAGATTTGATAATTTGAGTCTCTTGCTGAATTCAATTATAATTTCAGATTGCATGGTCACTTGGTCAGTCATCATTGTTGGGGTCCGTACCATTGAACTTAGTTTCAGACTTTCAGTCTTCAACATTTGAGTTTAACTGGTGAAATTTCATCTTTTCTCTGTTTTTTTTTTCAAACTTTTCAGGTTGGATTGGCTTCATGTGAATCGTCCGAGCGCGTCAAAATGCTCAAATCAGAAATTTCAATTATCTCGGTAAAGAACGCAGAGTTGAAGAAGCAGGTCAGAGAGTTAACAGATAATGTACGGTTGGCGGAACAAGAAACAGAAAATGCAAGGAAACAAGTCTTAGTTTTGGGATCAGAGATCAAGGCAGGGCCTTTTGGCACTGTCAAGAGTCTGAGAACTAATCCAACTGTGGTTCCCGACGAGTCTGTTAACCCCAGACTAGCTAAGTTTTTAGAGAAAGTAGCTGTTAATAAAGAGATCATTGTGGTTCTTGCAAATTCAAATGTGAAACCAACGTTGGAGGTGCAGATTGCTAGCGTAAAGAGAGTTGGTATTCAAAACTACCTAATTGTCGCGTTGGATGATTCCATTGTAAATTTCTGTAAATCAAAGGAGGTTGCATGTTACAAGAGAGATCCAGATAAAGCGGTGGACATGGTTGGGAAAAGCGGAGGTAATCACGCTGTTTCCGGGCTGAAGTTCCGCATCTTAAGGGAGTTCTTGCAGCTTGGTTATGGTGTTCTTCTATCGGATGTGGACATTGTCTTTTTGCAGAACCCTTTCGGTCATCTGTATAGAGACTCTGATGTGGAGTCCATGAGCGATGGCGATGACAATAGCACGGCTTATGGATTCGACGATGTGTTTGATGAACCATCCATGGGATGGGCTAGGTATGCTCACACAATGAGGATATGGGTTTTCAATTCCGGCTTTTTCTATCTAAGACCAACTCTTCCTTCAATCGAGCTACTAGATCGTGTGGCAGATACACTCTCTAAGTCAGAGGCATGGGACCAAGCTGTTTTCAATGAACAACTCTTCTACCCTTCGCATCAAGGATACACTGGCTTACACGCTTCCAAGAGAGTCATGGATATGTACGAGTTCATGAACAGTAAAGTCCTTTTCAAAACCGTGAGAAAGAATCAGGAACTAAAGAAGTTGAAACCGGTGATTGTTCATCTAAATTACCATCCGGATAAACTCGAACGAATGCAAGCTGTAGTGGACTTCTACGTTAATGGCAAGCAAGATGCGCTTGATAGCTTCCCAGATGGTTCTGATTAATAAAAGAGATAGATGCTTGTTAAGCAAGATATCTAAAACACAATCTTCTTCTTCAATGGCAGATTCTGCCTAAATACTTCCTCAAGTTAACAAAAAGAAAAGTAAGCTAAGTTTCATTTTCCCACATCTGAGGTTATAATCAATTCTCCTTCTGGGCTTAAGGTTTTTTTTTTTCCTTCTTTACTATGAATTTTGTGTATTCTATAGCTGAAATCTCAACTTTACATTTGACCACAGCATCTTCTATACCCCTTTAACTCTGCATTATTTCCTGACCACAAAAAAGGAAAGAAAATTTATGAGAAAGACAAAAAAAAAAGATTGGGCAAGAGAGAGAGAGAGAGAGAGAGAGAGAGAGAGAGAGAGAGAGAGAGAGAGAGAGATGGAAGAAGAAGGAAGACAAAGAGAGTGTAAGAGTTTGGATTTATGTGTATTTTATCCACAAAGAAGACTCTTAAAGATTCTTCTTTCTGTAATAACCGGAAAATTCCCTTTTTTTTGTGGTTTCAAATCAAATGGAACCCCACAGTTTCCTCTGTTTATGTCTTTTTTCGAAAGCCTTGTGTTTCAGCCTTGTGTCCTCTGTATCCATCTCAGAGCAATCTGCAATTATCGGTATCTAAGTGCTATGCAGACATTACCAAGCTCAGAAACCGTGCTTCAGGATTCGAACTCATCACCTGTTGTGCTACATAATCCCGGTGGTAATGACGTGGACATCGATTTCGGTGACGTATTTGGTGGTCCTCCTAAGAGACGGTCTAAAGTTAATAACGAAACCACTCGACATAGCTTCAGCGAATCTGCTCTCCGTCGGCGTGACGTCGTCGGCGCGCTGATTCCGCAAGACGAGAAGCCTGTTTTCGGCGAAGAGACATCCGTCCGACGTCGTTTCACCACCAATGATTTCTTCGACGATATTTTCAGAGTGAATGAATCATCATCATCTTCTTCTTCGCCGATGATGATAAAGAAGGAACGAGAACCATTCGAGTCATCACTTCCGGGTTCTCGGATTCTTAGCCCGGCTCTCATACCTGTATCTTCAGGGACTTCGTTTCCTTCTCAATTCAGGTCTGTTTAATTTCAAGTTTTCAACGAGAGGTTAGTTTCATAATCATTTGATAATTGTGCATTTGTTGTTGACTTTGTTCCTCAGTCTTCCTGCAAAAGCAACAGAGATTCCCACATTTGGTTCAGCTACTCGTAGTTTGAGCAAGAACAAGGAAACTGTTTCGAGCTCTCCTTTATCAAGAACTTCGAGCAAAGCCGATATGGTCTCTACTGTTAAATCAGATTCAGATGGTTGTGATGATGCTCCACGTGTTGTTGTTACTGGAAAAGGCAGGCAGTTTCATTTCTCTATCTACAAGTGGCCTAATAAAGGAGTTCCTGTTGTCATTTGGGGCAGCTCTAGATTGAGCTCTATGTCTAAAGCTGAGGAAACAACGCCTGTGACATTGAGTGATCCTCAATCTACTTCAGTTGAGAAACCCGGTAAAGATGAAGAAGGAGAAAGTGGTTTATCTAGTTTGAAAGATGAAAAGAAGACCTCGAAAAAGCGTCCTGGTGTTCAGACAGAAGAAGTGAAAACAGAAACTGATTCGATGTCTGAACAGGCCTTCTCTGGTGTGTCAAAAGCGTATGAAGCTACTGTGAAGCCTCTTCATTCTATTTTTAAGGAAAATAATGAGAAGCAAGGTTGGTTTCTGTAGGCATATATCATATATGTTTGTTACATTTGGTTGGTTTAGCTATCTTTTGTGGACTTCATTTGGTTCTTTTGTCATCGCAGGTGAGGAAACAGTACCAGAGAGAGAAGTGAGAAAAGGTAAAAGCAAAGCGAAGAACACGCGAAGTTCTACTGAAGATTCAAGAACAAAGAAGAAACCACAAGGCATGAAAAGTTCTTTGGATAGCCCGATACCCGATAAATCCAGCATCGCAAGTTCATCCGCAGCACCAGAAGTTGGCAAAGATGGAGTCAAAGGAAAAGTGAGTGACTTTGTTAAGATTTTCAGTCAAGGAGCTTCAGTTGGAGCAGGTGGGGAATCTCTTGGACAAAGCTCTAGATGGAGAGCTAAAGAAACCCCCAGGACTGATGCCAAGGACACTGTTAACATTTCGAATCAACAAAAGAAATCGACTCCAGATATCCCCGTTATGGTACTTATTCTGAAAATCAAGATCTTGTTATTTGTTCCTTGGTTTGTGATTCCTTTCCTATAAATATCCTTGCAGGATCGGGAGCAGAAGCCTCCACAGGCAGCTTATAAAAAGGATTTAAATCGGGAGAGCGAGAAGATTAATAATAAGGCTCCTGGTGTTAATAAAGAGCGACAAGAACCAACCACAGGTAAGTTCTTGGACTGGTGGTGAAACATTGTTATCTCTACACAACTAAATAACATTTGAGCTTACCATTTTTTTTTTTCTGTTAGCACATACAACCTTGGAGGATACAGATGAGCCCTTCCATGTAAACTTTGATGTAATCTAATGCGCCCATCAACCTTCATGTATTCAATCTAAAAATGTGTATGTTTCTTTTTATGATTGGCGTGGAACTTGCAATGTGATGTGCAGGTGGAGGATATAACAACACAAGATGAAAACAAAATGGAAGAAACCAATAATGATGCTGAAGAAATCCAGGTAATATTATAAGAATTGCTAAGAGATACATTTTCGATTCTTTTACACGAAAAAGCCTCAAAATTTAAAGAAAATGGAATCCGAACCCTATAGATCATTGATGCTAAAATTCGCAAGTGGTCAAGCGGAAAGAGCGGAAACGTTCGGTCTCTTTTGTCCACGCTGCAATATGTAAGTATTCTATTGTTGTATAACACATATAACATTGTTGGATCATAAGCTTTAGCCTATTTGCATAACTAATGAATTTGGAAGTTTTATATTACAGATTCTTTGGTCCGGGAGCGGGTGGAAGCCAGTTCCTCTAATGGATATGATCGAAGGAAACGCAGTTCGAAAATCGTACCAGAGGGCATTACTAATCCTTCATCCAGACAAACTACAACAAAAGGGTGCTTCTGCAAACCAAAAATACATGGCTGAGAAAGTTTTCGAGTTATTACAGGTTGTTGTTACTAACTTACTATAACTAATGTATTATGACAATTAAAAAACCTTGCAGGATCATAAAATCTAATTTAAGTCCTTTTTTGTTTGATTCAATCACTTAGGAAGCATGGGACCACTTCAACACTCTCGGACCGGTTTAAAGGAAGACAACACAAATCTTTAGTCTTTTAGTTCTTACACAAAGGCTATGTACAGATACGGTTCTGAATCTCAAAAGATGTTGCAGAATGCAGAATTTTAGTTGTCACAGGTTTACAGCAAAATTGTTTGTTTGTTGAGATTTATCTGTTATATCGTAAAAGGCTTTTAAAGAGGTTTAAGTACGTGTACGGAGAGATATAGATGTAGTTAAAGGCCATATGATTAATTGGGCTAAGCCCATTAAAGAGGATTTAGTGGTTAGCCGTTAGAAAAGTAAGGAAGGCAAGGTGAGGTCGTGGTGGAGTTGGTGTTGTGTTGTATTGGCTTTTACGATTCTTTTTGTTAACGGTAAGTAACTTTTTTTTAACTTCTACTTAAAGCTTTTGTATTTCCCATTTTACCCTTCACTCGTATTCCAAAACACAACACACACACTTCACCAAATTAGACTCTGACTCTCTGCCCACCACTAAATGACTTTTCTAACCTCCATTAATAATTTGAGGTTTCTTTGCCGTCACACATCTAAAGTTTCAATAGATAAAATTGATACAAGTGTATATATGGGTCATTACAATGACTAGAAAAATCATCATTTTGATTTGGCGTATTAAAAGAACCTACATTTAAAAACACAAGTCAATCAACTATTTATCAATTGATTTTAAATTAATAAAAATTTGGACTATAATGGAATATAATTTGCAAAATTCTGGTTTCCAGTTCAGGAGTAATTTACAAAAGCATTAAATAACATAAAAAAGGGGCCAAATAATCTTGGTTCATTTACAATCATTGTACTTCCCCCCCTTCGAGAAGCCAAAAGCTGTGATTGAGGAGCACGAGCTACTGAAGCAGTTAACTTCGAGGTCGGAGTAAAACAATGTACAGTTGTTTCATTAATTTTACTGTATATGTATGGGTCAAAGTCATAAAGCATGCGGAATTAAAGACTTTGGTGCATTCTCCAAAACATTCGTTAGAGTTTAACCCTCAAATATTTTTAAAAGTAAATAAATGTAGTTGTTTCGTTCTTTTATTTTTTTACTGTATATGATTCAAAGTCATAAAGCATTATGACTTTGGTGCATTCTCCAAAAATAATTGTTTATTCAATTAATAACCATATAAGTTAAAAATGCAGGCGTGAATTAATGACATGTAATAACCATTACTTGGTAACCTTTTCTGAAACCAAAAAAAATAAATGATAAAACAGAAATTAACTGACACGTAAGCAATATTGACCGGCTATAACCGGTTTACATCCCACCCTTAAGTCCTTTTTTATTTGTTACCGTTCTTCTGGTTTTTTTTTTAAAAAAACCTCTCCTCCAATATAAAGCTCTTTCATACTCTCTCTCTCTCTCTGATCTCATCTCACCTTCCAATTTTACCCTCACATTACCTTCAAATTCTCCATCTCCTACATCTGGAAACTTCTCACAGATGTCTGTAGTCTCTAAGCTTCGTTCTCCAATTAAACCGATGGTTGAGTCACGAGCTATCCTCTGTTCAACCGGGAACAGATTTAAGGTTACGAAAACAGAGATTACCAAGAAGCCACAGCAGACTCCACGAGTCACCAAATCTCCAGCCACGAAGAAGCAGGATTTGAATTTTTCAGCTGCGACTGATGATTCATCTTCTTCTTCTACTTCATCCTCGGAACGTTCGTCGGTGAAGACGACAAACTCTAGGAAAATCATAACTCCGTCGAAACGGAACCAAGTAACGAAGCTCAGTAATGTTGTCTCCGTCGCCGTCGTTGAGGACATTTCTCCTACAATTCCGGGAACGGTCAAGAGATGCCACTGGATCACACCTAATTCAGGTCTCTTTGTCTGACAACTTTATTTTTTCCCTCTTTGCTTCATTTAACTTTAATTTAAATTTACAATTTTTCTCCTATTTTTTTTAATAGAAAATACTGTTTTTTCCTTTTTAAAATGTAGAATTTCGTGAATAACGAGGGGATGATGTTTTTTCTTTTTAATGTTGGAAATAAAATGTGCCTTTTTTTTGGGTTTAATGTTAGAAATAAAATTGTTCTAACCCTATGTAGAGAGACTTGTTGTCCTTGTCGCACATTTAATGATTCTTCAAAGAATTACAAAAAGTTACTAACCCAATTTCTTTCCAAAAAAATATCTATATCGAGTTCACAATTGAAGCCATGTGAATGGCTTTTTATGGTTTACGAAATGTAACATTTTTTTTTTATTATGTGTTCAAAGGTTTTAAAGGTAACAATCAGTTTTCATAGATGTCAACAACACATTCATTGCACCCAGCAAAAACTTGGTCTTGTAGTTGTACAAATAAAGACACAATTTTTTTGTTGAAAGATTGATGGACATATAAGTTTTTCGGTCAATAATAACAATGGTGATTGATGAACAGACCCGATCTACGTGTTGTTCCACGACGAGGAATGGGGTGTTCCAGTTCGTGACGACAAGAAACTCTTCGAGCTACTTGTGTTCTCACAAGCATTGGCTGAGTTTAGCTGGCCTTCAATCCTACATAAAAGAGAGGACTTTAGGTAAATCTAGGCCAATGAATTTGACTATTTTGTGTTTTGGTTTGGTGTAATAATAGAAGGTTTTGGTTTCGTTTTGCAGGAAGCTCTTTGAAGAATTTGATCCTTTAGCTATATCACAATTCACAGAGAAGAGGTTGACGTCTCTTAGTGTAAATGGGTGTCTAATTCTATCTGAACAGAAGCTGCGAGCAATTGTAGAGAACGCGAAATCAGTTCTTAAGGTAGGTACTATATGTTTTTTGATATGAAATTGTGAATATTACGTGTTGGAAACTTATTGAAACAGCTTTGGTTATAAATTGAAAACAGGTCAAGCAAGAATATGGATCATTCAGCAACTATTGTTGGAGATTTGTGAATAACAAGCCATTAAGAAATGGGTATCGTTATGGTCGTCAAGTGCCGGTTAAGTCGCCAAAGGCAGAGTACATAAGCAAAGATATGATGCAGAGAGGGTTTCGCTGCGTTGGTCCTACTGTTGTTTATTCCTTCTTGCAGGCCTCTGGTATTGTGAATGATCATCTCACAGCTTGTTTCAGATACCAAGAATGTAATGTTGAGACTGAGAAAGAACTCAAATGCCTTGAGATGGACACCAACCTGGATCTGCATTCTCCATGACTTGTTTGATCAGCAACAGGGATTGGATTATTTTAAGAAGATGATGACCAGAGTTTGTATTCAGTATGATAATTTGCATCTGTAGCTAGGTGTTTTCATTTGGTTTTCTTCTAGCTAGCCTTGTCTAACTAGATTTATGATGATAGTGTTTGACAAAAAGATTGTTTGCAAGGAAATAAAGAATTTAACATTTTGTAAAAGCACATGTTCAGTTAATTTTGGATCTTGATGCTAAGTGGCGCTTGAGATACATGATACATGACTAGGTAATTTGACAAGACACAAGCCACTAATTAAATTTGTAAGGGAACAGAATCTTACATCTTAAGATATTTTATCTACAAATAATGCTTTTGAAACCAAATTATATGAATTGAACAAACCACTCTAACACTCCGATGCTTCCATGGAGAAGGCTTTGAGCAGCATATTTGGATATTAAGTGAGGAAATTATGAGATTCCATAAAGATCCAAATACCTGGAAAAAGAAACTCAGGAGGATCCGTTTTTTATATTCCATCGACAAGCCATTTGAGTTAGCGTAGTTGTTCATGTCAACCACGAGCCTTCCCATTTCCAAGTGTAAGCTCAAGATCCTCCATACCAACATCGTGGATCCTCTCTCCTTCCCACGGCTTAACTTGGCTATTCTCAAATTTAAATTCAGAGCTTTGACCAATCTCTTGGAACGCAGCAGCATTTGGAGACATCTGCTGAGGCGCGGGTTTCACAAGATTGAAGGTAGGAGAGGTTGGCACCATAGAACCAGAGAATGGCTGTTGTTGTGCGAACTTCTGAAAGCTTATCCAGTGACCAGACTCAACAGTGGAAGAGTCAGACTCATCACATTCAGGTATAGTAGCTGGGGTATGAAACTGGCGATGTGTCGGACTAGCAGGTGCAGAAACGGCATAGAAAGGATAGTTAAAAGACGCCATGGATTGTTTAGCAATAGCCATGGATTGCTTAGCAATAGATTCCCAGTTGGGCAATGGTTTAGGGTTCTTAGAAGTTGGAGACGAAACAGGTGGGGTGACGGGACAACTGTTTGAGATTCTGAGGGAAGGAAGAGAGGAAGGAATGCCACCATTTCTGAGGAAGGGGAAGTATGTGGAGGAGATGTTGTTATTCGGTTCACCACGAGACGGGCTCGGGAAAGATGAGGAAGTCGGGCTGACTTGGTAAGACGGAATGGGACTTTGAAAGGCTGATGAAAGAGGGCTCTGGTTCTGGGATGAATAAGGAGTAACTCGAGATGAAGTACCAGCTATCTCACCAGGTAGAGGCTTGCATCCCTAATGCTCCAACAGAAAAAAATAACTTAACCAATCAAACATCACAATGTCATAATCAATCAGCGGTAAGGAAAAGACGAACAATGCAAAGATCTTTGGATCAAGTATCATTAGATACAGATTAAGACCTTAGCATACTAATAATAGCTCAAGAAGCAGACCTACAAGTGTTGCAGATTTGGATCATCAGAAAGTCCTAATTAGGGGGAGTTCTAAATCTTATTAAAGGTCCTCAACAGCACACATCGCTCTAAAATTAGCAAGATAAACCCTAAATTCACTTTGAGAAGTTAGATCCATGTATAGACATGATTGATAATCTAGCTAAATGTTATTTCCAGGACTGAGAAACACAGATATCTCAGATTCAAGCATCTACAAATGAAGAAACAAGCTCAGATCTGAAAATGATGAGAAAAATTCACCTTACGATAAGTAGTACCATCTTCTTCAACAACCCAACCAGCTTCAGCACATAGAGCCTTAAGAACCTCATTATTATCACAATGTTTAGGCAAATTATAATCACCTTGAGCTCTAAGCCCAGTGTATATCTTCGCAGCTACAGCTCTTCGCCGTCTCTCTCTCCTCCGATTATTCTCCCTCTCTCTCCACGACGGCTTCCTCCTCGCTGCTGCAGCCGCCGCCGCCGCTGCGGATGTCGACGTAGCACCATCGGACGTCATCGAAAACCAACAACCACCTCTCGAAATCTCCGAGAGAGCTTTGATAGGTGGGTGAAGATTGTGTGAACAGAGACTGAAGAAGATGAAGAAGAGAGGAGTGAGAAGTTAGTGCTCACGAGGAATACGCTTTTCCTTCGCTGGAATCGAAGAAGAATCTCCCTTTCTTCTCCAAAAATATTATATTATTTTCTTTATATAAAACCAAAAAAAATTATACTTAAATTTTGTTTTGTAATGTAAAATTGGGTTGTGTGTGTGTTCAAGTACGTTGAGTTCACATTTAGAATCAATGTTCTTATTATATAATCGTCCACGTGTATCCGCGTAGTTTTTGAAGGGTGAGATTGACTAAGATGTATATAGGGATGTGTGTGATTTGGCGTAGAGGATAACTTGCGTGTAGTGGCGTTTGCGTATCTCGTCGTAGCGGTACGTTATTGTGTTCTTTTCTTTTTTTTCTGAGTGTAATGACTAAATAATACAGAGAAGAGAGAAAGGAGGAGACATTGTGGGACCCGTTTCTTCAGTGTGGGTCCCTTACTTGTGTGACCGAAAAACACACCATTTGATTGGTTTAAATTTTTTTATTGTTTTTATAAAATCCATATAATAAGATGAAACGGATTGTAATAACATAATGATGTCTTTAAATTAAAATTATCACTTTTCTTGGCATACATATCTCACTTTTAGAAACGAATTAACCACTTTTGTCTTGATTGGTTGTATCTAAAACCATGCATTTTCTTTCTTAACTCCTTCTTCGTACTTTACAAATGATATAATAAAGAAATCATATGTTTTATTAATAAGTTACTACTATGTTTTTATTCATAAGTTACTACTACTATCTAGATTACTTCTACTTGGAGCGTTCTTAGAACGCTCTTGTGGTATATATGATGGACGGTCTTTGTTGTTTTATCAAAACAACAAAGAGTCAAACACAAATATAAACTGGGACTTTAATCCTAAAATGTATACTGTTTTATGTCGTAAGCTTTTTTCTGCAATGGCAGGAAAAAAAAAAAGAAGTAGTGTATGACTAACGAGGGTACAGTGAAATACCCTAACCCAAAATCCTTACCGAAATCACTCGGTTCTAACATTCAGGCTAGATGTTTACTCGGAATTTTTAAAACTTTTCCAACAACATTAAACGCAGCTATTTTAACCTTGTAAATTGACTAAGTATAATTCTTACCTTAGTCGTACCTTAGCCAGTTTGAGGTTCTGTCGGGAATCCACGCACTCACTCGTGATTCCTTGCTATTCATCCGCGTACACTGCGAACAACCTTGCCATCCATCCGCGAACAATACATGGTCGTCGGACTTCGCACCCATTTGCGAACGTAAGTCTCTTTATCGGCTACCATCGAATCATCCATCACAAATCCCCCTTTGTACCGAGTTATTCAACCAACCACCCCACATAACCCAAGCACGAAGAGAGAGATGTTCGGAATTTACAACGCGCCGAACATCAACAACCGCGATCTTCCATCATGAAGACTCGCCATAGTCACCATCGCCTTTTGTACCCAACACTCAATCACTTGACCACCGTCGATCGCCCAACGTCGGTTGCTATTCGATTATCGATCACATTCCTCGATCACCACTCGTTCATTTTTCGATTACCGAACACATCCCTAGTAATCACTTGAATACCATCTATACTTACTGTTAGCCGATCACAGTATCGGATCATCATCTTCACTTTCGAAGGATACCAGGGTCTTGCAAACCCGGATCGCTCGGTCTGATTTCTCAAACGTCAATCTTAACAATTCTCGGCAATCGCTACCAAATACTCGACGATTACCGTCCGTCGCTAGCAGATTCTCAAATCCACTCTTACTTCTCTCGACGATCCACACATGAAATCCTCACGATCTCCCACACTCTGTTTTCAGAGGAAACATCGCCATCATCGATTTCTTTCTCGAACTCACACTCGAGTTCTTTTTCTCGTTCGCTGCTCATCACGATCTGATCACCATCGATAACTCACTTGATTCCATCGTTCTTTACTTAATCACAACGATCATTGACTTAATCGCTTGACCACCTCGTTCTTCGTCCGAAATCATAATCTATCGGACCGAAACTCGAACATTCTCACGACCATCGCTCTCATTTCTCGATTTTCTCCTTGTTTTCTTTTCTTTCCGTGTGTCCCCCCCGAAGAAGAAGGAGAAGACGACCTTTTTAACAAAACTCGTCTACTCTTTCGCAAAGCCACCAGACCAAACTCGCCCCTTCGGCCATTCTTTAATGCCCTAGTCCCTTAGAACTGATTTAATATTTTGTCTTTCGGTGGATTACCAGCGTGCCCTTACCGATAGTCTTATTTACAAAAATGCCATTGCGACCGCATTTTCTGAATCAGGTCAATTCTTTCGGATTTCTTTCGGCCCAACTCTCGATTTCTTTCAGAGTTCTTTTGGCCTAGCTTGCGAATTCTTTCCGAGCTCTTTGGCCCAGCATTCGAATTCTTTCGTCACCTTTGCGATACTTCGCAGTACTTAACAATTACTCAACGTTCTGCGAACCATCCTCGATGGTCTTCGATGTTCTTGACAGAATCATCGGATATTTTTAAGTATCCTCGTCGAACATTTCAAGTGGTTTGCTAACCACTTGTGGTTACTTCCGAAGTTACGGAGACGGGTGTTACAATTCTCCCCCACTTAGAATGAATTCGTCCTCGAATTCGACTGTTGGGAATACTTTCCAAATTTTATCCTTTTACCCAACCATTACTTTAGCACGATTCTCGTACCAACATTTATAACTTTCTCAACAATTCCTGGAATTACCCAACGTTTTACCGGAAATTTGTTGGTATCATCCAACATTCGCAAACACTCTGCCTGTGCCTTCAAGGATTTTCAAATCTTTAGCGCACAAATGCTTATACTTTACCCATCTTTTACACATGAATGCCTTACACTCATTTAAACTTAGCGTCGAACATCTCGAATTCTTAGAAACTTAACCTTATTTCTTCTCGATAATTCTTTTCGAGTTACTTTCTTCCTTACATACTTTTCTCGGACCACACTTTAATCCTTTAACATTCACGAACCTTCCTTGATCGTTCCACATTTATCTAACATTCTTGAGATTGCTTGTCAACTATTCCACGTGTTTCTAATACACTTTGTTCTCCAATGAACTAGCAAATTCTTTACAATACACAATACCATTTCCCGGATCGCACATGATCCTCATAAACATTCTCGGATCACTCATGACCCTTTCAAACGTTTTCAAAGTTGTTAAGATCTTCACATACCATTTTGGATCACTTCAGATCTTTATTCACATTCGTGGATCTTTCTTGATCCTTACATACATTCTCGGTTTTGCCTTAGTGTACACCCAAGGTCTTATTACCGTAACGCCTAGGAAACTTTTTCTTAGTTTCCAAGGTCATCGTTAACAACACTCAATATTGGGACTTTTGTGCATTGCGGTTATAACCTTGGCAAAGTCATATTGGCCAAACATTATCGTCTCAGCAAACTCCACGAATTTCCCGAGACCGATTTACCTTCACATCCACGCCTAGGCAACTTTCACTAGTTTCCAAAGACGCTTCACATTCCGCCTTAATGAACTCGTAAGTTCTAAGGACTTTTCACCTAAGGCCTCAAACTCCCAAAGCGCACCAATAATCACGCTTACATCCCAATACTTTTACATTCGTTACTTTTTCTTTCATCAAGTTAACATAACATTTAATCTCACCATTCTGATTAACTTCTCTTCATTTCATTTCCGTGTTTTTTCCCATGATCATAGTCAATAACTCACAATCCTACAACTGGTTCACTTTGTCAATGTTACTTCTCAAACATTCTCTTAGCGATTATTCACATAGAATAACCACTAAACATTCACACATGGCAAGCTGACATTCGCAACATCAAAGCAAGTCATGATCATTCTCATCAAGCATGATTGTCCAACACCATGGATCAACCCGCAAGATAATGCGCTATAAACATTCTTTTGACAAGCAGACATTCGCAATGTCAATGCAGGTCTTATACATTCCTTTAGTAATTGTTCACATAGAACAACCACCAACATTCTAATATAGCGCAAACATTACCCATGAGAAGCAACCAAAGACTTAATGAACTAGTTGCACGAAAGCAACTTAGACTTAACCACAGTCTTACATATTCTTTATTATTATTATTATTATTATTTTATTTTTATTTTTATTTTATTTATTTATTTTTTATTTATTTATTTATTTATTTATTTATTTATTTCTTTTTCGGCTTTTTCCTTTAGCCTAATAATCTTTACTCGTTTCCACTTAAAATAATTATGATTATGATTTCTTTGCATGTTTCCCATCTCTTCTCGAGAAACAAGTGGGCCCAGCAGAAATTACTTGTTTTTCGCGAAATTCAAAAAAGAATAGATCTCATCCAGATCATAATCTATATGGGATTTCCTATTTCATCATGTAAACATAACCTTCAGAGTTTTTTTTTTTCATCTTCGTTTATGAAACTCACGAATATTCCCATTTTCCCTTATGGTACTTACGGATTTGTTTTTCCTTGACAATCCTTATTTATCCGAACACGAGTGACAATTCCCTCGTGAACGATTTCCTCCCTTTGTGAAGTCTCCTTCACTTAAAATTTCTGACAACTTATTTGTCCTTAACAATTCGTTTATGGAACTACCAATTCCCTTCACGAAAATTCGGTTTACATTCTGAACTTCTATGTTCACTTTTTGAACTTCCTTGTTCATATTCATCCTTAAGAATATTCGATTTCCGTCTAGATTTTTGTTAAGTTACTTCTAAGTAACTCATCATCTGAAATCCGATTTTTACAACTTCCTTTATTCGCATACTCTGCGTTTTTCAACTTCACCCATTACCTTAGCGGTTTACCAGCAAGAGTCATTCCAAGACTTAGTGGAATTCAATCCAAGGTAGAATTTTACTTTCAATCCGTCTGAATTGTTCATTCACTTAGTCTGTTTCCTCACATTCCTTCCTCGACAATCCTTTGCCTTATAGAAACTTCTGCAAAAGTTTCAAGTATCATCCATTTTTCCTTAGGAAATTTTCAACTCAATAGTACTCGTCCGTTCTGCCTTTGGAACGTTAGAGATGTGTTTGAACACTCGCAATAATCCTTTCGATACTTCTGAAACTTTCCAACGAATCACTAGCCATGCTTGCCCATTCCGAATTATGGATTAATTCATCAATCCTTAGCCATTATCCATGGACTTAGATCAAGAAGTTCAAACTCATTTTTCATTCTTAGTCACTTTCTAATGACTTCAACAATCACTCTCAAGTAATCCATTACCTGAATCTGATTTTTACGAATTTCCTCTTTGCATCAGATCACTTCTAAGGAAGCAAAGTTCTCCTGCTTTACTTCTCAGGGGAAACTCGTTTTCCCCCAAAACATCACGAATTCTTGGATATGGTCTGATCCAAAAATCTAATTGATTCTTTCCTTGAACCATTTCTCAACAATTTGTTACTTAGACTTTTCCATTAACTTTTCCTTCAGAAGCTTTTCCAACTTAACTCTTTTGGATTCGTTACATCCTTAGTGGTTCAACGCCAACAGTCTTTCCGAGACTTAGCGTGATTTAACACTTATCGAATCCTACCTTTCGATTTGAACTAAACCGATTTTTACTTTAATCCGTTTAATGAACAACTTGAATTCGTATTCAACCTTTGATTCTTGGCAATTTTCTTAAGTTCCATCCTTATATGAAAAACCCCATTTTTAGCATTCTATTTCCTTAGAAAAGCTGAGGAATTTCCAAACTTTCTGAGTTTATAACTTGTTTACAGAATGTTAAGTATCCATCAAAACATTCTTAATATTTGAACTTTACTTTGGCGTTCCATTGCCATTAATTTTTTTTTTTTGCTTTTACAAAAATTCATTATTCGGCTCGTCTTTAGCCAAATCGATTCCATATTTTACCATTATCTTCTCCCATTGTGAACCTTTAACTAGATCACCTTCCTTACTACCATTATCCAATGACTTACTCACTTCGTTGTTTCTAATGACTTAGTCATTTCCAACAATTTTTCAGCGACTTGAATTATTGATTCGGTTAGCAACCCAAAATCCACACTTTGTCATTTTCCGATGACTTTTATCAATCACTCTGGATGATTGATTTAGATAGCAACCAAAATCCATACTTAGTCATTTTTCCGATGACTTTCGTCAATCATTTTCAATGATATGACTTAATTGGTTTCTAACTCTGAAAAGTTTCCAACTTCAACTTTCGCAACTTAGCATCTGTCCCAACTGGACTACTTTCATTCTCGGGTCCCCTTACCCGTTAACCTTTAACTTGATCCTTCTCGGATCTGGTTCCATGGATACGTGCGCCAATGCTTGCCCTTAGCATTTTCCTCGAATCACCATTGCTTTTCCATAGCAATTTCCACATTACTATACTTTTTACTTAACAATTTTCACTTAATTATGATGTTTTTCCTAAACATCGTCGCGTTGCCAACGCTTATCCTTAGCATTCACCGAATTTACTTATGTTTATTCTTAGCAATGTCCACTCCGAATACTTCCCTTAGCATTCTACACATTGCTTATACTTTTCAACTTAATATCTTTCCGAGTCTAAACCTTTAGACTTGTCTTTTTCCGTTCAAGACTTTCTTGTAAACCAAGAATACTTCTTCTTTGAGCTAATTGTGTTCTGACCTAGAACCAACTCCGCTCTGATACCAAATTGAAACACCCTAACCCAAAATCCTTACTGAAATCACTCGGTTCTAACATTCAGGCTAGATGTTTACTCGGAATTTTTAAAACTTTTCCAACAACATTAAACGCAGCTATTTTAACCTTGTAAATTGACTAAGTATAATTCTTACCTTAGTCGTACCTTAGCCAGTTTGAGGTTCTGTCGGGAATCCACGCACTCACTCGTGATTCCTTGCTATTCATCCGCGTACACTGCAAACAACCTTGCCATCCATCCGCGAACAATACATGGTCGTCGGACTTCGCACCCATTTGCGAACGTAAGTCTCTTTATCGGCTACCATCGAATCATCCATCACAAATCCCCCTTTGTACCGAGTTATTCAACCAACCACCCCACATAACCCAAGCACGAAGAGAGAGATGTTCGGAATTTACAACGCGCCGAACATCAACAACCGCGATCTTCCATCATGAAGACTCGCCATAGTCACCATCGCCTTTTGTACCCAACACTCAATCACTTGACCACCGTCGATCGCCCAACGTCGGTTGCTATTCGATTATCGATCACATTCCTCGATCACCACTCGTTCATTTTTCGATTACCGAACACATCCCTAGTAATCACTTGAATACCATCTATACTTACTGTTAGCCGATCACAGTATCGGATCATCATCTTCACTTTCGAAGGATACCAGGGTCTTGCAAACCCGGATCGCTCGGTCTGATTTCTCAAACGTCAATCTTAACAATTCTCGGCAATCGCTACCAAATACTCGACGATTACCGTCCGTCGCTAGCAGATTCTCAAATCCACTCTTACTTCTCTCGACGATCCACACATGAAATCCTCACGATCTCCCACACTCTGTTTTCAGAGGAAACATCGCCATCATCGATTTCTTTCTCGAACTCACACTCGAGTTCTTTTTCTCGTTCGCTGCTCATCACGATCTGATCACCATCGATAACTCACTTGATTCCATCGTTCTTTACTTAATCACAACGATCATTGACTTAATCGCTTGACCACCTCGTTCTTCGTCCGAAATCATAATCTATCGGACCGAAACTCGAACATTCTCACGACCATCGCTCTCATTTCTCGATTTTCTCCTTGTTTTCTTTTCTTTCCGTGTGTCCCCCCCGAAGAAGAAGGAGAAGACGACCTTTTTAACAAAACTCGTCTACTCTTTCGCAAAGCCACCAGACCAAACTCGCCCCTTCGGCCATTCTTTAATGCCCTAGTCCCTTAGAACTGATTTAATATTTTGTCTTTCGGTGGATTACCAGCGTGCCCTTACCGATAGTCTTATTTACAAAAATGCCATTGCGACCGCATTTTCTGAATCAGGTCAATTCTTTCGGATTTCTTTCGGCCCAACTCTCGATTTCTTTCAGAGTTCTTTTGGCCTAGCTTGCGAATTCTTTCCGAGCTCTTTGGCCCAGCATTCGAATTCTTTCGTCACCTTTGCGATACTTCGCAGTACTTAACAATTACTCAACGTTCTGCGAACCATCCTCGATGGTCTTCGATGTTCTTGACAGAATCATCGGATATTTTTAAGTATCCTCGTCGAACATTTCAAGTGGTTTGCTAACCACTTGTGGTTACTTCCGAAGTTACGGAGACGGGTGTTACATACAGCTCTGAGCTAGACTGCTTGTATAGATGTAATTCATTTATTTAGTTTTAATATTATGACGTTATTATATTAGAAAGTGCAGCTCTGTGTAGTGTCTTATAAACAAACCTCCGCGAGCAGGGAACATTTGGAGTGATACAGAGGGTTCAATGGATTAGGGAATAAAAAAAAACGCCGTTGCCGGGGATCGAACCCGGGTCACCCGCGTGACAGGCGGGAATACTTACCACTATACTACAACGACTTTGTTGCTAGGTTAACGAGAATTTAATGATTAGTTAACTCTTAAACCCAGCTTTCGTTTCCAGCATATAGAGGAAATATGACCATTATAGTCCTATATCAAATGAAGGATGCGTGGCTTAAAATTTGGATAAATACTTACTAATTTCTGTGGATGATGTTGACATTTAGATTACTTATTAGTGTATTGTTACACCAATTGCATGAAACAGCAATTTGGCTTTTATGCCAAAATAATTTTTATTTCTGAAATATGTTTTTGCTTTTTGGATTACTTCCATGTCACCTCTAGCTAATTCTTTTTCAAACCTTTTAACCGTCTAAACTCACACAAGGTTTATACCTTAAACTTACAAACATGTTAATTGTTATGTCTTAGGGGCGTTACAAACATAGTTCAAAAAATCAGCAGTTAGAGAAATATGATTAGGGGTTTTCTTCTTTGGTTTCGCACCAGTGACAAAAGGTTAATTATGTGTGAAATTTGTTTTAAATTATTGTTTTACTTTTGTACATATCCATGGGACATTATAACTAGATATGTGTTAGCCGTTAAGTATTGGTCAACAGAATTCACTTAAATACTCCCCGTTTCGTATTAGCTATCGTTTAAAGTTTTTTCATGCATATTAAGGAAACAATTCAATTTTTAATTTTACCCCTAATTTATGTATTGTTTTATTTGAAATCATCAATTAAGAAGTTAAAAATATAAGAATAAAACTGAAAAATCTGTCTCAAAACATAAAACGACAACTAATTTAAAACAAAATTTAACTTCTAAAACGACAACTAATTTGAAACGGAGAAAATAGTATTCTATAAATATTTTGATTAAAAAACACAAATTTTGAAACAATTCCCAATGAAAATATTTCTAGAAAAAATGCACAACTGAATTGTTCTAGAAAATTACACATAATCACCATTATCGTCCTATATCAAAAGAAGGATGCGTTGCTAAAAATTTGGATAAATACTTAGAAATCTATGTGGATAACGTTTACATTTTCGATTAGTTAGTGTATTGTAACACCAATTGCATGAAACAGCAATTTGGCATTTAGTACATAATAAAGACTTTTTCTGAAATCTATGTTTTTGCTTTTTGGATTGCTCCATGTTACCTAGCTAACTCTTTCTTCAAATTTTTTTAAACCGTGTAAAACCTCACACAAGGTTTATACCTTCAAACATGTTAATTGTTAGTATGTCTTAAGAATCACTCCATTAGACTTAGCTTAGTTGTACGATGTAAGTATTTAATAGAGTCCGTGTGATTCAAATTCAAATTGCATGGGAGAGGAACGAGAACTAAATAAACAATAAGGGTATCATTGTCATTCTAAGAATGCAGGGCCCCATTACGCATGACTTTTTTAATATTTTTTTGAAAATAACAGTCAACCATTCAAGATTCACGTCGATCGCGTGTATACATTATACAAAATTTAACAAGTGTGGCCCTCGTTTTCCTTATTTAACTATTTAAACCCTGTAAAAGTACAAAACTCAGATTATTAGTACCCAAAATGTTTCATTTAACCACAAGATACTCACTCAATCCATTGTTTTGTTCCCATTTTTTAGTGTATAAATAAAATCTATATATTGGATGATCGATATATGGTTTGTATACTTGTACTAGTAATTTTAACAAGGAAAATAAACCTTTTGCATGTTCAGATTATATACTCTCACCATGAATTTAATCTTATAATCAAAAGAAAACAAATTTTTTGATAAGACCTCTGTTGGTAAAAAGTAAAAAAAAAAAAACAATTTGTAAAAGTAAAAAAAAAAAAAAGGTTTTGGTACCCATCCATGAAAAAAACCGCTCAATTTCCACAGTGGAAATGGTAGCAGTACAAAAACACACGTGGCGGATAATCATTGGTTAAGATAGGAAGGCGGTCGCTATCGTCCCTTCCCTTCCCTCCTCTGCTTCTGTATCTCTTTCTCTCTCTTACTCATACTCTGCTTTTTCCTCTCTTACTCATACTCTTACTCTGTCTTTCTTCATCACACCAACAACAGAAAAAACCCTAATTTCTTATTTCATCGCTCAATCCTCCCCCCAAAATGCACGAACTTCTCTTTCAGAGATCGTGAAACTCGATTTGGGTGTTTCTGATAATAGATTTAGGAAAAAGAAACGAGAGAGAAACACAAATGCTGGAAGCTGCACAGAACAACTCAAGCATCCTCAATGGAGGAGGTGGATTCTCTCAGCTACAGAGTTACTTCGGCGATTGCAGTAGCGAAGAGGAATTATCTGTGTTACCACGTCATACCAAAGTTGTCGTTACCGGGAACAACCGTACCAAATCTGTACTCGTCGGTCTTCAAGGCGTTGTTAAAAAAGCCGTCGGACTCGGTGGTTGGCATTGGCTGGTGAGCAATTTTTAGCTTCGCTTGTTTTTTGTCTAAATTTCATCTTTGTGTGTGTGTGTGTGTTTTCCCCTTTTTTGCATCTGTAAATTCTCGACGGAGAAGAGTAGATTTGAGCTGAAGATATATATAGAAACCCAGAGTCAAGCTCGAATCATTAGCTTAATAATGCCACAAATCAATGGTTGTTCGATGTTACCAAATCGATTAATTTCATATCGATGGGATTGATTGTTCTAAAATAAATTGCATTATAACGATCTGCACTTTTTATATTTATTTTTAACTTTTCTTTCTTTTCTCAATCAATTTTTCTTGAGAATCTTTATCCTTTTTCTTCATCTTTGTGGGTTCAAGCTGGCTTTTAGATTTGTTTTACTTGTCACTAATTATGATATACTTAAAATAATATATCTAAGGTTATTGTTCTTTCTTTTTCATATGGGTCATTTTCATCCACTGCCGAATTTTTCTACCTTTGGTTTGATGTTAACTTTTGTAGATGTTCTCCATTTCATTAGGCTGCTTAGTTTTTATATTTATATTATAAATTTACTATCTTTAATCTTTTTGTTTTCTTCTTTTGATCATTTCTAAGTTCACCTTTTCTCTAGTTTTATTATGAAATCAGTATCTTATACAACTTCCTCTTAACCCAAAGCATATAGTATTTTTTTACTAATTTCGATATCAAGTTCCACCAGTTGTTGTCTCCCAGCATTCCCATTTCTCAAAATGTCCCAAACTTTACTTGTTTACGAAGTGCAATTTTTAATCTAGTCTTCTTGCTTTTAATTTTCAGGTTTTGACTAATGGAATTGAAGTGAAGTTGCAGAGGAATGCGCTTAGTGTTCTTGAAGCTCCTACAGGGAACGAAGAAGACAATGATCTTGAAGTCGAGCATACACAGTGGAATAATCCCTCTGATATGAGTAAGTTTGGTTCCTTGTCTCTGTCGATAAATGCTCCAAACCTCTCTAATAAATGTGTCATGTTGAAACTCTTCTTTCTGCTGTCTTTTGCAGCAACTGAGGACTCTTTGAAGCCTCATAAGTCCAAGCAGAGAGGACACAGATCATCGCGGTTATCTCAAAAGGCAATGTGCAGGGCCTTATCTTGTGACTCACACTTAAAAAACTCGACTTTTACTCCTCGTGGGAACATGGTAATGTTTTGGATTTCTTCTACTTGGTGGGGGTTTTCATTTTAATGATTTGGAAATATGGTTTTACGCAGAAGGTTGATCTAACCAAACTGGATATGCCTGCATTACTGAGATATTGGCGACATTTTAACCTTGTGAGTTTATAAATAAAATCTTATGTTACCAGTCATTGTGAGGGAGAGTTTTTGTTTTTTTGACTACGCGTAATTGATTGTTCTCTTTTTGTGAAGGTGGATGCTCTTCCTAATCCATCAAAGGAGCAACTAATTGACATTGTTCAGAGACACTTCATGTCTCAGGTAATATAAAGCTATGATATGTGTGTCAATTTGGTATTCTGATTTGTGATAAGTCTGAGAACATTTTCTGGTTTACAGCAAATGGACGAGCTTCAGGTTATTGTGGGATTCGTACAAGCTGCATCTGGAATGAAGAAGGCTAGCAAGTGGAAACCAAAAGAACCAAGAAACACTGATCTTTTAACTGCATCAGCTAAATCTCCTTCAATAGGACTAACAAAATCTGTCGAATCTGCGCGGATTACATGTTTTAACCATTCCGCGGCTTAAAGTTTTCAAGTATAGTAGTTTAGCTCTGTCTCTCTTCGGTAGACAATAGTTGTTATTGCTCTCTTCATGTAAGTAAGTCCATCAAGAACCAATGACCTGAATCAAAGAAATCCTCTAATCTCTAATTAAGCATCCATCTTTGTTTATCTAGATGTCGATATGTGATGATGTGAATCGGTAATGTAAAAAAATCAATACTTTGTATTTTAAACAAGATACAAATCAAAGCAACAAAGCAAATGAGGTGAGAGTAACAACTGCATACTTAAAAAAAAAAAAACCAAAAAATGGAAGACGATGATAATCTTTCCGTACATATAAGCAAAAGAAACGTGAGAACCCAAATCTAAACCGGATCTCCGGTTTAAGACCGGGTGGGGCAGAAAGAGATCAAGTAGTTAGATCCGGAACAAGTGAAGGTGCTCGTGGCGTCGTCATAAGCGTAACTGTAAGCGCCAGGGCAAGCGCTTTTAAACATCGCCGAGTAATGCGTCGGAGAACAAGTTTGCGGCGTCGCATGAGCACCGGTGCAACAGAATTCCTCAGAATTAAACGCCGCGCAAGCGCTTTTGCACGCCGCGATAATTCCGGTATGTGGATCCATTATCCGAAGCTCGTTAGGGCAAACCGCATTGACATCGGCGATGCAGCCGGCGTAGTGACAATCACCGGAGCCTCCTTGTGGTTTAATTCCCATCTCGACATTGTAACCGTCGACGAGGCTCACGTCGTAGAAATCTTTGCCGCCATCGCCAACGAGTGTGAATTCAGCCAGAGTGACTGGAGGAACTCCGCCGCCGTTACACTTGAGAACGCCGCCGCAGTCTCCGGTGACGCAGTTACCGTGGCCTGAGGCATCGAAATTGCAGCCAGTACGAGCCCAGAAGCGACCTGACCATCCCGCAGGTGCCGTGAGCTGTACGGAAGCGCCTGGAGTTAAAGGAAATCCGCCGTCGCCGAGGGTGTTGTCGTTGCCGGAGAGAATTCCCGGCCAGACGGTATAAGGACAACTGTTCTGTAAAGTGAACACGGTGGCGGAAACAGCAATGCCGCCTGCAATTTCAAAACACACAAAACAAAAAAAAAAACTGATAAATCCGAAGATCAAAAACGAATATGTTTCCGAGAATAAGTTGTGATCGAAGGCAGTGAAAAAAATAAAGTTTTAAGAAATGGGATTGAAATTATTCTCATTTAGAAAAGAGATGAATCAGTGGAGAGACAAAAGAACAGAGAGTGTGTTTGGTCTTACTTGTGATGAAGACCAAGAAGAGCATGTGAATACTTGAGCAATTCGCCATTTTGTTTTTATGAGTTTTTTTTTGTTTTTGTTTTGGGTGTGTATGTGCTGTGAATTATGATGATTGTGATGATGAATGTCAGTTACTCGCACCATCTGCTATTTATAAGTGCTTGAAAAGGTAATGCCATACGTGACCAAAAAATAAAAGAAGAGGTAATGCCATAGTTTTAAATTAGTAGTAATAATTTTGGTATATATTTTCAGTTTACAGTAATGGTCCTTGTGCCGATTGTTAGCCCATGTTCTTTGGCTCTGTGAATTTTATTTGCATTAATGATTTATTCTTGTGTTAATTCTCTCTTAATTTGACGGTTGATAGGGAATAGTGGGTCATTATTACGAGATTCATGAACAATAAGTTGACAGTAATGGTGAAAGAGCATGGCCCAATTAACTGCTCATTATTCTACAATTAAAAACCAAAAAAAATAAAAAAATCAAAGAGATGTGAAGAGTTCGCACGTGTACCAGTTCACACGTTCGTATGTGGTTCTGTTAAAAAAAACAAACAACCCACAATTATCCCGCGCAGAAGAAACGGTCTTCCATGATCCCATCACTTGTATTTTTATTTTAGGTTTGGAATTTCTATTTTCGTTCTTTTTATTCTCAAAGGTAGATATTCAGAAAAAATAAAATAAATTTTAATGCGGTAGCTTCACTGGAAACATATCATGAGATTTGATCTTTATATCACGAAAACAGACAAAGTACGATCTATTTTTTGTTTTGGTATGAAAGTGTAGACAACTAAACCATGTCTAAATTTTGTATATTCATGAATGGGCTCAGAAATAGTATGGATGGAGACTTTGAAAATTAAAAGGTGAGAAGACTGACTTGAACATAGACTAAAGTTCATAAATTGTGTCGGAGAAAATAGTAAATGGTTTGATTAAAACCTGTCGTTAAATGGGTTTCCTTGAACTTGTACATAACTAAGGGCCCTTTCATTAATGGCTTGATGTTAACTTGTACTCTTAACTCAGAGTTACATCGTCCACACGGTTTTGTCTATCTATGCGGCCATGCCTTATCAAACATTATTTATAGCTGCAAGATTTACAAAGTTTCTTCAAGTGGGTTGATGAATTATGACAATGAATATGTATCTATAGACCTTTTTTTGGTTTTGGGTTTCTCAAGTCTTTCTCAGACAAAAAGGTAAAAAAAAAAAGGTTCAAGGTTAGGATTTGAACAAAACTAACATGATCTCACTTGCTCCTATTAAGATTAAGGAGATAAGATGACATGGAAACAAACAAAAGAATGTTAAGTAAACCGGAGATGTTATGCCCTACGAGAGCAAATGTTATGCTCAAAGTGGGTTCTATGCTTTGTCGATCACCGACAAATTAAGTTTTGTTCAGATGGAAACTTCCTTTACCGACTAAACCAAACGAACACATTTTGATTAATTAATACAAGTCAAATAAATATGTGAGTTTGAAGAGAAGAGCATGTAATCATATATATAAGGGACTGTAGATCAAAGAAGTAAATTATTTTTGTTTTATTTCTTTAGTATGCAAATCAGATGAGTGTAATAGCTGAATACTTAGTAAAAGCTTAAAAAAAAGTGGAAGAAGATGATTCATAGTCATCATCTTTCCTTATTTATCTTTCCGTACATAACAAGCAATAGAATCTACAACGGAGCTTCGGGTTTTTATGGGCAGAAAGTGATTTCGTAGTTAGCTCCGGTACATGTGAAGGTGCTCGTTTCGTCGTCGTAAGCGTAGCTATATGCGTCAGGGCAAGCGTTCTTAAAAATCCTCGAGAAGTCCGTGGGTGGACAAGTTTGCGGCGTCGAGTAAGCTCCACGGCAACAATATTGATCCGTATTAAACTTTTCACAGGCGCTCTTGCACGCCACGACATTGTTCTCAGGACCCATGACCTTAAGGTCGTTAGGGCAAGCCGCGTTCAGGTCGGCGACACAGCCTGCGTTCTTGCAATCTCCGGATCCTCCTGAAGGTCTTATCGCCAACTTAACATTGTAACCATCGACAAGGCTCACGTCGTAGAAATCCTTGCCGCCATCGCCTACGAGTGTGAATTCGGCCAGACTGACAGGAGGAGCTCCACCTCCGTTACATCTTAGACCGCCGCATTCTCCGGTGACGCATCTACCATTGCCAGAGGCGTCAAAGTTGCAACCGGTACGAGCCCAGAAACGGCCTGACCATCCTGCAGGAGCCGTGAGCTCTCTGGAAGCACCTGGAGTCAATTCAAATCCGCCGTCGCCGAGCTTGGGTCCTTTGCCGGCGAGAGTTCCGGCCCAGACGGTAGAAGGGCAATTGTTCTTTATAGTGAAGACGGTGGCGGAAACAGCAATGCCGCCTGCAGTTTTAAAACACAAAACCAAAACATCAAAAATACGAAACAATTTAGAGAATTATGGTGACAATATGTTGTGATCAAAGACGATGAACAAAAAAAAAAAAGAAACAAATCATCAAAAGGAAGCTTAAGAAACAGTATTGAACATTATTCTCCTTAAAAAAGAAAGATAAAACAGGTGAAGAATGTAATAACGTAAGGAGAAAGATAACACATAAAAACATAGAAGTAACGAAAACAGTGTGTGTTTGATGTTGTTACTTGTGATGAACACGAAGAGGAGAATGTGAATACTAGAGATATTTGCCATTTTTTTTTAATATGATTTTTTTGTGTTTATGTGCTCTGAATGATGATGATGAATGTTAATTGCACCGATCCTCTATTTATAATTGCGGGTTCGAGGGTAGCGACGTAATGTTATTATTTTTAATCATATACTAGTATAATTTATGGTTTCTTGATAGATATTTTTCTTTGTTGCTGAATTTTTTCTTTGGCTGTCTGAATTTTCTTTGCCTTAATGGCTTTTTCTTCCATTAATTTACTATTCTCTCTATTCCATATTTTTAAGGTAAAACACACAAAAATTAAAAAATAATAAATATTATTTCATTTATAAAGATCCAACCTATAGAAAAAAATATAACATAATTCAAATAGTTATAAACTATTATATTAATATAAATTATGCATAAAAATGTGAGAAAATCTAATATTTTGAAACAACTTTTTTCTCCTAAAACATTCAATAATCTGGAACAGAGAAAATATTAGCCGGTAAAAAATTTGAAAAATGTTAGTCGATCGGCCATGGTTGATGCATAGTAAGCCTTAGGGTTCAGTGGGATGTTATATGTCATGGGGATGTGTGGTCCGCCGGTATGATATTCAAGAACAGTTTAATTTTGACCATGAATCATGTTCTAACATGGTAAAAAAGTGCCATTTTAAATCAGTTTTTGACCAAAACTATGTCGTCAAAAATTGGTGGTGGCATATCAGCATCGAGCCATTTAGAATTTGAACCCTAGAAAATGTGATAGGCAAGGACATGGGATAAGGAGCCACGCAAATCATGACTGAGACATCACATGATGACGCGGTGACTCTTGCGATCAAACCATTTTGACAAGTTCAAGTCATGTTACGTTAAAAAACAACCCACAATTTCCAGCACTTGAGAAACCATCTTTCATTAGATCATCACTTCTATCTTTCCTATCTATTTTTTTTTGTAAATTTTAATGTACCTTTCCACTAATTTGCACCGGAAACATGTGCAGAGAGTGATCTTTAAAACATTAAACAACTAAACATATATTAACAAGGTCGGTCCGACGTTTTTAAATGCACCACACAAACGGAAAAATATAATATTTTTTCAATTTTGTATGAAAAAATAACAATATTTTAAAAAATTCACAAAAACTACCAATTTTATAAACAATTTGTAAGAAAAGAAAGAGTAGGAATACTAAAATTATATTTTTGAAAAAATTGTCGTCATTTAGCTTTTTTTTTAAAAAAAAAACCAAAATTACACTATAAAATCAGTAACAACACATATCATTTTTTTAGCTAAATAAATATATTATTAACTTAAAGACCTGAAACATTGAAACATAGATGTAAAAATGTCTAACGAAAATTGAATGTAGTAAAAAATCCTATAATATTATTTTTAACATAAAAACAAAAATTTATTTACCTAAAATATGCCCTATAAAAGTAGATGCCGAAGCAATTGTTTAGGTAGGTTGTGTTGTGGACCGAACCTACATGTACAAATTTTGGATATATATATATATATATATATATATATATATATATATATATATGAATGGTTTAATTAATATTAATTGTATACGTTTAAAAGTGTTGTTTTGGAGGTTTTTCACATAGATTGTCAAATATTCTGCATATTGATAAACATCCTGCATAATCTTTGATCTCTTCTAAAATAGTATTAAACTAGAACTTAGTTAAAAAATCTGTATTAAGAAGGACATTTTGATGAAATAAAAATTCAAGTGATAATACGATGAAAGTGAGGGAATAGTATAGCGGGAGACTTTGAAAATTATGAGTTGAGTAGACTGACTTAGACTTAGAAACGTACGGGTTCATAAATTGAACCAACTTTGGGTCCGAGGAATAGTAATTGGCTTGATTAAATCTTGCCCTGACTATTAGGGTTGCTTTGAACCCTTCCATTTATGGGTCAACGTTGTTAGGCATAAAACCTGCCGTGTGGCTAAGAACAACGACGGATTTTTCCAGCACAAAACTATGTCTTCTTCGAGGAAAAACAGAAATTGGTTTTGTATTTTATAGGAATACAATTTGCTATGCGACTTGGGAAAATAATCAGAAATCAGAAAATAGACAAAGAGTGATGGACTCTTCTTACTAAGAAGACATCGAACATGGTTAATAATCAAAAATGTATTAGTCTCACTCAGAGTACATGGTCCACACGGTTTCGAAGATTTTATGCTTTTGTGGTAGTAGCTTTAGTTAAAGATTAATAGCCGACCATCTGCATTGGTGAGAGAACCATTAAATCTCTCACCAATATAATGTTATTATTTTTAGTATAGAGAAATTTGAGAAATTATTTTTAATTTTGTGTGTTCAATTGATGAGTGGTCTTTCATTAATATAATATTATCATTTTAGTGTAATTTAATGTAGTTTAATATATAATTTAAAATTGTGCAATATGGAACTTGTTAAATAACTAATTTTATTTTATGATTTATAAAAAATAAAAAATAACATCATATAAACTATTTAATTAAGATTTAAAGTTTTTGTGGGTTTAATTTGATTTATTACAATAAAATATGAATCAATTATAAAATGACATGTGTCAGATAAAAATCTCTTTCATGAGTCTCTTAAGGATTCTCATTTGAGAATTGATTCTCACAAATTCTAACAATTTTCTATTAAAAATAATATTATTATTTTCTTTTTCTTTTATTTTTATTTTGAGAATCTTTTTGAGAGATTACCAATGGAGATGGCTTAAAATTTTATAAACCAAGAAAAGTCTATAGATTTTGAGTTGATTTGCAAATGCTCATATGTTACTTCTTTTTTGTATGACTAGAATATTTTGGGCCAAAGCATATATCTAGACCATGTAATTTAAATATGTTACTTTAACTCCATCCAATTGTAAATGTGAGATTCTAATACACCTCCGAACAATGGTTTTTCTCGGTCCATTCCGAACCAAATTCCTTAGTATCGACAATAAAACCTACTTTCGACCATCTTGCTACATTCAACAAACTTGGCTCTGATACTGAGTAAAAATTCTGGAGCGAGCTTATTAAAGCTTTTATGTATATGGTTGGATTAATGTGCCAAGAGGCTCACATCCTCATGCAAGTTCTTAAACCTATTATACAACTAAATGGTCTTATTTACCTTTATTTACAAAAAGATGTATACAAGGAAATGTAAACTAGGATATTTCAAGATATTCTTGGTATATTTCCATATATTAATAATTATGACAGTCTAAATGAATTGTATCCATTGACATTGTTAGATTTGGGTTTGTCAAGTCTTTCCCAAACCAAAAAGGTAAAGAAAGTTCAAAGCTGGTTCTATCAAAACAAACCGGATCTCACTTCTACCTATTCAGATAAGGAGGTAAGATGGCGTGTGAACAAACAAAAGAATGTAAAGAAAACAGGAGATGCTATGCTCTACCTGATCCAATGTAGCAGTTTATAAGCGGCGAGCAACGGTCTTCTATCTCTCTCTCTCTCTCTCTCTCTCTCTCTCTCTCATCACCTGCAAAAAGAACGTAAGAAACCTTAAGGGGCAAAATGGATTCTATGCTTTGTTGATCACCGACAAAGTTTCGTTCAAATGGAAACTTCCTTTACCGACTGAATCAGAAGTTTGAACACCTTTTGACAATCAGGGTTAGTGACACTGTTGTTGTTTCTAACTCAATGAACGCAAGAGTTTCACTGTTCCAATATACCAAGTTCTGTTGCTCGATGACAGTTTGGAATGATATATAGATTGCTAACAGTGGCATTTGCAAACTAAATGCGACTAAGACACACAAGTCAAATGAATATATGAATTTCCAGAGAGCAACATGGAATACGCTTATTTAGTAACTTTGGAATCCCAAAGGACTAACAAATGAAAGAGGCAGCGCAGAGATCTTTATGCTTGTAAATTCTTGATGTTATTTCTTTGTATGAAAGGAAAGAATTGTATGTACAACAGAGTTATTGGTTTCTTAACTTCTTTACTAGAATCTCCTCTAAAAATACCAATATATGGTCAAGGTCGGAACTTGTAATAAGTAGCAAAAGATATATATATATACATGTGTGTGTGCAGCTTAGACCAGAATATATACTTTGAAACAGCTATGTGAATACAAGGTCAGATAATGAGATAAATGAACAGTGCTTCAAAAGATGTAGCCATTGCAAAAGTTGCGATGCACTTCAGAACAGAGAGTTCTTCTTGATTGGGGATATGGCCCTGAGCACTGAAATCGGATAGCCTTGTTCAGTTAATTGTGTTCATGAGGTCCGACATGAAGTCACTGGACATATATAAGATATGCATGCCATCATAATGTCGTAAAAACCATAAGTGTTTGCAGAAAATCTAGCACTTTATACACAAACATTTTCATCAGAAAAATCATGAACCATAGCTGAATCCAAAGAGTTATGTAGAACTTTTAAGAAAACGCCAAAACCCCTTGTTTTTGGTAGAAGTACGTTTGAGTATTTTGAAGAGCAAACATTAAATGCCCTTCTTGTGCATATCTCTTCAGTGCATATCAAGATAAGGGAGGTCTCAGATATATGAAAACAAAATAAGACTAAGTGCAGCATTTCATACATTCATGCATTACTACTTATATAGCAGGAGATTCCTTGATGCTCAGTGTTGTTAAGTCTGAGACATTCTCTGGTTTACAGGAATTGGACGAGCTTCAGCTTATTGTAGCACTCGTTTCAGGCTGCAAAAGGAATGAAGAAGCCTTGCAAGTGGAAACCGAAAGAATCCAGAGACACTGATCGATCTTAAGACCATATTAAGACATTCGCTCAATCTCCTTAACAGAAATAACAAACTGTCCTTAAGACCATATCGAATATGCGTGCGGGTCACATGTTTTAACCATGCTTAAAATGTAGTTAGCTCTGTCTCTTTTGGGCACTAGATGTTATTGCTTTCTCATCTAAGTAAATCAAAACAAAAGAAGCATTTCGATCTTTACTATTAAAAAGATATTCGAATGCTTAGGATGTAATATATGTACAAATTGCTACCGTGACCGGAGGCGTCGAAGTTGCAGCCGGTACGAGCCCAGAACCGGCCTGACCATCCGACAGGAGCCGTGAGCTGTACGGAAGCGCCTGGAGTCAATTGAAAACCGCCGTCGCCGAGGGTGATGCTGTTGCCTGAGAGTGTTCCGGGCCAGACGGTGTAAGGGCAACTGTTTTGTAAAATGAACACGGTGGCGGAAACAACAATGCCGCCTGCAATTTCTAGTAATCAAAATTAGAAGAAACAGAGGAGAAGTTAAAGACATAAGTGAAACAGAGAATAAACAAAAACAGAGTGTGTTTGATGTTGTTACTTGTGATGAACACAAACAAGAGAATGTGGATACTGGAGATTTTCGCCATTTTTAAAAAATCTTGTTTTTTTTTTCTGTGATGTGGACGATGATTAAACTCTGGAACCGATCCTCTATTTATAAGTGCTGGTCCGAGGTAGGGTTTATCATTTTTTATTTAATTACATTATTTAATTTTGTTTTCTTGGAAAATTTTAATTTTGCCGGCATGTTAGCTCATCTTCTTTGGCACTGTGAAATATTATTTGCATTGATGGTTTCTTTATCGCGTTAATAAATTGAAAATGTCTCGTAACAAAGATGATGGTACATGCTGGATTTCCACATTTTGTCTATGTGTGGTTAGATTTAGAATTACATCCTAGGAGAAATGTATCTGTAGACATTGTTTGGTTTTGTGTTTCTCAAATCTTTCCCAACCAAAAAAGTAAAGAAAAGATCATCAAAGTTGGTTTGGTCAAAACTAACCTCATCTCACTTGCACCTGCTCATATAAGGAGATAAGATGACATGTGTACAACATGCAAAGGCATATCAAGAAAACAGGATATGCTATGTTCTACCTGAAAATATGATCCAATGTATCAGTTAAAGAGCGCGAGCGCAACGGTCTTCTCTCTCTTTCTCTCATCACCTGCAAAAAGAAGGTAACAACCTTTTGGGACAAAGTTGGTTCTATGCTTTGTTCATCACCGACAAAGTTTTGTTCAGATGGAAACTTCCTTTACTGACTAAATCAGAAGTAAAAACACGTATTGACAATGAGATTTAGTGACCTTGTTGTTGTTTCCAACTCAATGAACACAAGGGTTCCACAGTTCCAACATATCAACTTTTCCTTACAACATGGAATGCAATTGATAGGTAACAGTATATCAAAGAACTAACAATGAATAAGGCATCCCAAAAAATTTTCCTTCCTGTAAATTCTTGATATTATTTCTTTGTATACAAAGAAAGAATTGTATGTACAACAAAGTTAATGGTTTTTTACTTCTTTACAAGTATCTTCTCTAAAACAGCCAGGTGAGGGTCGGAACTTGTAATAAGTAGCGAAAGATAGATATGTGCCACTTAGACCAGCATATACTTTGAACCAGCTATGTGAATACAAGGTCAGATAAATGAATAGTACTGTCAAAGATATTACCACTGCAAAAGTTGCGATGCACTTCAGAAGAGAGAGTTCTTTTTCTGGTCTTTGATTAGGGAATCGCCCCTGAGCATTGAAATCTGATAGCAGTTTGTCCTTTAACTGAAATGAATCCATTAACCAAGCAGAAGATTCTGCCTCGTTTGCTGGAATCTCCTTTGGTAGAACTCGCCGAACGTGGATATGAACTTCTGAAGGATCCGTCCCGAATACATTGTCCATGAACGATGGGCAGCGAGGCTTATATGCGATAGTCAAATCATATACTGCATTTCAAGAAGATGATGTAAGAACGGAGCAAGATTGGGTATAATAAAAACATTGCCTTGTTCAATTACTTGGGGTCATTGGAAAAATAGAAGATATGCATGCCATTATCGTCAAAACAATAAGTGTTGGCATAACATGTGACTTGATATAATACTTTATAAAAGGGAACATACACGACCATTTTCATCAAAATTTCGTGGACCATACCTGCATCCAAAGAGTTATTAAGAACTTCTAAGCAAACGCCAAAACCCCTTGTTTTTGGTAAAAGTACGTTTGATAATGCTGGTAGACCAACTTCAGCTGCAAACTTTTGACTTCTCTTGCATTTCTCTTCACTGCAAATCAAAATAAGGAAGGCCTCAGAAATATGAAAGAAGATAGACTAAGAGCAGCAGTTCAGACATTCATGCATTAGCAGGCAATTCCTGGAAATGGTTACTGGTTTATCATATTTGCAAGGCAGATGTTCAGTGGTGTTAAATATCCTACCAAGAAAACACTATAAGTTAGCTTCAAGGATACAGATTGATTACGAATTAGCTTATATATCTAGAGCAGTTAAACATACGTTGCAGCATGTTCGTTATGTAGGTTCATATTCATGTGTAAAATCAGATAGGGAGCATATAGTACGTGAAATCAGTTCCTTCTGGGAATAGAGCAAGCCATAAGGGTTCTTGAGGATCCTTAAAAGATGAAAGCATTTGAAGCAAAACAGGTTCGTCGACCTCCCGCTTCCTCTCCACGGGTATAAACTCCAAAACATGAAAACCCCAGCCAAAAATAGGCAATCTCATCAAGCTGCTCTTAAGAACGTATTTGATGTAGCCAAGACACCCTTTTCTCAATGCAATATTCCACAAATACATCCAATCCACCTCTGTCCTGTGATTTGCAATAAGCAAAACACGTTTCTCAACTGGAATGCAGTCTCCAGAGAACATCACGCTTGTCCCATTAACCGTTTCAAACAGGTAAGGCCACAAAGCTAACCAGAGACCAAAGATTAACGAGATAACTCTCCTAGATTGATGCACGCTCAGAAGCCGTAGACCTACAGCAGCTATTGGTGAAAAGTAGAGCAGGAACATAAAAGCAGTAGACAGAAACACCAGTAGGATCATCAGACCCCTCAGAATCCTAAGCAATGTCAAAGGACGGTTCCTTAAGTTATCAGAATTCAGATCCCCGCAAACTTCCATCTTTTTTTTCCAGATAAACCTCAAGACAAACTGCAGCAATGAGAACCAAATATTACTCAGTACCACCTACAGTTCCCCACAAAGATTGAGTTGCAGACAAGCGACCAGAAAACCAATGTAAGAGCCTAAATATGCAATTTGAGTACAATTAGAGTACCAATTCTAAGCTAAACACACCCATGTCTTACATAACTGTGACCCATATAGATCCTTCCCCAACAATCATGTATAGAGTTTAGAACTAAACAATACATCTAACAATGACCCAGAAGACATAGAGATTAGAGATCCCTAACCAACACATCCTTGAATATAAAAACCCAAATTTTCTTTTATTTGTATGAAACTTACAAAAGGAAACTTTTTTTTGTTGTAAATTCAAATCTCAGGAACATGAATAAATCTCTAAAAGCAATTATGAACAGAGAATCCGTATCTATGAGCTCAGTGGAAGATTCAACAAGCGAATAGTGATAAAGATTCGTCATTAGTTAGTATCTAAAGCTGAATAATTTCGAATCCAATTTTGACTATAATCATCAATGTTCCAAAACAAAAACGCAGAAATCACGGAGAAAAACGTCTCCAAATTGGGAAAGACTTGTGAATACCGCAACTAAAATTCAGATCCCACGTGATATAAGATCAACGAGACAGAGCAAGAGAAACAGTTGTCACAGTATCTTTCGAAAAAAGCAAAAAAAAAGAAAGAACAATCTAAAAGCACGAGGAACTCGACGAAGCAGATGGAGAGATATAAAGTACCTGGAGAAGTTTGAAGAGCGGAAGAAGTTGGCGAAGACGATGAGGATAATTGTTAAAATGGAACAGAGGAATACGAATCTCAAATGCAGTTTCACAGAAGGATCCGTTTCGGGTCGGATTCAATTGAGACGGTCTAATAATCAGGGACGGTAGGGTGCACGGTAATGTAGCTATGTGATTCGCTGGGTGCAGAAAAGGTCAAAGCGGCAGCGAAGACAAAAATCCACTAAGCTGACACTTGCGACCCGATAATATTCTCCTGGCGTCGTTACACTTTGAAACTCAAACGTGAAGCAAACTATTAAATATATTTCTTACTTTTTTATTTGTTGTACCAACCAAGTATAAAATCACGCTTTTAATGGATTTTTAAAAATATATATACTCAATGATTAAAAAATATTATGATTTGATTTTTCAAGTCGTATATATTTTGTTTAATTGTTTTCTCAAGTGGTTAATTGAAATGTTAGTAAATATATTGGACTCATTATTTTAGTAGACTAAAATATATTTTCTTTCTTTATTATAAGAAAATATTTGATTATAAGAGATCATTGACCATAAAAGTAAACTATAAAAAGTGATAGTAGACCAAATACGTGGATGTGATTGATCGGTTCAAAAGTAATAGTCGCCACCGATTCGTCAACTTATAATAAGGTCCTTATTGTAACAAATCATAATACGAGGCCAAAACATGAATGAGTAGTAAAATATGAGGGTTTATGCACAATTCACGGTGCCGGCGAACTGGATATTATTCTCTCTCCTCTTCTTCTTCTTCTTCTTCAGAATTATCGGAAAAACTTCAGACATGCTCTGCTCCGATCTTCTCCTTCGTCTGAATCGCATCATCTATCAATTCATGTGACCTGATTTGTTTTGTGTATTCTAATAAGTGATTCCGTAGGAGCAGACCAATGCCGATTTCTATGGAGCTTCCCGTTTTCTCCACTCTCCGAGTACCATTGTTCTCTCGTCTAGCTCTCGTTCCTGCTTTTGGCATTCCGTTTTCGTCCCTTGGTGCTACGGCGCGATTGAAATGTACGGCTCCTCGAAAGGCGCGTCGGATTTGTGTGATGTGCTTGGTGAGGGATTCGGCTCCGATGGAGACGTGCGAGAGAGATGAACATGGAGCTGAGTTCATTGAGGTCGTTGTCATCGGTAGTCGCAAGGAGTCTATCATGGATTCTTGCTTGGATTCTCCTTTTCCTTCTCTTCCTCTCCGATTTTGGTATTTAGTTGATTCTGCTTTGATGTTTTCTTGTTACTGGCTTTCCTAGTACACTCTTACACTCTTAAAGTGTGTAGCTTTCTTCTACTGATGATGCTTATGGCTTGAATGGATTATGCACGTTCTGTGTATTCATGAAATTCACCAAATTTTAACTGAAATCTACCTTTTTCAGGAGTGTTAGCAAGGACAGCTCTGGAGATTTAGTATTACAGCAGAGGCTCAATCACGAAGGTTTAGAATTTAGTTTTTCCTGTTTCTTCGTTCCATTTGAATCTGATTATAAACATGGTTCGGGTATTTAAGTGCCTTAGATTGATTGGAGCAAAGTTTTTGGACATAAGTTGGCTCAGGACTCTCTTTGCTATTCAATTAAAAACAAGTTTAGTAGATAGCTGTCTCTCTTACCGTGTTTCTATATCATATACTTAGCTAGTTGTTCAAGAAGATAAGAGGGATATGCTATCTTTCTTACCTATCACTTTTCTCTTTATGTTTACAGATAATGTTTACAAGACCATGAATCCAATTGAGCTGATACAATCACGTCCAAGGGCCTTCATCCTTGTTTGTACTTTTCTTGCCTATCATTGTCTGTGTTCTGTTATCTGCTACAAAAACGTTTGTCTATTTTACAGTTCCATTAGTAGAATTACTTGTAGGACTCTATCCTTTTTTATAACTTAACAATGTACACAGTTTGGAATTGATCATTAACAACCATGCTTCCTAAGTTTGCGTTGGCTCTTAATGAAATGCTAATGGTTTTCAAATTTTCCCAAAATTTTATTTTCGTGGAACAGTATTGGCCGCTCATCTGATTCTGCTTAAACTGTTCCCCTTGCCAGGTGGCTAGTGCTGGATATGGTTCTGACCAGGTTGAAGCTATTAATATTCTTAGTGCAGTAAGATCTGGGGGTAACTTAGCTGTTGCTGTGCTATTAAAGCCTTTCAGCTTTGAAGGCCGAAAGCGTCTAGAAGAGGTAGTTTTTAGTTGCTTCTGAAGTTGTACTTGTTTGGTATGTGCCAAAAGAGCCCATTTGAATTTCATTTGATTATCACAAAGTCTTGATAATAGGATTATCAGTCTTCAAAGTAGTTAGTTATGTCCTTTGGACTGTTTTCCTGGAGCTGTTAGTAGAACTTGTATACCTGATTGATAGAGAAGAAAACTAGGTGGAGAAATTTTGAGTGGCTTCATGTTTTTCCAACAGTGCACCTTCCCAAATTTCCATCATCTCCATTTCCTGTCAACTTTTTTATATTGTATACTATTTCATATAACAAACTAAAAGCAATCCAGAAAATGACATCCCTATCTACAAACAAGTTCAACTACATTTAATATCTCTAGTTGGAGTCTTTTCTCTTTTTTCTAATTTCCCAGGTTGTGTGCAGGTTAACGAATTGGCTAGACAACTGCAGCAACACACCAATTTCTGTTTAGGTATTTCAATTAGTATTATGAAAGATTTCTTGACACAATAGTGTAAGAAAAATTACCTTTTGTTTTAGTAGTTCTGGTGGCCATAAACTGACTTTGATTTGGGATTTTTAGATATCGACATAGAGGTTTTACTACAGAAGGATTTGGTAACTTTGGACGAGGCACTGAGAAATGCAAACAATGCTGTTTCCATGGCAATAAATGCAGCTTCTGCTCTGATAAGTGTAAGGTTACTTTTCTGCTGCAACTGTCTATCGTAGTATACTCAATTTTTTCTCATTTTTGTATATGGGTTTATCCAGGGGATCCATGGAAACTTTATCGACGTGATGCATAAAGATATTAAAGAACTTGAAAGTTCAGAAGTTACAATGGTAAGTTTCTTGTTTTTTTTTTTTTTTTTTTGGTGGTTTTAGTGATAAAGATCTTCATAGTCTTTCGTTTTCTTGAGATTTCTTTTGTCTGTACGGTATAGTCACCCTTAGTTTGAGCTTCTCTTCAATCCTTCAACTCTCTTATGTCCAGATTCTAGAAAGCTACAAAGAGGCAAAGGTTGGTTTTGGAGTTGGTCATAACCTTAAGACTTCGATTTTACGAGCTATATATGACTGTCCATTCTTTCGCCCTGGTATAAAGGTATTTTTAATCTCTTAAAGAGCATTGCATAGAAGATTCATCCGTCCTACTTAAGTTCTCAGTTTGATTTTTTCTCCTCTATACACTTAACACTTGAGTTGTTTCCCTCTTCCAAAAAGCAGATTGGTCTGATAATAATGTGAATATAAAAATATTAATTCGAGGATTTTTCTGATAATTGGAAAAAAAAAATCTGAACATAGTGACCTATAAACAAACCGTTTGAACCGATGGCATCTCTCTTCTGAAGGAGCAAGGATATTTGAAATTTTTGATCGTGTGTATTTTGGCATTTTTACGCAAAAGATATGCTCCTTGAAACTATTTTCTTACAAAATGACGTTCTTCAAGTAACCTTTTTCATCTCAACCATGCATTTTCTAACATGCAGGATCTAAACGCTATTATATGCATTGTGGCTAGTTCGATACCTCTTCAGAAGAAGGACGTGAAAACAATTCTTCGTACTTTTCGTCAAACAATGGAGTACACTGGAGATATTATAGTATCTACTGTTTATGAACCTGATCTGGAGCCTAAAGTGCGTGTCACATCATTTTTTATTCTAAGGTGGGTATTCATCTTTAGCAACAGCTTACAATTTCAAGCTCATGCATATGGTTCCATATATAGCTGAAAATTTAACAAAGAAAAGTAATGATATGGTTTCAGCATTTATACCATATATTCTTTTATTTGTTTGATTAAGATCTATGATGTTTTTGGTCAAGACTCCGATTTTATCTCTTGTGACCACTTTTAAGCATTAATGCAAGTCTCATATGTCATCACAGTTCTTCAGAAGAGGAAACATTCAACAAAGGCAACATTTTTTCTGGTCTTGTTCCTTTTGTTTTAAATATCTTCACGAGATATCGTTCACAGCTCCAAAAAGAAACAAATAGTGAACTTAGGGAGGTGCCAATTTCAATTAAAGATTCAGCAGACTCTACTGACGTAAAAAGTTCCAATCAGAGTGTTGAAGGATTTGAAATTGACTCTGAGGACCTCCTCGAAGTTTCTGAGAACAGTGATAGTGAATACCCATTAAAAGAGAGGGAACCATCCAGAAACAGTCGATTGGATCTTGAAGATGAAAATATAGAAGGTACACAATTTGAAAACAACTTTTAAGTTGCTGCTTGTTTTTGTATGTAGTATTGGTCTAGATGCTTCATTACTTGTTATTTACAGGATGCTGAAGTAGTGACCCCCTAAGCCTAAACTATTTTAAAGAATGGAAAGTCATCTTTTGTAGATTATGGTGCTATCCAGAGGGAGCCAATTGCTAATTGGAGTATGGATCCGGGATATCAGATTAAGCAGAAATGGCCAGCTGATTCTGGAGACACTGCAGTGCTTAGCCTGGGTATTGTCAACCTTCCTGTTGGTGTGAGACCTTCAAAGAATTTGAACAGTAGTCTCAGTGTCGCCAGTCAACCCTCTAGGAAGGCTGATTCCAGAGATGAATCATTTTTCAACCCTAATGGATCGACCAAAGACCCTAGTGATACTGCATCTACCCTGCTATCTGAGAAATATGCTGATTTTACAAAGCAAAGAAATCTATCCGCTCGAGCAGCGTCTATGCTGGTAAGTAGCAATGTAGCAGTCTTTGAGGTTAAGATATAAAATCATCCTTTTACTAGTGGATTGCTCTTTTCGAACAAAAATGCATAGAGAGGCAAAAATGGTCCCCTTGGTTCAGTCTGTAACCATGATTTGTCATCTAAGCTTGCTGTCACAATCATAGTACATCTGTTACCATTTTCAGAGACTAGTTAACTTGTTGAACATCGTACAAGTCTGTCAACTGACAGAATTTTCCATTTTGATTCACTTAGGAAGCTGAACGAGATTCATCAAAAAGATGGAGTCCTATTCTGGAGATGCAGTACAGAGGAGGACTGTTCAAGGGAAGGTGCCAAGGAGGTCTTCCCGAAGGAAAGGTAATCCACCTTGTTGGTTTTGTTCATTGAAGCCAATTCATCAATGGACCCTTGTCTTATATTTGAGACAGGCTTCTTAGTTTTTCCGAAAGTAATGGCTGAATTTTCCCACCAGGGTCGTCTGGTACTTGGAGATGGAAGCATATATGATGGAATGTGGCACAACGGTAAAAGATCTGGTCTCGGAACATTTTACTTCGAGAATGGAGACGTATTCCAAGGCACATGGAGAGAAGATTTAATACACGGAAAGGTGAAATAGTCTTTGACCTTTTTGAATTTGGATTAGCTTATTGACTATTAAGACTACCCTTGTGCACAAACTGCTTAGTATCACCAAGTCCCTAAGACTTTTCATGCTAGTACCATGTAAAAGTTTCTAGCTCCCCAATCTATCAATTAGGTTTGAGAAATGACTGTAGAAATGGTTTCTGTTGTGACGTAAAGATGTCTTATCAGACGGGCAAAACTTGTTCATTTATATTACAGGGCTGGTTTTATTTCCACAAAGGTGATCGATGGTTTGCAAATTTCTGGAAAGGAAAAGCCAGTGGCGAAGGCCGGTTCTATTCAAAGTCTGGTGAGATATTCTTTGGACATTTCAAAGATGGATGGCGACACGGGCAGTTCCTCTGTATAGATGTGGATGGAACAAGGTCAGTGACTCATCAAAAACTCTTCTCCTCTGTATCTTGATCACATAAAGAGCAATGCCAAGTTTGTGAGCGTCTATATTCATAAATTTGATGACTTTTCCTACAGATACTCTGAAACTTGGGACGACGGTGTTCTTATTGACCGGAAACAAGTGGACGCCGGAGAATGATATCTTCCGGCAATGTTGTAATTGTATAGTGCAGGTCGACTATTGTCTTTTCTCAGGTTATTTTGACAAAACGTAATTAATGAAAAGTAGTCCTTTGACTTAACTCCTTTTCTTTGATTGTATATGCAAAAGAAACGAATTTAATTCCGAAGCTACCTGACTGACTTTTTATTTCTTTGCAACCTGAGAAAAGAGACGAATCTTGAGAAGATCAAAATAATCCAAAAATATTTATATTTCTTTCGTTGATATATGTAGTAGGCGTCGGAGAAACTCTACAATTAAACCAGTTCCTAACCCTCAGTTACCAGAATCATCCATTTGTACAACACTAATTATCAAACAACAAAACAAAAAGGATTGGTTTATGTGGTGTGCTTAGCATTGGTCATTGAACGCGTCTTGCAATAAAACTTCAAGTAGAGCAATGATATAACGGCGTTAAGAACGGAGTTAAACAGCCAAGCACCGATACCGTTACAACCGCCGCGTTTGACCAGGTGAATACAGAGAACGCCTACGTGGCAAACCGTCATACACCCCAACAAAATGGCTTGACAGTTAACGACGAACGGAAAACACGCGCCACGTAACCCAATCTCCGTCCAGAATCTGTAACCGTACACAACGGCGTACGACACGGTCGTCAATAGTATCGCTACAACCTACAAAACCAAAACACGGTCCAATTTCTAATTAATTCCGGTTTAACGTGTGGTAAACCGAACGAACCGGTTAATTTATTTTACCTGAAAAGATTGGGAATATTCGAGCCAAAGGAAGGAGATACAGAGAAGAGAAGACTGGTTAATAAGCTGGAAGAAGCTGAGCTTACGACGTCGAATCACGGAGATGAAAGTACGGAACAAGTGAAGGAATCGAGAGAGGTAAAACACGTAAGACCAGAAAAACACGCGCCCTGAAGCGCGTGTGCCTACTGGAAAACAGAGGAACCATTGGAGAGCTGTGGTGCGCGTACGACGCCATAGCCAGCGCGTATCTCGGATCTCTGCTGCGGCGGAGAGGAGGATTCCGATGAATATTACGGCGGAGATTATTGAAATGGTTAAGCTGTGCAGAGCTGGGATTAAACCGAGGGAGAATCCGCGGCGGCGGTGACAGAGGAGGAGGAGGAGGAGGTGGAGAGTGACGGCGGCGATGATGTAAGATGAGACGGCGGTGAAGAGGAAAGACCACGTGGAGGCGTATGATAGGGTTGGACTCCAACGGAAGTTAACGATCGTAGGATGCTCCGTTAACCAGTAATTCACCGTCATCGATATCAAATCAAAAGCAGAGTAGTTGTGTTGTGTTGTGTTGTGTATGTGAACAAGAAGAAGCAGTTGAGAGATGAGGTGAGAAAATGAGAGGAAAAGAGAGATTCTTTGATGTGAGTGTTCTGTTTCTGTGTTTTTTTTTTTTCTCACCGACCGGCTTTGCTCTATTTATATACTCTTTCCGTATGTTCCTCATTTTCTGTGTGTTAGAAAATAAAATTGTCTTACGACATTGAACATGTCACGGTCAAAGTTGACATGTTTAAGAAGAGATTAAGGGATTTATGAAATAATTTTATCAAGTTATCTTTTCTTTGATACTCTCCTCCTTTCACGTAAATTGTCGTTTTCGTTAATTTCTTTTTACTCATATCTTTTTCTTTATAAGTAATTATCATCTAAATAATGACATATTCATTTAAAGATATATTTATATAATTCAAATGTTTTACAATCTTATGAGATGTATCAAAATAACACCAGGTGATCATTGTAACTTATCTAGATTATATATCTTAGCAACTATGAAATGAACATTGTAACTTATCTAAATAAGTATGTGTTACATCTTCTGTTTTTTTGGTTAGCAAGGAATTTCTAAACATTTGGCTCATAATCACCTTTTTTTTAAAAAAGTGTTTTAAATTTAATTGTAGTTTGCTGGTCAAATAACAATTTCTCTGATTAAAAGAGTGTTCAAAACATCAGCCCTAATAATTTGAGTGACTTTTTATAGTGCAAGTGGAACATGATACGATTGTATTTTTTTGGGTTTTGAGGATAATGAAAGTTGCTTTTGTACAAAATGAAAGTCTAGTAAATTTCAAAAAAAAAAAAAAATGAAAGTCTAGCCGCAATGCGTAGGAAATAGATGCAATGCAACAAGACTTTCCAGAAGCCAAGCCATATACATTTGCACAAATTAAATGTTATTTTATTTGGAAATAAGTTAAGTAACCACGTATGATATTCGTTGGATCATGTTCCATTTCGAACCTTCCTATAGTTCCAGTCAATTTGATTCGTTGTACTAAGTTACTCGATAATATTTATAATACTTACGTCTAGAACGATGTAAACGATTTAGGTTCTTGGAATATTTTTAAAGAAGACATAACTTTGTTTGTACCTCAAGTCTTAACCATGACAACAAAAGACATTTAATACGTGTAGCAGGTTTTATAAAGGCTTTAAGCTAAAACCAACATAGATTGGGTTCTTTTCTGTATTTTTTTTTGTTACACTATATATGAATCACTTGTTAATAATTTGTAAAACATAAAACAAGCCTGATCTCTAACTTCATCTAAATTGTTTTATTCAGAATATATATAATCACCCTAATTACTTTGGGTTCAAAATCAACATCTAGAATCCAGGAAAGGAACCGTCAAAAGCACAAGATATTTATCGTAGACATTATAATTTGATAAGTATGTAAACAATAATCACTACAATTTAAATTAAATGTCGCCTTGACATTGTTTCAAGTAAAAATAGAATTAAACTACACTTAATACTTGACCATTTACAACCTATATGCATTGTTGTTTTTGATCGACTATTATTATTCTGTATTGATTCATTTAATTTAAGGTAAATAAGATATATATATATATAAAAAGTACATTAAAATCATAAAACATTCATTTTGAAGAACAATAATAATAGTCAAAACTCACATTTAATTTGGATTCGAAACAAGGAAATAATCTACATTGTTTGAATTAAGTTAAATCTGGGAAAATCGAGGAAGCTTCCGTCAGTCAAAGAAGAATATTACTAACAACTTTTTTCCAATTTTTGTTTGTTAATCCGTTATTAGTAAGTATATTAACAACATTGTTCCTTCTTTTTTTCATTAACCGACTCTCTCGCTTCTCTCATTATCCCTCGTCGCTGAGGTAAATCTTTTTTTTTTTTTTTTTTGTTAACTAAATCTTTCAAACATTGAATCAAATTTACGTGAAATCTCTGCATGTTCGATCATTTCTATGGAAACGGTTCAAGGGTTTTAGGGTTCATGATCTCATTTGTCTGTTTCATTGCGTGTATGTAGGAAAAATAATATCTTACCATGTCTAGTAACATGACGACGAACGAAGAAGATGCATCGAGCAACTTTGGATGCAATATCTGTCTTGAATTGGCAAGAGAACCGATCGTGACTCTATGTGGTCATTTGTTCTGTTGGCCTTGTCTCTACAAGTGGCTCCATTATCATTCCCAATCGAATCATTGTCCTGTTTGTAAAGCTTCGGTGAAGGAAGACAGTTTGGTTCCTTTGTACGGAATGGGCAAGCCATCTTCTGATCCGAGATCAAAGCCAAATTGTGGTGTTTCTGTTCCCAATCGACCAGCTGCAACAAGGATTGAAACAACTCGTTATCGTCTTGGACAAAGACATCATGGGTCTAGTTTCTTTGGAGGGCATTCAGGGTTTGCTGCAATGCCAACTGGTACACGGTTTTCCAACTTCTTGTTGTAATGCAACTATCTTTGATGAATCCAAGTAGACAGTGTTCTGTTTTTGACAATGTTTTTGAAACTATTATACATTGTCTACAATTTTCGTTATTTTGACAATGTTTTGAGCTACATTACATTCTTATAATATCTCTTTTCTTTGGTCTAAGTTTTGCATCAGCTTGTAATATTTGATTCTTCAATCTTCTGCTTTACGAGAAGTCATAAGATTGTTCTCATGTTACATCTGCAGATTGATCAATATGAATGCTGATTACATTAATTACATTTTCTTTCCTGAAATAATGTCTGTTTTGGCATCATTGTTGTTTCGTCTACCAGGTGAAGTCATTACAACACATGATTGGTGGTTAGCCAGAAAATAATTACTGTTATTAGTAGAAGAGGCTCTTTACAAAATTGATCTCCGAGACTTTAAAATTTTTGTTGAACAAGATACACTAGACACATGTCAGGAACCCACATATATTACTCGCGTGTTTCAACTTTCAATCTCCTGTTAAGCCCAATTAAGGCTCAAATGGGCTCTAATGGGCCAATTCAATCACTTGGAGAGCTCACGAAGCGATAGGGACCGTGCCTAATCTTACCCGTTATCTTCTTCTTCCTTTGCCTCTGTTCGACGAAATTCCTGAACTCAGTTTCACTTTGCTCGACGTTATCTTCTTCCTTGTTTAGCTACAATGGCGTCGATTTCTAATCTCGCTTCTTCTCTCTCTTCACTCTCATTCTCTTCCCAGGTTTCTCAAAGACCTAACACCATTTCCTTCCCCCGCGCGAATTCGGTATTCGCTTTACCGGCGAAATCCGCTCGCCGCGCTTCTCTCTCTATTACCGCCACAGTAGCTGCTCCACCGGAGGAGGAGGAGACAATTGAGCTGAAGAAGTACGTCAAATCGAGGCTTCCTGGAGGATTTGCTGCTCAGAAGATTATTGGCACTGGACGCCGTAAGTGCGCAATCGCTCGAGTTGTGCTTCAGGAAGGCACCGGGAAGGTTATCATCAACTATCGTGATGCCAAGGTAAATTTATGCATCTGTGTTCTAAATTATTTCTAATTCCATTATCTTATTAGCTTTTACAGTGTTGCTAGTGACTTCATGTGTTCGCGTAGGCCTTGATTTTGGGGTTTGCATAGCTGAATTGACTGCTCATATGGGGGCTTATGTTCTTGAGAGATTATAATTTGCAGATAGTGTGTAATGGATTGAAGCATTTAGTAGTATAAGTTGCAGCATTTTATAGCAGAGAACCTCCTGAGCTCTATGAAGATATTCTCTGTTATGGATTATGGTAACAGGATATATTAGTCTTGTGATAAAATTTTATCTGTATGCAGTTCTTTATGACCTCAGACCTGTATCAGCACATTACAGATTCAGTTGAAATTGGAAGAATTTTCTGAACAAATAGTTTCATATGATGAATTCTAGGCTGTTTAAACTAATCTAAGTGGCTGAGGAAGTGATCAAACTGTATCTGTATCAGACTGTATCTGTATTAGTCTTGTGTCTGTATCAGCACATTACAGAATAAGTTGGAACTGGATGAACTGTCTGAACAAATAGTTCGTATGCTGGTGAACTCGATGTCGTTTAGACTAGGATAAGTGGCTTGAAAAGTGATAACTAGGAGAGATTATGATAAAGTTTAGGAAGTTTTAACAAGCTGTTTTGTGAATGTAAACCCATTTCAGGAGTACCTTCAGGGAAATCCACTATGGCTTCAGTATGTTAAAGTCCCACTAGTGACTTTAGGGTATGAGAACAGCTACGACATATTTGTGAAAGCCCATGGAGGCGGTCTCTCTGGTCAAGCACAAGCTATTACCCTTGGAGTCGCACGTGCACTCCTTAAGGTAAGTGCAGACCACAGATCGCCTTTGAAGAAGGAAGGTTTGCTCACTAGAGATGCAAGAGTGGTTGAAAGAAAGAAGGCCGGGCTCAAGAAGGCACGCAAAGCACCACAATTCTCCAAGCGTTAAGAGTTTTATTATCATTGAATCAAACTCTTTGTGTCCTCTCCTTTGCCTCCATTCTTTTTTAACTCTTCTTGTCTATGATGTGTGTTTTGTTTCATGTTCATGTTTATTATGTGTAGACGAACCAATACAATCTCTGTTTTGTTTAAGTAGAAAGGGAAGTTGGTATGCTTTTGAATCGAGCGCACTTATCAATTGTGATCCACTTTTATGCTTTAGACAAAAATAAATGTGAAAAGGAACTGATTCTTTCTATATTATGTGAGTATAACAATAGAAATTTTACACAATGTCACAAGATTAATAAAAAAGGTCTTTTCCCCTAGCTGTGTGTGTTTCTGTTGCTACAGAAAAGCTTGAGCCAATTCTAGACTTTTGTCACTTTATTAACTTTAGTTGATGAATTTTGAAGGACACAATTGAAATAATGATCAAGTTCGTGAGATGCAGATTTACAACAGAAGTTCCTTTGTTTGGCTTTCTGGAAAAACCAACTGATGCTCCATATCATTGACCTTGGATTAGTAAAACCATTCCAACTCAGAACACTCTCAGGAGTTGACTTTGGTTTTTAATTCTTCTATTGGTCTTTAGGAGAGAGTTTCAGCTAATGGAGACCAATTACTACCGCTCACCACCCCTGAGATTTTCAATGTGCAGAGAAATGGAACGAGGATTATGCTTTTGTTGCATGATGTTTTGCAGGGTGGATATGGCACCAGAGGATGTTCTACCTCTCTTATGGACCTAGGAATCTGGAGGAGCACACTGTTGTCAGTGTGTCTATCTTTGTAACTCAGATCCTTGCTTTGTTTTTGATGTAATGCTGCTTTTGTTCCCCTCCTCATGGTTGTTTGTTCCATCCTCATACAAGACGAATCAGGAATTGACACATGTGAGAAAGCAAATGTATAGGAACCCGTAGATTAGGCTGGTTTAGCTGAAAATGGTGATGCGAAAATGGAATGTTAGGTGTGAGAGAGCTTACCCACTTTGACTCTTTCCATGCATTTTTTCTTGCTCCCCTCTTTCCTGCTTCCTCTGATTTTTATTTTTCACTTAAAAACAAAACAAAAAAACCTGAACACTTTGGTTTTGGTTTCAAACCAACATAAACCGATAGTCTAATACAACTTGGTTTGTTGCATTATACTATTAAGTAGAGCTACTTGATCTGTGAGTGTGTATATGTTTCGATCACTAGGAAAAACAAATCACGTGTATCCTATCAAACTGTTCATTACATATAACAAGTCAAAAGAGACATTTATTGTATGAATTTAATGAATTTGGAGGGGTCTAGTATTTATTACGGTTTTAATAGTCAGCTTTAACGTATCAAATCCATGACTATTATCAATGTTTTTTTTTTTTTCTTTTCTATTCTGGATCTACTGATCTTAGTACCACCATCACAGTTTCTTTGTGTATAAAAAAATTTAGTAAAGGAATGTTTATTAATCCATTAATATACGTATTTCATACGTGTAATAAATGTTAAAAGAGTGGCTGCTTTGCCATATCGCTATCCCTACTGTAACACTTCGCTGCCACAAAACAAAGTAATCCAAAATAAAATAATGATATCCCAAGTGTCCTTCCTTCGATTAAACCGAGGTCACCAAATCTGTATGTACTTGTGTTTTTTTTTAAAGGAGTGTAATATTTTTTTAATTGTATAATTAATTCAACATAAATATTGATTTTCTATGATTTGTGATTGGATAAAAATATGTGTAAATGAATCACTATTTCTTCATTATTCTGTGAATTATCAATTAAACTCACTCTGTTGTTTTTTTTTATTTAAAAAAAAATTATACTCTGTTTTAAAAACTTTTCGTAAATACTGCATTCTAGTAGGTACATTCTACTCTCTTTTATTTTATTTTCACTTGTACTTGATAACAAAATAGCGAGCTAATAAAAGAAAATAAGTTAGTAAGATTTTTTTAAGTTTTGGAAATGTGGGGCTTTTTTTTTTGATCTAATGTCATCAACTTTTAACAAAAATATATTTTTAGTGTATAAAAGTTATAATTTCTTTTGAGATTGAAGAATTAAAAAAAAAAAGAAATAAAAATTATTCTGGTCATCGATAATTTTGAGATTAGAAGTGTCGATTGTTATATGTATAGTGTTTGTATGCATTCATCTCTCTCTCTCTCTCTCTCTCTCTCTCTCCGTCTCTGTTTGTTTTCACAGGACAAATTTTGGCGACTCCACGCACGATTTTACGCATCGAAGCTCTCTGCACGCCTCCTGAAAGAGAGAGAAGAGAGAAGAGAGAAGAGAAAAGAGAGATCACAGATCGATTCTTCTTAAATCTCTCGTGAATCCCATTTGCCTTGTTCCGCTAGATTCTCTCATCACCCATTTCTCGCTTTCTCTCATCTGGGCTCTCTCTTCCACCTTCTCTTCGCTTCATTCACTTTTGCCATGGTGGGTGCGTCTTCTTGTTATGCATCTCCGTTATGCACCTGGTTCGTTGCAGCTTGCATGTCCGTCGCTCACGGCGGTGGAGATAGCCGTCAGGCTGTTGCGCTTCAATCTGGTGGGCGGAGTCGGCGAAGGAGGCAGCTTAGCAAATGCTCTGCCGCTTCTGGATCCGCTACCATTCAGGCTCTCGTCACTTCTTGTTTGGAATTTGGTCCCTGTACTCACTACTACAGCAACAACAATGCCTTGTCTTCTCTCTTTGGATCCAATAGTGTTTCTTTGAATCGAAACCAGAGGAGATTGAATCGAGCTGCTAGTTCCGGTATTACATTTGTCTCCTTTTTGCTTTTGTCTTCCAATCTGGATTTTATTTTTTCTGGCAAGCTTTTGTTTTTCTTCGAGTTTCTTCTCGTTTTTTATGTTCCTTAGTTCCATGTTACTACTATGGGTTTACGTTATTTGGCTAATGATTAAATTTAGAGGTATAGTTGAACGGGAAAGCAGCTGACATGTGAAAGTTTGAATTTTTATTGTGATTCCATGTATATGTAAGTACAATTTGTGAGGTTAGGCTCTAGATGAGGAATGAGGGATACAGAGCAAGTGGCGGCGAATATATATATATATAAATTTTGAAGTAGCCTGTAACTATGTTGCCATTGAGATGTGGTTTCTGGATAGTAGCTAAATGAAGTTAATCTATCAACAACTATGATGTCTTTGTTGTTTTTAGGTGGAGCCATGGCAGTGATGGAGATGGAAAAGGAAGCTATGGTTAACAAGAAACCGCCTACGGAGCAGCGTCGCGTTGTAGTGACAGGCATGGGAGTTGAAACACCATTAGGTCATGATCCACAAACCTTTTATGAGAATTTGCTACAAGGCAACAGTGGTATTAGCCAGATTGAGAATTTTGATTGTTCTGAATTTCCTACGGTAAGCATTATATCAGGATCTCTTGGAATTTCTCCGTTTGCTTTTGTTTTGTACTTGAATATCTTTCCTTGTTTTACCTTTGTCAAGCGAATTGCGGGAGAGATCAAAAGCTTCTCAACTGAAGGATGGGTTGCTCCAAAACTTGCTAAAAGAATGGACAAGTTCATGCTCTATCTCCTCACAGCTGGCAAGAAAGCTTTGGCTGATGGTGGGGTAACTGAAGAAGTAATGGCAGAGTTTGACAAAACCAAATGTGGAGTTTTGATTGGTTCAGCAATGGGAGGGATGAAGGTACTTTTTTCATCCCGGCCTTGAACGTATAGAAAGTATGAAAACAGGTTCAATTTAAGGTTTTTGTTCAGTATCTCACCTGATTGTTCCTTCATATTAAGTTATTAACCATGCTTTCACTAACAAAAGAGTCACATGCATATTGAATCTAAAGATTAGGGAGTCTGTTGCTAATCGTTGCATTTCTAATAACCTAATTTTAATACAGGTCTTTTACGATGCTATTGAAGCTCTGAGAATCTCTTACAAGAAGATGAATCCTTTTTGTGTACCTTTTGCGACTACAAACATGGGTTCTGCTATGCTTGCTATGGATCTGGTCTGATAAAATTTGAATGTTATGTAATATGATATGGACGACCATCAGCAATTTCACTCTGACTTTTCTTTGTGGTGATAAATCAGGGATGGATGGGGCCAAACTATTCTATTTCAACTGCTTGTGCCACAAGCAACTTTTGCATTCTGAATTCAGCAAACCACATTATTAAAGGCGAAGCTGTAAGTATCCTCCATCCTCTTGGTAATTCGACAGTTCGGTAGACTTCTTTTGGTTCTACTTATAGACTGTCTGTCTTTCCACTAAACTTATCAGGATGTAATGCTCTGTGGTGGCTCAGATGCAGTTATTATTCCAATAGGTACTAACTCGTTCTCTTCTATTACAATATCCCAACTATTCTTGATATTTAAGCTACGTGAAATCTTATCGTATGTGTACCAATGCAGGGTTGGGAGGTTTTGTTGCATGCCGTGCTCTTTCACAAAGGAATAATGATCCCACAAAAGCTTCACGTCCTTGGGATAGCGTAATTTTTAACAATTTCTTGTCTTGTCTTCTTTTCCTTTTTGTACTTGCATGTTGTAGTACCCTTCTATGGTTTTATTTTAATCTAGATTACCGACGGTGGATGCTAGAAACACTGTATCGAGTTTTTGCCAACAGGAATTTCCCTTACATGTCTGTGATGTTGTAGGAAAGATAATGGGAGGTTTGGAAATTCTTCTTGTTTTATTAACCTGTTCTTGATTGCATAACAGAATCGAGATGGTTTCGTGATGGGAGAGGGAGCTGGAGTTCTACTTTTGGAAGAACTCGAGCATGCTAAGGTATATAACTCATTCGTTCTTCTTGTCATTCCTTGTTTCGCATTGTCTAATCACAAATGAAACTTTTAACCAAGCTTTTTTTTTAATTCTTGCTATGGAACAAGTTGTGACAACATAATTATTCTGTTTTTCTTTCAGAAAAGAGGAGCAACTATCTACGCAGAGTTCCTGGGTGGGAGTTTCACATGTGATGCGTATCACATGACCGAGCCTCACCCTGATGGTAGTTTCATTTTCTCCTAATTCATATTAGTCTGCTAGTCAACTACTAATCTTAAATCACTTTATTTCTATAATTTTTTTCATTATCCTAATTTTTTATACTCATAGGTGCTGGTGTCATTCTCTGTATCGAGAGAGCGTTAGCTAATGCTGGGGTTTCTAAGGAACAGATAAATTACATAAATGCACATGCAACCTCAACACACGCTGGAGATCTTAGGGAGTACCAAGCCCTTGTTCACTGTTTTGGCCAAAATCCCGAGGTACCTTCGCTTCTCTGTTACAAAACTCCAAGGTGGCTTTTTGTGTGCTTTTTCTTACTTGATCTTTCACGATGTGGCAGCTTAAGGTAAATTCCACAAAATCTATGATTGGACACTTGCTGGGAGCTGCTGGGGCCGTGGAGGCTGTTGCAACCGTGCAGGTAACACATTTGATATTTGAGACATCAGTATATCTACAAGGAAGGAAACGCTGTTGAAACCAAGTTTTATAATAGAGCGAAATTATGAGCAAACTTCGCATCTTTAATGTTAGTTTCTGTTGTTATCTACAGGCAATAAGGACTGGATGGGTTCATCCAAATATCAATCTCGAGAATCCAGACAGTGGAGTGGTATGTTCGTAATTTTGTTGGCTTTTGTTATTCCATGCTGTTCGTATGAGTTCAATACATACACAAAGACTACCATTTAATGTTCTTAAACAAAAAAAAGAACTCTTGGGAGATTGAATAATCTTCCTGTGAAATGAAACTGGAACAGGATACAAAGCTGATGGTGGGTCCTAAGAAGGAGAGATTGAACATTAAAGCAGCCTTGTCAAATTCTTTCGGATTTGGTGGCCATAATTCGAGCATTATTTTCGCTCCTTACAAGTGAAAACAAAGGCTGTTGCTTGTACTCCAAACCTGGTTGTATAACTTGCTGTAAGGTACATTACATCCATTCTTCATTGATGCATCATCAAATTTTGAGAGGATTCAAAGGACAATTCACTCCTTTGACCTTAACATATTTATTACTCTGGTTGAGATGGATCATTGGCAAGAATGAATTGAAGTTTGTTTTAGTTTCCTTTGAAGTACTGTTGGTCCAGATATGCATTAAATGATTTGGGATGTACTTAGATTTATGGTTTTTTTGTTTTGTTTGGTGTGTGTGATGAAGATGAGTGCATGTATTGTTATGTGCAGTGTTTACAAGAACTTTCCCATGTTAAGCTAGTGTTACGTCGCGGGAATCAACAGAGTTTGTTCAACTACCAAGTGCTAAGCTAAGTTTCTTAGGATCAAGATCTGATGAGCCAAAGACTTGGACAGGAGCAAAACTTGCCAGAGATAGCAGTGTTTGAATTTGCCATAAAAAATCTTGTTCATCGTGATACCTTCTCATTGAAAATCTTTGATGTCTTTCTTTTCTATTATTTAACATACAATCTGAAAAATGCCAAATCAATTCTCAATTAAATTTAGTAACTCTTGACAGTTTTGTTTATTACATATCTAAAGAAACTAAAATATCTTTGAGATGTTAAAAGTCTTTCCAATGGCCAAAATTGCCCACTTTTCTCCTGTTAAATATGTGAAAGAAAGCATATGCAAAAGGAGGAAATCAGCAGTGAAAACCAAATAAAGTATACAAAATGGCTAAAAGGGTCTAATCACCATGTAGAAGAGAACCATAAATAGATAAAGTTTATACAGTAAAAAATGTAGACAACTATTCCTAAAATATCTTAAAGCTTTATGTTCTATTCTTCTTGTGACCCCTCGTGGCCATTAAGATCCCCACTTGCCTTTTTTCATTTTGGTTGTATACTCTAAATAATATCCCACACTTTGATGTCTTTATGTGCTTCTGACTCTAACTGTGATACATGTCTTTTCTCCTGATCTTTTTCTTGGATCTGTTTATGTCATCAAATGAGTAGGGTAATTAACAAACAGGATTACCGATTCTTATCTTGTGTGTTGGTGTTAATATCTACAATTGATTCATAGGTGATGCGTTTGACTAAAACCCTAAGAATGCGATATATCAAAATTTTATAAGAATTGTTTATAAATTACTTTAAAACCAATCATATATTTATTTTCTCACGAGCCAGTCTATGAACCAGAATACATTATCTCGAAGTAGCTGTAGTTAGTTAGCAAATACAGTCTACGTCAACGTGATATAAAAAAAGAAAATGCATTTGAAATAATAATATGATAACAGTTTTATGCCACGAGAAGCATATTCATCTGCTATATATAAATTTAGTAAGCTCGACTTCTGTAGATATAATTAATTAATCTTATAAACGTAGACGATCATCTCTGTTAGTAAAAAAACAAAACTTCTATGTATTTTGTAAATATACATATTATAAGAGTACTATTTAAAATATCTTGTCACGTTACCATCTTGCCTGAGGAATCTTTCTCCCCCGAACCAGCAAAGGCAGTAACCACCACGCATTTTCCACAAGCTTGACGCTCTTTTTTATTTTGATATAATGAATGCTACAATTAGAAAAAAAAAAAAAAATGGTCACGATGTTCGTATTCATTATTTTACGTTTTTAAATCTGAAAGATTCGTTATATCCGAGTGCTTGACTGTTTCTTATTACATCATGGATGTCCGAATACTTTACTTTCATGGTCCTTTTCTTCAACTGTTTAATTAGAGGTAGTAAAAGAAAATTTGGATCTAAACCAAATTTCACATAAATTTTAATATATAGTCGGGTGAACTGGATGTTGACGTTTTTTTATTATAGAAAAGGACCATAATAATCTATACTAAGAAACTCGACGTGAAGTAATAATATTAGACATTGAAGAAAAAGAAAATCTAACTTATTTGTTTGTACCTAACTTCGGCGTGGGACAATAATAAATATAATAAGAGAGAGAGAGAGAGAGGGAGAGAGAGAGAGAGAGAGAGAGAGAGAGAGAGAGAGAGAGAGAGAGAGAGAGAGAGAGAGAGAGAGAGAGAGAGAATCAACGGCTAGAGGTAGGAGAAGAGACGAACCAGTTTTCTAAGCGGCGGAGCCGCTGATCAGTGCCCCAAGTGCGACGCCAACAAGAACAATTCTCTCAAATGTGTGCAGTTAAGTTAGACACGTGTAAGATTACAATTTGTGGAGGAGACGTGCTCTTCCCGCTTTTTTTAATACTAAAATATTTACTGTACACATATTATAATTTAATTAGGAAAAATACAAAACGTGATTTATGGATCAAATGCATAGTGGAGTTTATTTATGTACGAATGACCCAACACCGTGTCCCCTCTAACGCCGTTAATCTTCTTTTTTTTTTCCTGGCTCACGCCGTTAATCCTAATATCACGCCAGCCTTAAAAAAAAAAGACGAATCCATAATGCTTAAACATTTACATAAAACTAATTACAAATAATGCCAAGAGATTCATCTAGAAAGAGAACGATAATTAACCCAAATGAATGGTATAATTGAAAGATTTATCATATGAAACTTTCATCTGAATATTTTTTTCTTGGCGTAGGGGTAAAATGGTAAAACGAAACAAAAAGATGTTAGAGCCGTGGATTGGACATGAGTGACGGTGTGATCTGAAACACTAGTCTGCCGTTTAACATTAAATAAAAACACGTGTTTTTAATGTCTTTATTTTTTTTTCTATAACAATTTTCGTATCTGCTACCAGCGGAAAGAAAAAAAGAAGTAATACTACTAATAAAGAGGTCCTTCCCATTTCTTCCTCGTGACAAACTAACGCACTTTGCAGCAGAGAGATAAAAGAAGAACCCTAGTTTTTTTTTTATAATAAGATTCGTGTGAAGTTGAAGAAGAACGCAGGAAGATTCTTTTGCTACGATTTGTATCGGTCGATTTCAATTTCTCTTTAATTCGATTTTAACGATGTCGAGTTCTGCCGAGTGTTGGGACTTCTCTGGTCGGAAACCAAGCTTTTCACAAACGTGTAGTCGATTGAGTCGTTATTTGAAGGAGAAGGGTAGTTTTGGAGATCTGAGCTTGGGGATGACATGCAAGCCTGACGCCAGTGGTAAGCAGCCTTTTCTATTTCTTTAGATCTGTTCTGTTTGATTTCTCGATTCTGGGAATTTTGATTTTTCCTGCTAAGTAGTTTAATTACGATTTGAAATTCGATTACATGTTGGTCGGAATTGAATTTGTAGAGGAGCATAGATGAAGAACAAAGCATCTATTTTGATTACTGGATATCGAATCAATTTCTATATATGTTTGTGTATGAATATGTGGAGATGTTTCTGTGTTTGGTTGAAACATTTAGTCTTGAAGTAGAATTTGTTTTGCAATTGTTAGAAGCATTTTGAAGACTAATATTAATTTATGATCAATTTTTTTGCAGGAGGTTTTGCTGCGTCACGTCAGCCTACAATGATGAATCTGTTCCCTTGTGAAGCTTCAGGAATGGATTCTTTGGCTGGTCAAGACATTAAACCCAAGAATACGTTTCCGAGACAATCAAGCTTTTCTTCTTCCTCTTCCTCTGGGGCCAAAGAAGAAGTCCAGATGATCAAGGAGACTAAGTATGTTGTATGTAAATAGTGAATTGAATCGTCTGATATACTTAAGCTAGGTTTTCATCATTTTGACTAATTTTGCGGGTTGTGAACAGATTTGTGAAGCCGGAGTCTCAATCTGCTCCGTTGACCATATTCTATGGCGGTCGAGTTATGGTGTTTGATGATTTTTCTGCTGAGAAAGCCAAAGAAGTCATTGATTTGGCTAACAAAGGATGTGCCAAAAGCTTCACAGGTTTCACAACTGAAGTGAACCAGATTGCTTATACTCAAAACTTAGCCAAAAATCAAAAAGAGATTGCTTCTAGCCCAAATCCAGCTGGTAGTCCTACAAAAACTGCAGCACAAGAGCCAACCCAGCCCAACCCGTCCTCTTTAGCCTGCGGTATTATTTCTCGGCCTCTTTGGTTCAACAATCTTTAGGATTGGCTTTAGCCATATTTTCCTAACTTCCTCTCTTTTTGATTTTCTAGAACTCCCGATTGCTAGAAGAGCTTCACTTCATCGGTTCCTAGAGAAGAGGAAGGATAGGTAAGCAATTCTTGTAAACACATCTTATGTTGTTATTCCATAATTTGTTTTTAAGCAACTTTCTAAATGTCCCAACGTTTAATCTTTTTTTAACAGAATTACATCAAAGGCACCATACCAAATAGACGGTTCAGCTGAAGCGTCTTCCAAGCCTAATCCAGCTTGGCTCGGTTCGCAGTAATCTTTGAGACTGTCCAACCCAAAAGCTACTTGAGATACCATCTCGTAAAATTCTTTTGATGCTCCATTGTTACAAAATATCAAGCTGCTCGTCTGTTCATTCCTTTCTTTCTATACGTTAATTTCATCCCTAGTAGTTTTGTTTGTTTGATGCGCAGAAAACTCAGTATATTTGTATGAAAGTAATCTTTATAGCGTATGTTTGCTTGTGGGGTTCAAGTTAAAGTTTAAGCCATTGTCTATAACCCTTTCCTCTGCCGATCTCAACATTAGTTTGCAACTTTTGTAAGAAACATCAGTTATGTTTATTTGTTGTTGTTGACGGCTGTAATATCATCTTGGTTTGATTGATCCAATTGTTCAGTTTTTGCTTATTGAGCTAAAGCTTCCAGATAAGCAAGAGTAATTAAATCAATAAATAATTTTCAAATAAAATACTACTTTTTATTAAAATATCCAAGTCCATTAGAAAAAAAGTTTCATAAAATATCCAATGAGGTAGTAGTCAAATCAGACCAGGCTTAGTAGGCCACGGGAATTGAGACCGGCGATAGCTTTTGTTTGTTCGGTCTTGACTCTTGAACAATGTTTCAACTAACAAAACGAACTCAAAGGCTGGTCCGAATTCGTCATTACTATAGGACGTCCTAATATGGATCGGGCAGAATCGGACCCGGACTTCATCTAAACAAAAGAGTTTCAAAATGGTGGGGACTGAAGTGTCGATCAAAATATTATTGTTTTCAGTTAGGGGAAAAAGAGGAGTACGTAATTATTTCTGACAACGGGCCCGATACAACAAGTTGCATAACCAAGGGCCCACGTGCATACATTGCACTAAGAATCCTAATAATTATTGTGTTTCTTCAGCTCTTAATTTCATTAATGTTAGCTTCGTCATTATATGACAGTATTTATTTCTAATCTTTTTAATAAATATATTTTGAGTTGGAATCATGAATTACTCAAGTTTGGAATGAAGAAATTGAACCCGAGCATATGTGTAGCAAGCAAAGTCTTCACGGAAGAAAATAGCAATAACGTAGTTATAGTTTTGAACCCTCTATAATATCTTTATTGGTAATTTTCTCTTCTATAAAATACACAAGATGTAAACCCTTAGGAATTCGTATTTTTTTTACCAAAAAGGTTATAAATATAAACTGTACATATATATATATATATCTATATTTCTTCAAGTCTTCTTCTAGCTACAAAAGTTATAAACATGTGTCTCGCGCAATCTTACATTGTCAATTGATTTAATATATTCGGATACATGGATTGAGAAATTGGCATATATACATATTTGTTTTACAAAATTATTTATGGGATTTTTTATTGGTTTATTTGATTTCGAGGACAAGGCATATAAACATTAAACATCAAGCGGTATTATAAATTAATCAAAAGCAAACTTCTATACAATGTGCTTTTTCCCTAACCAAAAATTTTACTTTTTTTTTCTTCTTTCTTTTAAGGTAAATGGAATGATGATCACTTTTTTATTTTAATTTAATCATATACTTCTCATAGAATCATCGTCATCCTAAAATACGAATATCCCGGCAGAAAAACTCTGTCCGGCGGTGTAAGGAGAGCTCGAAACGTCGGCGTTTCTTGAAACTTGCGTTTTACATTGCTCTTTTCGTTCGTCATTCATTATTTGAACTGATCTGCATTCAGCACTGCAAAATCCCATCTCTCCTCTGCACAAAACCCAATAATAAAATTATCAGTTTCTGGATAAAAAAAACTCACCAATAAATTGGAATATTTGGGGATTTACAATCTTGAAGTTGTCTCGATATTATTAACAAATACCCAAGAAACAAGGGTTTTAATAATGCGATGAAACTTACTTGTACATGTATATGTCTTTGCCTTGAAGTTTCTTCTTACACAAGCAACATGAACTCAGAAACTCAGTCGAACCCCTAAAACACTGTCTTTTAATAACCGGTGGTTCATCGGCGATAACCATCGGCTTATGCACTATGGGATAATCATTTTCACACAATTCAAACCCGTCGTCGTTGTAATACACTTTGGTCGGCCCGTTTGGGCTCGTGACGTAAGTGTATTCCTCCTCAGACAGATCAATCTCCGGGCACCGGAATCTCCCAGAGTAACGAACCGAATCGTACCGGTTAATCCCGATGCTAGTTTCCTCCAACGCAGCTACAACAATACCCAAACCGACACCACCGGAACCGAACCGCTTCGAGTTGACCGGCGACGGGAATATCAAATCCAGGGGACTTCTCGGACTCGCCGTATACTCATCTGGTTTAATACCAGATCGGCTTCTTGGAACCAACATCTCAGACAATTTACGGATCATTAGATGAGGTCTCTTGCTCAGTATCATAATCAAGAACTGAAAAAAAAAGCTGAACAGAACTGAGAGAAAATAAAGAAACAGCAAACGAAGAACGCAAGGAGTTTATAGGAAAGAAACTGATTGAAGAAGAGGAATAAGGAAGAAGAAGAAGAAGATGGAGAAAGGTTAGAGAGACTTTAGCCCACTGATTTCATTTCTCAAGTTTGGAATTTTGTGTGCTCTCTGATTAATGATTGAAGTTTATAGAACGGCCCACCCTTTTTTATATATCTCCATTATTATTATTTTATTTTGTATTTTTTTATCTTGTTTGGTTACTTTTATCGACATCATATATATTAATACACAATTATTGAAATGAGCAGGCTCAGATATTTTTATTTTATTTTATTTTATGTAATGATTCCTTTTTTTTTCTTTTTATTATTTCATTGGAGTGTGGTAGGACCATTGGGGACCCATTGTTTTTCATCAAGATTCAAATGTCCATTTCTGATATTTGTTTTATATTATTGGGAATCCAAGACTTTTTCCCTAAGAAAAAAATAAATATTCTGTGATGTACCTGATATATATTTTTAAGTTTTATGTAAATGTAAATGTGTTATATTTAAATCACTGCATTTTATATTAATAGACCAATTCATCTATACTTGAAGTGTGGATTGTTTTCTATCTATTAGCACCTAGTTTATTATTTAGATAGTGGTATTTTTTTTTTTGTCTGAAACCAAACAGTGGTTTTACTTTTTTGAAAGTGATTATTTTTTGTTTAAGCCGAAAATTACGTGGCCATTTGAAAATGATTGAAATCTTATCCCCAACTTTAAATTTTCCTATTTAATCATATTTTCTGATATTTTCTACACTCGATTTATATTAATTTATTTTATTTTTTGTTACGACCGTTTCTAGTCCTTTATTCAAATATAATTTTATTGACTTGTAATTTTCATTAATGCTGGGAAGATATTTTTATTAGTTCATGTAAAGAAAACACGAGTATCATTTTTTAAAAATAATTTACAGAAAAGTCCACCTAGTTTTTAAACTTGCTATTTTACGCCCAAGGCTTTCCAAACACAATCAACCAGGCCAAAACAAATATGAGCAGAACTACGAACGAACTTGGAATGCTATAATCTTCATTAGGCATGTCAATCGGGTCACCCCGGCCCGACCCGATCCAAAACCCGCAAAACCCTCGTATGTTTGAGCCCGGTCTGAAAAAATTCCAAATCTATATTTCAAATGCCAGGGCTTTTCCAAACTTTTCTTTTGAAAAAAGCAAATATATTAGTTTATAACACGTGTTGAAAAATAATAAATCCGTAAAACGAGTCCATCAAAATTTAAACAACCATTAATATTCATTAAAACAACTTTAATATAAAAGCAAATATTTAAAACCAAATAAATTGTTTAAACGCATATCAAATAAAACATAAAATCAAATTACTTTAAAGTAACTAGTAGAACACGTCTTAATCTGTTTGGATGTGTTCTGAATCTTTCACTATTCCAATGCCTTCTAAATACATCTCTTCATAATTTACATATAAATGTAAAATTTTAAATTTGTTAAATTTTGACACATATAAATCATATTTAAACTTACCAGTTTGATCTGCGTAATAACACCAGTAAACTCTTCTAGTTGTCTGTAAAAACAAAAACCATCACTTATATCGTAATCCACATTCAGTCACTATAACTCATTCATCAAATACGATAATGCAACCATGTTTTCCTTGCATTCACCAACCCAGAAGCAAACAGCAATGTAAGGCAACAAACAGAATTTTGACAACTTTGAGAAAAGCTGTGGAGAAAAAAAAAGAGCAAAGGTTTATCCTACTTTTTAATTCTTTCCTCCCTTTGTGAAATATAGTCAAGAGCTTCTTGCCGGGTGAACTCTACATAGAAGCCGAGCCCTACATCCATGAATATGTGCCGAGTATCTGGCCTGAACTCAAACAGACACCCACAGCAAGTGTAAGCGACTCAGAAAGCAAACCTGGTAGAAATCATCTCCATCCGCAGTAATTTCAACATTTTCAGCTCAACAATACAATAGAACACAGTGAAAGTTCACTACTTTAAAAAGTTTATTGAAGGCACAAGAGTTTGTGCTCTTGCAAAAATGCATTAAGCTGCACATGGAGACAGTGTATGACATTTCACAGATAATGACTTGACTAAGAATCAAAGCTATAAGTGACGTACACTTCAGCTTGCATGTAAACTTCTGAACCGAGGTTGACCATTGTTTTGAGACTGTTTACACCATTTTTCTCCAGAGTTTCTAGGTTTACCCGCAAGTCAGAGCTGCAGTGGGAGTAACTGTTAAGGAAACAACAATATCCAACCAATTTAGAGTTAACTAGAACAGCAAACAATTGTGAACGACAAAAGCAAGAATAGTTCCTCCTCTGAATCCGTCACCCAAGATATGGGAGAAACTTACAAAACATTAAGGATCAGCTTAATGAGTTGCATATTTCGAGAAGCAAGAGTCTTCCCTATAAAAAAGGATACAGTACTTTGAAAAGTAAATGTAGATTGAAAAGTACAGGTTTGGCCTTCACGATGGGGACTCCGATTTGGTTGTTGCGGTTGATGTTTGCTTTAACGTGAAGACGACGGTTGCCTGGCTTCAGCGACGAAGACGACGATGAGCAAATCATCTCTCCCTTAATTTGAGGTTTAACATAGATAGAGAATTCAGATTCATTAGAGACTTCATGGGCTGTTCTTCAACCTCACTGTTGATTCGAAGCTCTTGAGGTGGGGATTCAGGGATCCGGTTTCTAGGATTAGAGATGATGCGAGGACGATCTTGATGGTGTAACTGTGGGTTTCCTTCTTCTCCGGTAACAATTCCGATGTCAGTGACGTAACAAGGATATGATTTCGGGTTTGCTTGGTTTTAAGTGGTTTGATATCGGTTTAGGTTGTAAACCGATAAATGGGTTTTGAGATTCATAACTTTTAATTCGGAAATATATAGATAGAAGGTATAGTTTGGAATTTGAAAAATAGATGTGATTATACTATAGTTCTTGGAGAGAAATACATCGCTTATGGGATAGGACATAAATAAACATGTTACTAGAATCTTATCCGATATTTTACTTTCTGTAATAACGAAAGAATGAAAATATATATATATATATATATATATATATATATCATATATATATATATAAATGTATATCAAAATGAAGAAATGAGATCCATATCAAATTCGGATCCGAAACGAAACAAGTTCCCGGGTCATTGGAGCTCCGTGTTACAAAAAAAAGCTCCAGATTACTCCGTGACGACCCGATGAAACCCAAAAAAACTTCAAAAATCCCAAAGAAACAAAGATTCATTTAAAAAAATATCTCCTCCGTAATCTTCCATTGGTAAAATCTCTGTAAATCGATCACCGGTGAAGTCGTCGGAGAAGTCATCAAAGCTAGGGAATATTCCAAAATCCAGCGGAAGCAAATCGAAAAACGAAAGATCACAATCGAGTGTCGATGTAGCCACAGATGCAGAGGTAGAAGGAGACTCTGGTCGGATCTCGGATCCGGGTACTAAACCCGATTCTTCTTCTTCATGGTGAACAACAACACTGTCTTTGGCGAATCGAGCAGCCGCTTCCTGGATCTCCGGAGGCGTCAACGACCTTCCTCCGGAGATAGAGGGTGGATTATCTGGGAAATTGAAATCGGCATCGCCGCCGCGGAGACAAAACTGAGCGGCGTCGAAAGCACGCGCCGCCTTCTCGGGAGTGTCGTAAGAGCCTAACCAGATTCGTTCTCTGCTATGTGGAAGTCTGATCTCTGATACCCATTTCCCCCATTTCCTCTTCCTCACTCCTTTGTACTTTGACTGCATCGCCGTGTTTCTCTTCTTCTCCTCCTCCTTCTTCATCGCTTGCTTCACCATTACAAAAGAAACGGTTTGGTTTGAATCCTGTTCCGGTTTAAGGTTTCTTTACTCGAGTTTCAGTTGTGTAGTTATTGCTGTTATATCTGGTTGATTTCATATTTGCGGCTGTGTGGATTTTATATATATGAGGAGTGGAAGTGATTAGTGAGGAAGGAGATCAACGCTGACTGGCGCGTGAAGAAGAGACACGTGGCGGATTTGGAAACGCGGGAATAGTGAGACTGTTCTGCTTTGTCGTGTTCCTTGTTTTCCACGTGATTTAATTTCCTCCTCTCTTTCGTCTTTTTGCATTATCTCTGATGATTATTTCTATTATTGGTTCAAGCACACGTTGTCTAAACACACACTATTTTTTCGTGGCGACTTCTGTTTCTAGAAGTTAAAGATTGAGTACTTTTTTTTTTCTCAGATTATTGGGTATTGAAGACAGCTCGAACACATGTGTATATATATGAATTCATTGTTAGTAAGTTACACTAAACCAGACGCAGCTTGACTTGGTCATGAAGTTTTAGTTTTTGATGCGGACACTAATCAAGAAGTCTCTATCTATAACTATTGGTTCTGACTTCTGATTCACCCTAATGGTATGGTAAGGAGTCCATGAAGAAGCAAGCACAAGACTCACTTAAATAAAGGAAGGCATTTTTCTAATTCAAATGTTACGAGGATCAGCTTCTATCATTTGCAGCTTAGCGTTCAATGTTAATATCCATTTTGATTCTGTTTACGCTATCAGAAAAAACTAACTTTTTATATTGCCACTTCTCATCTCAAGACGGGGAGCAAGAGCAATTGTAAAATCATAGGTGATAATCAATTCGTACGTATTACTCCATTTTGATCGTGGTAAATGGTAAATTCTAACAAGGTAATGATTTATATGAAGTTAATAAAAAAACTTCAGATTTAGAAAGTGGTATTTATAACAAGGGAGTAATTTGTATGAAATTTAATTATTTTTATTATTAACATTATACAGTTCAAATCAAGAAATTCAACATGAATTACTAGATTTTTTTTTTTTTAAATCATTATGTTTAGCTGTCAGTGATTTTAATGGCTTAAAACCAAGCTAGCCAAACTTGGCAGATTGCTAAATAACTCGAGGTGATGACTTCAGTGTCCCAGCCATAAAAAAAAAAAAAGAAACTTTTGATAAACCCAAAGCTAAGGTGTCAGCAGGAAAAAAGAAGCGTTTCCGTTTTGATCCTACTCTGCTTTACTAAAGCCATTCAAGTCTTGAAGTGCGTGTACCAGCAACTGCGAGTTTCCATCGTCTGAGAAAGAGAGAGAGAGAGAGAAGCTGTAGATTCAAATAAGAAAATGGCGATTCCGATGCCTACTCGCCAGCTATTCATCGACGGTGAGTGGAGAGAGCCCATCTTGAAGAAGCGAATCCCGATCGTGAATCCGGCTACCGAAGAGGTCATTGGTAAGCCCTTTTCTTCCGCTCACAATCCTTCCGACAAAACTGAGTTAGATCCACCATCTTCCGAGTAAAAATCTTTACTTCTTAGTTCTATGTGGTGATTTCGCTTCGGGGGCGTCTTCTAACTCTATCCATGACCATTTTTTGCTGAGAAATTGATGCAAGGATCTGTATGTTTTGGATGAGTCAGGTGATGTCCCTGCAGCTACAACGGAGGACGTGGATGTTGCAGTCAACGCTGCTCGAAGAGCTTTTTCAAGGAACAAAGGGAAAGATTGGGCCAAAGCACCAGGAGCTGTTCGTGCAAAGTATTTACGTGCTATTGCCGCGAAGGTATTCATTTGATGTTTGTAGTTTTGATGGTATGCTGAGATATCTTTAAGCCTCAGTTTTGTTCAGACATTTTGTGTAATCAGTTTTAATGTTCTAAATCTGATATGTTTAGGTAAATGAAAGGAAGTCGGATCTGGCAAAGCTCGAGGCGCTTGATTGTGGTAAACCATTGGATGAAGCAGTCTGGGATATGGTACTGTTGCCTTCCATTTTGTTTTGTATAATGTAGGTCCTTCTTTGTAGGTTTGGTCTTTATGCGATTGTTTGAACTCCTGCAGGATGATGTTGCTGGATGTTTTGAATTTTATGCTGACCTTGCTGAAGGATTAGATTCTAAGCAGAAAGCTCCAGTCTCGCTTCCAATGGAGAATTTTAAGAGTTATGTTCTCAAGCAACCTCTTGGAGTTGTGGGACTTATTACACCATGGTAACTACTGTTAGTTTCCTTTTTGATGTTAAACTGTTAGGATGTTATTGCACCTATTATAGTGTTTGTAAAGCCCATCTGACCAGAAACTGACTCTCGGACATGGTTTGTTGATGAAGGAATTACCCCCTTTTGATGGCTGTTTGGAAGGTGGCTCCTTCACTTGCTGCAGGATGCACTGCGGTTCTCAAGCCATCAGAGCTGGCATCCGTGTATGTAACTGTGTATAATCTGTTTTGTTATGCTTCTGCATTGGTCCTTCTTCGAGCTCTGATTTGTGTCATGGTTTGAACTTCAGCACTTGTTTGGAGCTTGCTGATATTTGTCGAGAAGTTGGTCTTCCTCCTGGGGTCCTCAATGTTTTGACTGGTTTAGGTTCAGAAGCTGGTGCTCCTTTGTCATCACACCCTGGTGTGGACAAGGTATTGGTCTTTGAGACATACATTAAACACAAGTCCCAAAGTCCCAACACAATTATCTAAAAAGGCTACTGACTACACCATCATTCAGTGTAACTTATGCGGTTCTTAGAAGCTAAAAGGCAAAGTTATGGTTTTTTTGGCAGATTGCATTTACTGGAAGTTTTGCCACAGGAAGCAAGGTTATGACAGCTGCTGCTCAGTTGGTGAAGGTAATTCAAATATCTGAAAATTCTTTTATATATTTCTTCACCTCTTTTTGTTTCATCAAACAATGTCAGTTATACATCACTCATGGCATTGTTGCAGCCTGTTTCTATGGAACTTGGTGGGAAGAGCCCTCTCATTGTGTTCGATGACGTTGATCTTGATAAAGGTGAATGTCACAACAAGTAATTTAGTGGATGCTGAGTTTTTCCTTAGATATTTTCGTCTTGTGTTATATTCAAGATAGTACAAAGGTATTGGCTGCTTTTTTGCTGAGTAGACATGTCTTGGATATGGTCTTAAAAATGAACTCTATGTTTTGACGCCTGCAAATGATAGCTGCTGAATGGGCTCTCTTTGGTTGCTTCTGGACAAATGGTCAGATCTGCAGTGCAACTTCCCGCCTTCTTGTTCATGTAAGTGCCAATCTTCTTCTTACATTTAGGTTGAATATGACATGCGGTAATATTTATTTACTGGAGAAGTGAATGTTCCAAGTTATAAGGTAAGGTGTTTTTCAGTGAAAGTCAATGACATTAATCACCGACCAAAACTTTGGGGTGGATATCCCAGGGATAAGTCACTGCTGGATACGATTGCAGATCTTGTCTAAATATGTTGAATATGTCCATGACGTTAAATTTTATATTCTCTATTCTAGGAAAACATCGCAGCTGAATTTATAGAAAAGCTGGTGAAATGGAGCAAGAACATTAAAATTTCAGACCCCATGGAAGAAGGATGCAGGCTTGGTCCTGTCGTTAGCAAAGGACAGGTAAAAGCCCAGTGATTGTTTTGTGTCTTTCTATCTATTGTCATTTTCCCATCACGTTGCTAAATCTAAATGCATTACTAGAACCAGGAAAGAAAAGGAAAAGATAACTGATTAGAGTCTGATAACAAGTTGGAATCTTTCATAGATTGAGTTTGTAGAGCATCAGTCTAATGAAATCTAGCATATGATGTTTCGTCAAGCTTGTCATGTTCTTACTTAGTAGATGTGCTCCAACTTCAATGATCATATAATCTGAATGAGCTGAGAAATGTACATATTACAGTACGAGAAGATATTGAAGTTTATCTCAACGGCTAAGAGTGAAGGAGCAACAATCTTGCATGGTGGTTCCCGACCTGAGGTATTATATCTCCATCTCTTACCTAGCCCTGATGCAGTTTCTTCCAGGGTATGATGATGACCGTTATATCATATCAATATCTCACAGCATCTAGGGAAGGGCTTCTTCATTGAACCGACCATTATAACTGATGTAACCACTTCAATGCAAATTTGGAGAGAAGAAGTTTTCGGGCCTGTTCTTTGCGTGAAAACATTTGCCAGTGAGGACGAGGCAATTGAGCTAGCAAATGACTCCCAGTAAGATATTGATTCTCAAGATAGTAAAATCTGATGAAAGCCCATCAGTTGCCACTTGTGTTTTTATCGCCTTTATCAATTAAGATCTTATATGGCTTTTAAATCATTCATTGATAATTGACAGTTACGGACTAGGAGCTGCAGTGATATCCAACGACACAGAAAGATGTGACCGTGTAAGCGAGGTCAGTGCCTATTTCTTGAACCATTCATATTCCTACAATTTCTAGCAAGTGAAATAACAAAACCGTCTAATAACACAAATAATCTGATCTACTTTGTTAGGCCTTTGAAGCTGGGATTGTCTGGATTAACTGCTCGCAGCCTTGCTTTACTCAAGCCCCATGGGGTGGAGTCAAACGCAGTGGGTTTGGACGTGAACTTGGTGAATGGTACACCTCTTTTTCTATCACAAAGTTGTTAAAGTCTTAAATCTTGATGGCTTGTACTGAACAACTCTTGGGTTTGGCTGGTTTCTTGTGTGCCAGGGGACTTGATAACTACTTGAGTGTGAAGCAAGTGACTCTCTACACTTCAAACGATCCATGGGGATGGTACAAATCCCCCAACTAAGTAATAATACATTGTCATGAAAATGGAAACCAAACCAAATGCTGTATGTTCCATCTTTGTGTTTTTATTATCAGTCTGTCAAATTTGGTCCTGAAACTCCTATGGTAAAACCTTTTGGGTTTAGGAAAAGACTGAATAAAAGATGCTTTGGTGTTTGGTTGTTCTAAAAGGCCAGCAATACCGATGCACCATTTTAGGCTCTGGTGCAGCAATATCAAGAACATGATCCAATTTATGTCACCTTCAAGTCACATCAAAGTTAAAACTCACATGGCAATCAATTCCAAATCAGATGATTTTTTACTATATTTGCTTAGAAAAAACATTTAATGAGATCCGAAGACTAAATAGTAAACTGTTTGGCAATTAATTTAAACAAATCAGAAAAAGAAGATAGAAGTGGTAAAGAAGAGAGGTCTCTCGTGCTTATCCTTTAAAAGGAGTGTGGTGAATGGTGAGTGTGACTTGGAGGACCCATCACCGCAACATTACAGCTTCTTAGATCTCGATAACAACAATTTACTAGCGACGCTATCGATTAGATCTTCTCAAAAACCTCACCTTTCTCAATTTCTCCGACGAGATCTTCCCTCAAAACTCATCCTTTTGTTCTGAATTCTGATATTGCGGTGCCCATTATTCTATTTTACGTAAAGGGTGTGTAAGCTGGGAAATTTTGGAAAAAATGGGGAGCTCAATGGAGGAGAAAGTGGTGGCTGTGATCATGGTCGGTGGTCCAACCAAAGGTAACCGCTAAAAACGTTTGCTTTTGTCCTTCTTTCTGATTGCTCCTCAATAGAACTTGACAGTGATATCGATTGATCTAAAACGAATTCGTTAGATTTGGATTGTGTTTGATCACATCCAATGCGTTTCTCTGTTGTTTCGATCTTAAATTCGGGTTTCCGAACGATTATGTTTCTGATTCTGTTCAAATGTTGCGTCCTTGTGATCCATAGGTACTCGGTTTCGACCATTGTCACTGAATATTCCAAAGCCTCTCTTTCCTATTGCGGGACAACCAATGGTGCATCATCCTATTTCAGCTTGTAAAAGAGTAATTTTCTTCATCCGATTTCAACTATTCAGATTTATGGAGGATGACATATGATGATGATGATACGAATCCTTATTGTCTGCAGATTCCAAATTTAGCTCAAATATATCTTGTTGGCTTCTATGAGGAAAGGGAATTTGCACTTTATGTCTCAGCCATCTCTAATGAACTCAAAGTTCCTGTTAGGTTAGTGAATCTCTCCTCTTTTGCATAAGCTTCGGCTCAGGTATCAGTGGCTCAGATCTCTTTTCTCTGATTTTTTTGTTTTTTTTCGCATTCTGCTAATTAGATATCTGCGAGAAGACAAACCACATGGTTCAGCTGGTGGGCTGTATCACTTTAGGGATCTAATTATGGAGGATAGCCCGGTTAGTCTCCAAGGATCTTATTATATTGACTCATTCTTCTGGCTAACTGTTTTATAAACTGTTTCTTCTCACATTTGAGTTCTTGTGTCTACTTTGTTGCAGTCTCATATCTTCCTGCTTAATTGTGATGTTTGCTGCAGTTTCCCGTTGCCGGAAATGCTCGGTATTTATTTTTTCTCTTAGTCCGAATCTTGAATGGGCTCATCTTTGGTTTTGAAGGTCCTGCTTACTCTTGCTACGTTTAATCAACAGAGGCTCACAGGGGATATGGTGGAATTGGAACTCTTCTTGTTATCAAGGTTTTGTGATTGCATATGATTAGTCTGACTTTTGTTTATGGCGGGTTTATCAAATTGGCTTCTGCGTTTTGGTTTTTAGGTCTCTCCTGAATCAGCCAGCCAATTTGGAGAATTGGTTGCAGATCCAGTTACTAATGAGTTGCTTCATTACACTGAGAAACCTGAAACTTTTGTATGTACATATATCACTGAGATGACTCAATCTTTATAGCATCTTTCAAGATTTGATTCTGATGTGTTATTTTGGAAACACAGGTCAGTGATCGTATTAACTGTGGTGTTTATGTATTTACACCTGAAATTTTTAATGCCATAGGAGATGTTTCTACTCAGCGGAAAGATAGAGGTAAAGCAGAACAAAGATCTTACAAAATATTTATGTTTTCATGTCTTAGCGTCCATCTTCAAAGTCTCTTCTCATCTGTTTCCTCTGTTTTTGTTCCCTTTTGTTTGTTGTAGCAACTCTTAAACGTGTTTCCAGCTTCGAAGCTCTTCAACCGGCAACAAGGTTCGTTGATTGTCTCTTTGTTCATAATTGAGCCTTTGAATCATCTTCAAATGATGCGTTTGAACTTCTTTAAAATAGGATCCCGACAGATTTTGTAAGACTGGATCAAGATATCCTTTCACCTCTAGCTGGAAAGAAACAGCTATATACTTATGAGACTATGGATTTCTGGGAGCAAATTAAATCTCCTGGGTATGCCTTGCCTTGTGTTTCCCTCATTTCTTTTAAAGCTGCAAGGAGACAAAATGTTTAACAGCAGCTAAAACAGGGAACGTGTTTATGGCTCTGACTTATGGGTTGACTTTTGCACAGAATGTCGCTGAGGTGTTCCGGACTCTATCTTTCCCAATTCCGCTTGACCTCTCCCCAACTGTTGGCTAGTGGTGATGGAACCAGGAGTGCCATTGTAATTGGTGATGTTTACATACATCCTTCTGCAAAAGTACACCCAACTGCAAAGGTACTCACCTCTGGTTTTATCCCATATTTAATCAACTTCTTCGTATTCCACTTTTATCACAAAGCATTCTGTTACGTCTATTAACAGATTGGTCCCAACGTCTCAATCTCTGCAAATGCTCGTGTTGGACCGGGTGTCAGGCTTATTAGCTGTATCATCCTTGACGATGTTGAGATCATGGTATGTCTTCTCTTATAAGAGACTAAAGGAAAAACAGGTAAAGTTTTCTCGAGGTTGACTCTTCAGTGACTGTTTGCCCAGGAAAATGCAGTGGTGACTAACGCAATTGTTGGGTGGAAATCTTCTATCGGGAGATGGTCCCGTGTCCAGGCATGTCTCTCTCTTCTGCTCAGCTCTTAAAGAGTCTGACTCATTCTTTTTGGACCTTGAAATGTTTCTGTTTGCTTCCTTTACAATCGAGAACCTGAAGTTTTTGTTGATCACAGGCTGAGGGAGTCTACAATTCCAAACTCGGAGTTACAATTCTCGGTAAATTGTTTCTTTATCCTCATTTTCTCCATTGTCGCTCCTTTTCTTTACACTCAGGCAGCAAAGTCTCCTTATAGACAGAAAACTAACTTCAAACATAATGGTTTCAGGAGACTCGGTTGCAGTTGAAGACGAGGTTGTGGTGACCAGCAGTATTGTTCTTCCAAACAAGACACTCAATGTCAGTGTTCAAGACGAGATCATCTTGTAATTGAAAAATGGAACCAACCCAGTGGGGAGCCACACCATCTCCCATCTGATTCAAAATTTACTGGAGAATCACAGAAGCAAATATTTGGGAACTAATTCACTTGTATCATTTGTTTACACCAGGAATTTTCCAACTTTGTATCAGATTCCATTATCTATACTGTCACAGCTACTGTAAAAGTCACACTGAAATTTTGCCCATGATAATAAAGCTTTTATGTAGTTTGGCGTTGTAACTACACTGTTCTTGCTATATCCCATGAAGCTCTTTGAACAATGTATCAATGCTTTTCCAACTCCAATCTGCATTAAGTCCAATGCAGTGTATAGTATTGATTGATGTAAACATAGCACAAATTTCCCCCCTCTCACATGCAGATAAGGAGATTCATAGCCTGAACTTCCGAAGAAGCCGACTACCAGATTTACTCTGCAATCTCAAGATCTCCTTTGCGAAAGCTTGATTCCCTGTCAGGAGAAGCCCGTTCAGAACTCGATTAAAAGTGAATTTCCGGGGTATAAACCCTCTCTCAACCATCTCAAGCAATAGTTTACCAGCGACCACCATATCTTCCGATCTTTTTCTCACAAACATTCCACTTATCAGTATGTTATAAGTATCCAGATTTGGCAAGCAATCCCCACTCCCCATCTTCTCAAATAAACACAAGGCTTTCTCAATCTCGCTGCATTCGGAATAATAGCGTATCATCATATTGTATGTCTGGAAGTTTGGTCTGCAGCCTTCATTCTCCATTCTCTGCATCAACTCCTCTCCACGTTTGAACTTTCCAGCGTGAAACAACCCTCTTATCAACACATTATAAGTCGTCACATTCGGTTCATAACCTTTCCTCATCATTTCCTCAAACATCACAACTGCATTTTCTACACTATCTTTCTTACATAAAACTTGAATCAAAGCATTGTATGTCGCAACAGAAGGAAGCACACCTTCTCTAATCATCTCATCGAAAACATTCCTCGCTCGCTTTATCTCCCCCGCGACACCAAATCCGTGAACCACGGTTGTATAAGTAACAACATCGATTTCACATTTCCGTTTCTTCATCTCCAAGAAGAATTCCCAAGCCTGTCTAATCTGTCCTGCTCGGAAAAACCCTTTGAGCATTGTGTTATAAGTAGTCAAATTAGGGTTTATCCCTCTCTCAACCATCTCTTTCAAAAGCTCCAAAGCCTTAGGCGTCCGTTTAATCAAACACCAACCATTAACAATCACATTGTAGGTAACTGTATCAGCACTAAATCTTCCCCTAAGAGCCCTAAACAACTCATAAGCTTTCTCAACCCGTTTAGATTTGCAAAGCACATCGAGAATCGTATTGAAAGAAGCCAAATCCTGAAAACAACCATGTTCATGCATATTCAGAAATAGCTTTACCGCTTTATCAGGTTTCCCAGCGGAAGCGTACCTCTCGGCGACGATTGCAAAGGTTTTGGGAGAAGGACCGATGCGGAGAGAACGCATACGGTGAATGAGTGACCATACGGTGGTGTGGAGGTGAAGACGGGCGGCGATGTCGATCGCGAGGTCGAAGGAGGAAGCGTCGTGGACATAATTGCGGTGGTGAGTGTCGAGGAAGTGGAAGAATTGGAGAGCTTTAGGGCCGTGGTTCCAGAGGCGCTTGAGAACAGAGTTCACGAGATGTGGAGTCCACGGGGTTGTTTTGGTGGAGAGTAGAAATTGATCGTCTAGGGTTTGGTGATGGGTTGTAGAGGGAGAAGAGAGGATAAGCTTAGCTATGGCGGCGGAATCTGCCGGTGGTTGTTTCAGATTGGCTCCGGCGGCCAAAGTACAGAGCGATTTGCTATAAAGACGTTTCATCGAATGGTTCAATTTTTTTTTGTTAAATTGAAAAAGTGACTTCTAGTCCTAGGATAATTGGTGAAATTGTGAGTAAAAAATTTTAATTCCTATTTCACTATAACTCTCAAGTGAGACACAGATACACATAAGATTTTATTAGTTCTATATAGATTTTGTGAATCTCCCAAAGTACATGTACTCTTTTTTTCAACATAAATGAATTGAAAATTTTAATTCTTAAAAAAAAAAAACATAATTAATAGACAGTAGCTGAAATTACTGATTACCAAAAGAAAAAAAGAGGAAAAATATTACAGTAGATGGGGAGAGTTGTCATTGTCAGAAAGAAAGAAAGAGCAGACAAAGGATCGTAAAATGAAAAAAAATGGGTCCCTAAAAAGATTTTGACCGTGAAGACACAATCTTACGTTATCTGACAACACATGAACACATCACTCATCTCTTTAGATTCTCTTCTCCCCACTCACAAGATCTTAACAACAACAACATCAAGATCAAGATCCGATCCTTCAGATTCTCTGTAATCAATCTCCTCTTTCTCTCTCTCTCTCTTATTTATGTAACTCCCCTCGTCTTCCCTCTTCGCATTCATTTCTGCTTTCTTTGACGTCCAAACTTATAACGCTTCCTCTGTTTTGCTGGTTTCATAGGCGAAAACAATGGCTCTCAGGGATTTACATGTTCTTGCCGTTGATGATAGTTTCGTTGATCGTAAGGTTATTGAGAGATTGCTTAAGATCTCTGCTTGTAAAGGTAAAAGGCAAAGCTGTTTCTGTATATATCTTCTTCTTTTGTTTGGTCTCTGATTCGTTTTCTGGGTTTGTTTTATATAGTGACGACTGTTGAGAGTGGGACTAGGGCTCTTCAGTATCTTGGTTTAGATGGACCCAAAGGATCTTCTGCTCTTAAGGTATTTATTCATTCTTTCTCTTAAGTCTCTCTGTTTTCTGACATAAACAAACCCTATAGATTGAAACTTGATGTGTTCTTCCTGCTGGTTTGGTTCCCAAGAAATCTAACATTTAACAATGAGGATCAAAAGTTTTAAACCTTTGCCTTTATATAAAAGGATGATTTATTATCAGTTTATTGAATATTGAGGTTTTGTGTATTACAAGGAACTGCTTTTTGATGCCGTCTATATATTCTACAAATTTTGATAACAGGATTTGAAGGTGAACTTGATAGTGACAGATTACTCTATGCCAGGACTAACGGGATATGAACTTCTCAAGAAGATTAAAGTAACTTTCTATTTCTATCATCTGTTAGAGCGAGATTTGAATAAGCTTTTATCGTGCTTTACTTACACAAACTCTATTGTATCATTTTTCTTACCAGGAGTCTTCAGCATTCAGAGAAATACCAGTAGTGATTATGTCGTCTGAGAATATACAACCTCGTATAGAGCAGTAAGTCACTGTAGTTAAGATACCAGTTGAATCTTGACACTGTTATCTGCCTTTGTGTTTATCCCTTTTTGTTGTTGTAGATGTATGATAGAAGGAGCAGAGGATTTTTTACTAAAACCGGTGAAATTAGCAGACGTGAAGCGGCTAAAAGAACTTATAATGAGAGGTGGTGAAGCTAAAGAAGGATTAACCAAAAGCCCTAGTCCTAAGAGAATCCTACAAAATGACATTGATTCATCTCCATCATCGTCATCTTCATCATCGTCGTCTCAGGATGTGTACTCTCTCCATGACGACACTCCATCTTCCAAGAGGATGAAATTAGAGCCTAGGGTTCATGATTGAGCTCAACCTTTTCTCATTTTTTGTCTTTTCTTTTCTGGTTATATTGTAATATACATTTAGCCAAGATGTAGGGTCTAGATCCTGATGCTCATCTCATGACTCTGTGTTTTTTTTTTTGATCAATGTAAATATAATTTCAACTTATTGTTCCCTAATTTACTGCCAGATTAATTGTATTATTTAATGTAACATCTAATTAAAAAATAAACGTACAAAGATTTGTATATGATCTTCCATGTGACATACACGATTTCATTTCTATGTATATTCATAAAGTTTCAATTATCAGAAAAAATATAACGATTATCCAAGTATAATTTTGTGATCTATTATATAAATAAATAATCCTAGTTGTATAGGCGTATAGCAGAGGAAACTTGTCTGTACTTACGTGTCATCATCTTATGATTGGTTCAGTGATGTCTGTTTTAGACCGTTGAGACTTGGAGAGCATTGCGGTCTTATCCCAAACTCCAAAGAACACAGAAAATTTCTTGGTGGTCTCTCCAATGGCTTTCTCAGCGACTCTGTCTCAGCTTTCTTCTCTCTCTACCATCTCCTCTTCATTACCATTTTCTTCTAGAAGATTCCCTCTTCGATCTCTACCTCATTCCACAGTGAAAGCAGAAGCAGAGAAAGAGAAACAGAGCACACAGGCCAAGTCTGAAGGGGAAGCATCACCAGCTGCTACCAAAACCCCTAAAACTCTTCCCAAGAAACCTGTTTACTCGAGTCTGTTTCCTCACTTTTGTTTCTAAGTGTTGAATCCAATAACAGATTTTTGATAGTTCTTTTGATTTTTTTGTTTGTGGTGGATGAGAAAACAGTGAAGAAGGGCCAAATCGTTCGTGTGGACAAAGAGAAGTACCTCAACAGCATCAATGTAACGGTTGAAATCTTTCCTGGTTTTGAAGCTGATTCTTTGAAATCTGTTTCTGAAACTTTTTACTTCGTTTGGTTGAGAAACACAGTACTTATCAGTTGGACATCCTCCTTTCTACAAAGGACTGGATTACATTTACGAAGATCGCGGCGAGGTGTAACTCAAATTCAATCCCTTTTGATATAGATCACAAGAGATTTCAAGCTAACTGAAGAAGTATTTTAAAAAATCTTGCAGGTTCTGGACCTTCGTGTCTTTGAGACAGGAGAGTATGCACTTGTAAGTTTTCACACATATTGTTTATTCTGTTGCATGAGCCATAGATAGATAAGCTTAATGGATTGTGAATTTTGGAGATTTCAGGTTGGATGGGTTGGTATCCCGACTGCACCGGCTTGGCTACCAACTGATATGCTCATCAAGGTACTCAAAATGTTTTCAATATATAAACCATAAGTAACATTGACTTCATGTCAAGTCATGATTGTTTTCTATGTACTTGGGTCCCCACTGCAGTCTGAGAAACTTGTTTACGAGCGAATGTAAAGTCCAGAAGCTTCCAAGAAGAATCCTTTGGAATGAAACTGATACGAAGGGTGTTTGTTAAGTTGAGGTAAACGATAACAATGGCACCATCATGATCATGTCTTCAAGTATTTGAGAAAGAATCAATGTTACCTCACAAAACTGTTCTGGAATGTAAAGAACATGATCAAACTGAACACTATCATAAGAATGTGCCTTCAGTAGATGCATTCCTTAACCAATTCACACTCTTTGCTCTATTGTTTTATTATCCACTCTCATCTACTTCAACAACCACCGTTCTCAGCCATTAGTTCTCGCTTTCTTTGGTACATCTTGTAAAGGCTCCATCAACTTCCTTCAAGCTCAAGTCTTCCAATTCTGGAGAAGTTTAAATCAGAAGAATTCAATGTAGGTACTATAATTATCATGGAGTAACCACCAACCTACCCGGTCGCTGCACAATATGGTTGCATGTTAATGTCTAGAACTAGAAGCTTCCAGAAAGAATCGTCAACCGAAAAAAGCAAATGATGAAGTATGTCTTTCTCATACAGCCCAACTCAGAAAAGAACAGTTTCTCTCTACCTGAAGACCTTCTTCTAGAGATCTCTTCATGTGTTGTAGATTCTTCTTTATCCGAGCTTCACAATCTTCAGTTAGTTTCAAAATCGTTTCAACATCTCTGCAACGAACCATACTTTATGCACCGAATTCCCCGTCAATTTCTTGAGGCAAAATACCGTACAGAGCTCGTCTATTACTTTCATCTAAATAGTGATGAGTACAGAGCTCGTCAATTTCTTGAGGACTCAAACATATAGCAAAAGCTGCTGCAGACAAAGAAAAACAAGAAGCACAATACCTTTATGGAAAGATCCTTATCTGTCTTGGAGGCAAAACTAAAAAAAACAAAACATATGGGTTTCAAGATCTTGTCTACCTTAAGTAAACCTTTGTTGTCAAGTATGATCTCGGAGATTGAAAAACATCGGATAAATATTAGAGAGAAAACTTTGTGTTACGGAGAATCGATGATGAGACATCTCGAAAGAAGCTATGTTCGTGAGAATTGCAATTGTGATGGTCAGACCGAGATGTACTTTGTAAAGAATTGTGGTTGGCATCGTTATGGTGAGGACAACGACATGATCACTCTTTCGCTTGTGGGATTTGTTTGTGGCATCATGAAGACAAAACTTTTCTATGATAAGATTGAAAAACGATCTGTTGATGTATTGAATAAAAGAGTAATCTTGGTTTATGTGTATATGATTCACAAACATCAATGAAAATTTATTGCCGAGATGACAGGCAAAACCACAAAATTGTTGTTCCTGATGAAACTGAGAAACTAATGCAAATATAGAAAAAAGTTTCATGAAACTGTTGAACTTCTTTCTCTCTTAGGCTCTGTCAAGTCCTCCAAATGACGGAGACAAGCGCATTGTGCCACGACCACGTTGCTGGAAACCTACTTCTCCACTATTATTGCTCATCTGATCATACTCCTTCCTGCAACCTGGACAACGTGCTTCGTTTTCACTGATCTTCTTGTGGCAGAAGAGACAAATCCGAAACCCACAAGGACATGGTTGGAAACTTAGATCCGTTGCATCCATCACCTCAAAGCAAATAGGACATTCTTGATCACCTCCTTGCTTCCCAGAGTTAGACCTCTTCTTCTTTTTACTGTTTCTGTGAATCGTCTTTTCAGGTGAAGCTTCATGCATAGACTTGTTCTCAGGGGTAGACTTGTTTCTCCTCTGGCTTGTATTTGGATTTCTATCTTCTTCTTGATCTAAATCTTTTGTCTCAAGTTGAGGGCTTTCGTCTTTAACGTTCTCAAATGAGTTTAACGCATCTCTAAACCCATCAAAGTTGTCAAGAGCATCGTCAAAAACTTCTTCCTCTTCCTCTGTCATCTGCTTAGAACAACAGAAGCAATCTTCACTAACAGAACCTTTGCTCTTGAGTACACTCGTGGGACTACTAGCAGACGATGTCTTAACAAGATCAATCTCATCATTATAATCATCATCATCATCATCATCATCGCATTTGGTAAATCCGTAGCTTCCCTCTTCATAATCAATCCTCCAAGATTTTTGATCAGTAAGTTTCTCTAGCAAAGATTGCAGTCTACGGCCAATTTCTTCTTCATCTACATTTGCTCTTTTCCCTACCATTCACAAACAAGTCATCATCAACACTCGAAAGATTGAACAAAACTTAGAAAAAGACATTGAAACTTAAAGATTCTAAGCCTCTTACATTGATAAATCCATTGCTTGCGACGAGCATCAATCTTCCACTGCTTCAGTTTACAAAACCAATTCGCCTGCAACCAAGAAAAGAATCGTAATTTGACGATTATCAAACCCTAAAAAGTATCCACATCATAACGAAAACACGATCCTTGAATCAAGTATATACCCTACTGAGAATTCACAAAAAAGAAACTGGGAATTTCGTATCGATTAGATCATAATCAACGCATATTATACTTATCTATAGAATCATGCATAAATAGTCAAATGCAAGAAACGAATACGATCGTTTTAAAATTCAAAGAACTCACCTTGCGTGTCTTGGCGCAATCTCGTGAAATCGGAGACCCATGAAAGAGCTCAGAGTCTGTGATCGAATCAGCAACCATGATGATGACAACACAAGCAGCGACACAGAGAGTAATGTCGCTAGAAGAAAAAAAACCCTAATACTTAAATCCGGATTAAGAGAGAGAGAAATGGAAATCGGAAACTGCTCTGCTACGCTCCTTTTATTTCTCAGTCTCAGAGAACCAAAAGCTTGTGTATGCAGCGGTGTATTTATTTATACTCGGTTATCTCATTCGGAAAATACCCCTGCTTTGACTCTGTATTTACGAAGCTATACCCCTGGTGTTTTTTTGGTTGGTGCAAACGACGTCGAATTATTCGTGTCTATCGCTTTTTTAGTCTATTGTTCAAACTTGGACTACAAGGTAATATACTGATTTTTCCATAACAAGATTAGGAAAAAAGGGATGCATTTTGAATAATTAAGCAAACTAATATACTTATTCTTGCATTTTGAATGATAAAGCCAACAAAATTAGGGGAAAAGGGATGCATTTTGAATATTAAGGGGGTGTTATTGGATCGAGGTTTATAATGGATTTGAATTACCGATGGATTTTAAAGTTAAATGCATTTTAAAGTCAAATGCATTTGTATGGATTTTTAAATGCAATTACATGGATTTCCAAATGCATTTAAAAGTCATTACTAATGTATTTTGGGTGATTCTTAAGGACTTTATTATTTTTAAAAATTATATTAAAAAAAAAAAATAGTTTTCCTTGAATTTGTTTCCGGCTATAGAGTAATAATAAACACAGAGAAAAATGGAGAAGATGTCGTCTGAACCTGCAACTCTCAATAAGATAGATCTCTGAATCTGCAATTTTCTTTTTATCATGGAAGCATGAATAAAAATCAACAAATGCAGATTCTACAGTATCACCATCTGCATCCCTAACAGATCCAAGCCAACGTGATACACATGAACCTGTACAATGAAAAATAATTGATGCAATTTTCAGCAACATTCAATTTGAGACACAACCTGTAAGAGAGAGATACATATATCCTAACAGATATGCAGGAGAATGCATCGGTGTTAAGCGGCGTCGATCAGGCTGAGGCCTTTGCCATCGACGAATCCAATTTGTTTGAAAAACTCTGTCTTCAAACCTTCATCAATCTGTCCACCAATTTATACACCAGGAGATAGAGAGAGAGAGAGAGAGAGTGTGTGTGTGTGTGTGTGATAGAGAGAGATAGATCGGAGATGACGAAGCTAACAGAAAAATCGGGAAGCCGACCACCGTGTGTGGGATTAGCGGCAGCCGCGTGGCTTCAGATGTCGGCGGGAAGTTGTTCGATGTTCCTTCTTTACTCCGCGACTCTCAAATCGGTATTGGGTTTGTAGCAACAAGTCATGATTCTTGGCGTTGCTTGCGATTTGGGAGAGAATAAGAGAGATATAGAATACTCATAAAAAATTGGAATTCTGTTTGTTCATGATTTAGGAATAGAGTACGTTAAAATCCAAAATGTTTCAAAATCCAAAGAAATTGAATAACAATTGTTTTTATTGTATTTTATAATACACCAAACAAATGCATAATCCAATAACAGTTGATTTTAATGTACTTTTTAAACTACATAATTGAATAACACTTGATTCTAAAATACACTCAAATCCTTTAAAATACAGTATTTAATACCCCATCTAAAGCAAACTATATAGTTACTTTAACTATGGAGTTATATTGTGTTCAAATTTAAAACACAACTCAACAATTTTATTTTAGGTGATTTTTTTTTTTTTTTAAAGATCATGATGCTTAGATTGATTTCAAGTATCAGGGATTATTTGGAAAATACAGAATGTTTTCTTAAATCATCATAAATTTTACTTTTAATCAATCTAAGAATTTACTCCCCTTATTTAACTTTGACCAATTCACAAAAACTCTTTAATTAAGACTTCTTTTTGTCATATTATTTACATAGGTACGAAATACAATGATAGCTCTTAGTCTTGCACCATACAGGTGTAAGTCAGAACTTTGAAGTTTCCATCTTATCCTTATCACATAAACTTTAATTTGACACAAAATCAAATGTAACTTGAATTTTTGTATATATTAGATGAATTCATTACTATTATAACCATTTTGCTGGAGCATCGCACTGGTTGACTAGTTCTGCTCCAAATCTTTCTTCTCCAAGAGTGGTACAAGCTGAGCCCAGTAAAATACAATAAAGAAACAGAGAAACTCAGAATCTTGGACATCATATATATAAACCCATCACATTGGACAAGAGTTTACACAACAAAAGGGCACCAGTGAAACAGTTTTCAGACCAAATACTTTCACCGCAAGAAGGAAAACATACAACCCAGATTCTCACAAGTTTTCCAATAACATAATAAACTTAACATGATATAGCAAATTAGATGTATGTTGGTATTTACTAACCTTCCGAGCCACCTGTGCTAAGCGTAGACTACATCTCGAGATGATTCACTGGTAAAGCTAGGCTTCAGAGATTCCAAATAACCATCTTCTTTCTCCCCAGTCTTCTGTTTCATGTTTCTGCTCTCCTCAAACGAGGAATCTCCTTCAAGATTGCTTAAAACCTCCTTCTTTCTTTTCCTCTTGAACGTGTACTTGATACACCGATTTTTACTAAGTGTCAAAACTGGAGTTTCTTCGCACAAAGGAGATGCCGAAACCTCCATATTCTCACAGCTCTCTTTTTCTTCCTTCCTTGCCTCTGTTTCGCCAATCGACAGCTTTCTGTCACTTTCATGTTCCCTTGGAGGAGATGTTTTCAAGTATACGGAAGTACCAATATCTTTCGGTGGAGCGTTTGGAGACACTATCGGGGCTTCTCCATCTCTAACAGAAGATATGGAGTCAGTAGCATCAGCACAACCAGACATTTCTAAGGTCTCTCCACTTTTACAAAATGAAACTTTCTGAAGACAACCTCCATCATTCACATCTTTTACTTCTACAGAGGAAGAAAGATCTCCATTGGCCATACTGCTATCTACTGCGTGGATTATCTGAGTGCATACTTCAGCTTCCCTGCGTTTTGTCAGTATAGACGGAAGAGAGTGGTGACATTGATCTTTGTTATTTTTATAAGAACACCGGTTAATACTATTAATGCGAGTCAAAAATGGGATTTTAAACCCATTAGCCACCACCAATCCACTTTGTTCAACTGGGATGCAAGAAGCTACAGCTTCTGTGCTCTGATGACTGCAAGAAACCTCAGGCGCTACAGAAACTGCTGCATCGCAGTTTTTCCAACAAGGGTCTTCCTCATGATCACTTTTAAGATGTGTCTGACCAGTCGTAAGTTTCTTGAGCTCATCGTGGAGTTCTCTCAACTCCGTCCTCAGCTCTCCTACAATATCTTCAGCTTCTCCAAGCTGAGCTTCCAGTTCCTCAACCTTTTGTTGCTGCTTCAAGGATATTATCTCTGTCTCCTTGACCTATATAACCACAAAGAGGTTTTCAAAAGTTAGAGCTGAGGAGCAAATGCAAAGACAGCCACAAAAGAAAGATATGGTACAATGGCGAAAGCTCGTCCTCAAGCAAAGCCAATACAGTCTCTAAGATGAAATAGCTATATCTCCAGTTCTCCACATTGAGAAACCTTTTAACTTAAAAACTGCACAATGAAATGAGGGCATCGGCCAAGAAATATGTGTAAGCCTCACTAACAAAAAGTAGTAAAACGGATCTAGAACTAGCTGCTAAAAAATATTTGACACTCAGCTACCCTTGGTTACGCTCATTGGTTTTAGGTTTCATGAACAATGATCAATGGATGAAGAGAAAAGCCATCTCATATACACCAAGAAACCAAAGAAATGACAAGGCATGAAGTTCACAGAAACATAAAACCAAAAATAACTCAGAAACGAATAAAGAAGAAAATGAAGATTGGGAAACATCTATATAGTTATTGTACCTTGGAATCAAGCATCTGTTTAAGCCTAAGCAACGTATGAAGTGCTTCATCTCTAACCGTCACAAGTTCTTGCTGATACCTACGCGCCTTCTTCTCAGAAACCATTACACGCGCCGCGGCTTCCTTCGTCGTGTTCAATATCGTATCGGCGTAAGCTCTCTTCAACGCCGCTAAGGTCTGTGTTAACCCAAACAAAATCAAGACAAAACGAAACCAAATCATCGCAAAACCCGAAAACAAAAACAAGACAAAACCCACATTTAAAAACCCAAATTTAAATCAAAAGCAACGAAATCGGCAATAAGGTTCTGTCCGATACGAGAAACACACGGTCTAGAAGAAAACAGAACGAAATTAAACGAAAAATCGAAAATAAGAACTCGTGAGCGACGGAGATTGAGGGGTTAAAAGGTAATTGTACCTCTGGGTCGGCCATTAGCGCCGATAATGCGGTTGCAGAGAAGCGATTTTTGATTTCCCGACCAAGGTCGCGAACTCGCCAAGAAGAAAGAAAGAAAAGCTAAAAAGGGTGGTTTTTTCTTGAAGCGTCTGTCTGTTAGGAACAGAAAGGAGGTGACAATTACTAATTTACCCCTAACAACTCAAACGCCACACACACGTCACGTCAGCCTCCCCGCACCTTCAGCGACTACAAACGGCGGTGCGGTTTCCCGTTTTTTGCGTCACTCGTAATCGCTTTTGCTTTATTTTTTTACATTTTTCGGTGATAAAATATATATATATTTTAAAATACACCTTTCATTTTTAGACTCTGTTTTAAGTTTTTAACCTCATTTAGACCACTAGTGACTAGACTATCGTAGCTTTTACCCACGTAAAAAAAAGCTACAGTAGTTTAATTAATTAACCAAAATTAAGATGATTTCGATCGCCTAGAAAGATGCCTATACACTAAAACACCAATTTTTAGAATATGAATTTTCGTGATGGTAGAAAATTATCAAAAATAGCGATTTCCTAGTATACTAAATTACTAATAGCTCATTATGAGTATATTAGGCGCCAAATTTGTTCGACCGAAAAATATCGAGTCAACCAAGTCAAACCGGCAAGTATTAATTAAACCGGGTAAAAACCGGTTGGTTCCTGGTGACTGTTATCCACAATAAGAAATCAACGTGTCTTCTTCTTCAAGCGCCTCCCTCTTCTTCCATTTTTCCGCCATTTTACCGAAAGAGAGAGAGCTATTTGGGTGAGAAAATATCGTGCTCATTCATCTAATTCGTTTTGCGTCTTCTTTCTAGAGCTTGGTGGCGACTTGTGACTGAAGGAGATTAATCTTGAAATCTCTGAGTCAATTCAAATCGGATTGCGAATTTCCCGGAGAATTTCTGAATCCTCTATGTTGGAACTCTAGTTTGTTAATATGAACCTAGCAATTCCGAATCCCAACTCACACCAGCTCTCGTTCCTTATCCAGAATTCAAGTTTCGTCGGTAACCGGAGATTCGCCGACGGCAACCGTCTCCGTTTCCTTTCAGGAGGATACCGGAGACCATGCTCCGTAGCCGGTAAAATTAAGGCGAAGACGAAAGATCTCGTTCTTGGAAACCCCTCCGTATCAGTGGAGAAAGGTAAGTATAGCTACGACGTCGAGTCGCTGATTAACAAGCTGAGCAGCCTTCCACCTCGTGGCAGCATCGCCAGGTGCTTAGATATATTCAAGAACAAGCTTTCACTTAACGATTTCGCGCTCGTGTTCAAAGAGTTCGCTGGTCGTGGCGATTGGCAGAGGTCGCTTCGTCTCTTCAAGTATATGCAACGGCAGATATGGTGCAAACCTAACGAGCACATCTACACTATTATGATCTCTTTGCTTGGCAGGGAAGGTCTTCTTGACAAATGTCTTGAGGTATTCGAGGAAATGCCCAGTCAAGGCGTGGCACGCAGCGTCTTCTCCTATACTGCTTTGATCAATGCTTATGGTCGAAATGGACGGTATGAGACCTCTCTTGAGCTTCTTGATAGGATGAAGAACGAAAAGATATCGCCTAGTATTTTGACTTACAACACCGTGATTAATGCGTGTGCTAGAGGTGGCTTAGATTGGGAGGGTTTATTGGGTTTGTTTGCAGAGATGAGACATGAGGGGATACAACCCGATATTGTGACCTATAACACATTGCTTAGTGCTTGTGCCATAAGAGGTTTAGGTGATGAGGCTGAAATGGTTTTTAGGACCATGAATGATGGTGGGATAGTTCCGGATCTAACCACTTACAGTCATCTAGTTGAGACATTTGGGAAGTTGGGCCGGCTGGAAAAAGTGTCTGATCTCCTAAGTGAGATGGCTTCCGGGGGCAGTTTGCCGGATATCACTTCTTATAACGTGTTGTTAGAGGCATATGCGAAATCAGGGTCTATTAAGGAGGCAATGGGGGTCTTCCATCGGATGCAGGCTGCAGGGTGTACGCCGAACGCTAATACATATAGTGTTTTGCTGAATTTGTTTGGACAGAGTGGGAGGTACGATGATGTTCGGCAGCTTTTTCTTGAGATGAAATCAAGCAATACAGATCCTGATGCTGCTACATACAACATTTTGATTGAGGTTTTTGGGGAAGGTGGGTATTTCAAGGAGGTGGTAACTTTGTTCCATGACATGGTGGAGGAGAATATTGAACCTGACATGGAGACATATGAGGGTATAATATTTGCTTGTGGGAAGGGAGGACTCCACGAAGATGCTAGGAAGATTTTACAATACATGACAGCTAACGATATCGTGCCAAGTTCCAAGGCTTACACTGGGGTTATTGAAGCATTTGGCCAGGCTGCTTTATATGAAGAAGCACTTGTTGCTTTCAATACCATGCATGAAGTAGGAAGCAATCCAAGTATTGAAACATACCACTCACTGTTATATTCTTTTGCAAGGGGAGGACTGGTCAAGGAGTGTGAGGCGATTTTGTCCAGATTGGTGGATTCTGGTATTCCCAGGAACAGAGATACTTTCAATGCACAAATAGAAGCCTATAAACAAGGAGGCAAATTTGAAGAGGCTGTGAAGACATATGTAGATATGGAGAAGTCAAGATGTGATCCTGATGAAAGGACGCTTGAGGCTGTTTTAAGTGTGTATTCTTTTGCGCGACTTGTTGATGAGTGCAGGGAACAGTTTGAGGAGATGAAAGCTTCTGATATACTGCCCAGTATCATGTGCTACTGTATGATGCTGGCTGTTTATGGAAAGACAGAGAGGTTAGTGCCTTCACCAATAATACACTTTTTCTTATATTTTCTTTAGCGTGTATTTTTATAGCTCGTACCTTACTAAGCCAGAATGATGATATATATGTTCTTACATGATCAGGCATGGGAGAGACATGCTAGTGTAATGTAGCACCCTTGCTAAATTTATTGCAACTAAAGATTTCTGGATAAGTAGTAGTTCATATTGTTTTATATAATACTTCTTTAGTTTTTAATTACACTTCAATTATGTATTTAGGTGGGACGATGTCAATGAGTTACTGGAGGAGATGCTTTCACATAGAGTATCAAATATTCATCAAGTTATTGGGCAAATGATCAAGGGAGATTATGATGATGACTCGAATTGGCAAATAGTGGAATATGTGTTGGACAAACTCAATTCAGAAGGATGTGGTTTGGGAATAAGGTTTTACAATGCACTTCTGGATGCTTTGTGGTGGCTGGGCCAGAAAGAGCGAGCTGCAAGGGTACTCAATGAAGCAACAAAACGTGGACTTTTCCCTGAGTTATTCCGGAAAAACAAACTCGTGTGGTCTGTGGATGTGCATAGGTAGCTTAAGATCCCTACGCTGGCTTCATTTCAAGTCTATGAAATGGTTGACTACCAGTCAATCTGATTCTTTGTTTTTAATGTTCTGCAGGATGTCAGAAGGTGGTATGTACACAGCACTATCGGTATGGCTAAATAATATGAATGATATGCTTTTAAAAGGAGAGGATCTTCCTCAACTAGCTGTTGTTGTTTCAGTGTAAGTATTTTGATACTGGCTAGCTCATTGCAGGATGCTTCCAAGCTTTGCGTTCTTGTTTCTTTTGCCTTTTTTAACTCTTTCTTTTTAACGTCTCAGACGGGGACAATTGGAGAAAACCTCTGCTGCAAGAGAATCTCCCATCGCAAAAGCTGCTTTCTCCTTCTTGCAGGAGCATGTCTCGTCATCATTTTCCTTCACGGGATGGAATGGAGGTCGGATTATGTGCCAGCGGTCTCAGCTCAAGCAGTTACTGTCAACGAAAGAACCAACTTCAGAAGAGTCCCAAGATAAAAACCTAGTTGCTTTAACAAACTCGCCAGTTTTTGCTGCTGGAACAAGAACTTCTACAAGCAAGGACACAAACCACAGCGGTAACCCTACGCAACGAAGAACCAGGATGAAAAAAGAACTAGCAGGAAGCACAGCTTAATCGGTGTGCGTAATTTCTGTTGCCAAGACCAGTAATCAAAGGCATCTTCTGTCTGCCTGCATCTAAGACTAGTTGGTGAAAATCTGTGCATTAATGGTCTTTAACACTCATTCACTAGCACTCCCATGTCCATGATAACTATGTTGTGGTGTCAAGCAGTAGTGTCAGCCTCTGTTAGACAGAAGAATCTGGAGAAGAAGGTAAATGGTGATCTTAGTTTATATGCAGAAGCATCGCTATGAAGCGTCAAGTAAGGAGCCAACTAAGTCTTTTGATGGAATGGTTAGACCCCATGATTTTGCAGGCATAGATTTTATTTTGTTTTTCATTCAACTGTCTTTCGAATAATTATGAAGCTCTTGTGTAAGATCAATGCTCTAGTAACAATTACAAGTACAGGATCTATCAATCAAGATTCCTCGGAGAAGCTCTAGTTTTTGGTTGTGAACTCATGGGATGATCTCTCTCTATCTGGAAATCTAACTTAGTACATAGCAAAGTGACCCACCCAATGGTCTAAAAATACAACTTCAGCACAAATACTCCACCCATAATAAAGAAAACACTTGTGCAAGATTCCTTCTTCGGTCTGATTCGTCTTTCTTCTCCCTCTCCCTCCGATTTGTGTTTTATTTTCTGATTTTGGAAAGTCACAACAAGCTTCTCATCCAAATTGGTAAAAGGGTAGAAAAATAAAGGAGAAAGAAAGGCTCTTCCTTTAGTGCTTCACACATTACACACTTTTAGGATTCCACTTTGTGTGCATAAAAGTAATGGTGGCTTTGCTTTCTAACCGATGTTAGTGCCTTGTGTATTTTTGCTGTCTTCCAAAACTATTTACCAAATTTTGCGTATGCTCATTACAACTTTTACCTATAAATCTCTAAAATAATTAAATACAAATAGGGAACAATAATAATATATGTGATCACTTTGCTTATGGTAGTAGGTTCACATACTAACATTCTAATAAACTATCACCTCTTTGATTAATGTTAGTTCTGATCAAGTCTGGATTATGTCCTACCAACGACTACACTATCAGTTTTTGTTAATATATAGTTATATGTACTAGATGTATATAAGTTTAGTTTCCTGATATTGTAAGTTTTTTGGGCGAAATTCAAAGTTATAATTTCCAAAAAGGATTCACCTGTCTCCAAGATTATTTTATATAATAATCTACTCATAGATCGACAAGATATAGTTCTTTTTCGAAAAAAGTACAAGGATGGAGCTGTATAACTATATATTATAGAGTAGAGTACAGAATCATTTCAGAAGCTGACTATTTTTCTAATATCAAGTTGCATGCGCTTGGCGACATTGAGTTGACCAGATTCGTTTAATACATTATAACCCTAGATTTTTATCAATAAAATACATAAGGGGAACGAACGTTAAAGAAAATAAAAGCGTCTATTTCATTTCATTTAATTAATCCTTGCTCTATAAATTATTATGTATTCTTACCAAAAATAAAAATAAATTATTAGGTATTTTCTCATTCTTTTCCTATTTAACTTTTTTTTAAAAATAATTTTTATTTAACTTTTAAGTTTACGAAAAATAATAGATATTTTTTCTTTATACTAACTCCAACTTTTGTTTTTCTGAAAACCTTTTGGTTAAATGGTCAAGAATTTAAAAGTTTTTACACGAGGTCTGACATTCGTTTCTAAATAATACAATTTTTTGTAGATTATTAATGCAAAATTTAGCAAAAAAATTCCAAAGATTTAGAACCGTTGTTGTGGTCTCCTGTATTGGCATGAGGGTTTGTACATAGTATATATTTTACATGCGAAATCATCTGTTGTGAATCCAAATATTTTGGAAAAAGCTGCATCGTAGAATCATTATCTGTTAAAATTATTTATAATCATCGCATATATTAGATGTAGTTTATAATCATACTATTAGATCAAATATTGTCAATGATAACATGTATGAAAAAATACATTTTCTTTTTTCGACACAAGCGAAATACTTTTTAACTTCTTTTAGGATAAAATTTATTTAACTCGTTTTTTGTCATCCTATAAGATTATTTTAAATAAATTTAACAAAAATTGGTATAGAGACCTAATAAATCCATCTAGTCAGCCAATGAAATATAAAAAGTCTATCCAAATGGAAAACAGTGTAGAGAGACAGGCAGGTAAGAAAAGAGACAAGAACAGACGAACGTCAAAAAGACACGTGTCACATGATACCACCACCAGCAAGTACAACATGTAATTGTTTAAGAAAGAAGCCACGTGGCTTTTTAGCTTATAAAAATCCACAAGAAGCAGCCCTCAGATCTCAACTCACACCACTCCATTGCCATTGCTCTGTACTTTTGATTCCTTAGGAGAAAGTGCAAAGGGCAAAATCGGAAATAATATTATGGCTGACGGTAGTACTAGTTCGTCGGAATCCACGAACGCGTGCGTAAGAAGAGAGATTATGCTCTTCGGCGTCAGGGTTGTGCTTGATCCGATGAGAAAATGCGTGAGTTTGAACAATTTGTCTGAGTATGAGCAGACGGAGGAGACTCCAAAGATCGACGGCGAGGATAGAGATGGAAAAGATAAGAGCAAAACCCCCGCCGGTTACGCCTCGGCGGATGAAGCTCTTCCGATGTCTTCTTCTAACGGCAAAAGCGAGAGGAAGCGAGGTACCTCTTCTTTTCTCTATTGATAGTGTTTTTGATCTTTCGATAAAGTTGATCACTTTGACCTTTCCAATTTAATTGCTTGTGGCTGATTATGTGATTAGTGGTTTTGTTTTCTTTTAGTGAGTGAATCTTTACTTGTTAGGGAGGGTGTTTTTGAAGATATGGTTCGAGCTGTAGGACTTTAAGTAATTTTGGATTTAGAGAGATGGCTAAATGTCTTGTCTTTCTTATATTTTCAGGAGTTCCATGGACTGAGGAAGAACACAAGCTGTTCTTGCTTGGGTTGCAGAGAGTAGGGAAAGGTGATTGGAAAGGGATCTCCAAAAACTTTGTCAAGAGCAGGACCTCTACACAAGTAGCTAGTCACGCTCAGAAATACTTCCTCCGCCGTAGCAATCTCAACCGTCGCAGGCGAAGATCTAGCCTTTTTGACATGACTACTGACACGGTAAATCTCTAATCCTCTTGTCACTCTAGTGATTAAGCCAGATGATTCATCCCTCTTTCATATAAGTGGTTAAGTTTAGTTTTCTCTTCTTAGCTGTTCAGAAGAAGTAATAGCAGTATGTAAATAGAGAACCTTTGGTGATTGTTGATTTGTGGTCTTGTTATCACTTATCAGGTCATGCCCATGGAAGATGAGCAAGTGGTTATGCAGGAGAACACATCACAATCATCTTCTCTTGTACCAGAAATCAACAACTTCTCTATACATCCAGTTATGCAAGTCTTTCCCGAATTCCCGGTACCAACATCTGGTGGTAATGCATCAGGGAATCAATCATACGGACACTATGCTTCCTCGAATCTCATCAATTTGGTTCCATCAACCTTTCAAGCAAGGCCTGCACCGCTTTCTCTCAATCTCTCACTAGCTTCATCTAATCTTAACGAGCCATCTTCTTCAATGCATTCAGCATTCAACACGATTGGTGTTGCTTAGAGCATATCCGAAAGGTGAAAATCTGCAAAACACCCTGTTTGTTTCTTTGTTGTACAGATAGGTCTTGACTTTGTTATGAAAATTCGTCAAATTTATGTATTTGGCTACAAAATCTGTGGAAAAGAATGAATAATAAACAGAGTTTGGAGATAGGACTTAAGTGGGTTATTTTAGGGTTCATGGTCATCCTTTTTTTTTCCTTCCATGGGTTTGGAAGTTGTTGTAATACTCTCTAAGTTCATTCGTGTGGATCTATCAAAACTTATATATATCATATTAACGTTATGTTTTTATTATTCATGAGCTCAATCATAAACAGAGTCGTACTTGCTTCTCATGTGGCTATCTCAAGCTACTAATCTCAATCACGTTTGATAATTTATGGGGTTTTAGCCTTTAGGGTTTTTATAATATATCTGATTTCCAAGGATAAGATATTGTAGTGTTTGTAGAATAATGTCATTATCTTTAATGATGCCAATAATGTCACATTCTATTGGTCACTTCCATTATAGTGGAGCTATTTCTTTTCCCATCAAAATCTAGATTCTTTTTATATATTTAGTGTGGGATGATTAGGTACATTACCTGTTTCGTAAGCAATAATCTTCCAATCACAGAACATGATCCCCATTCATTAATCAACCAATCAAACAGCATCATATATAAGATGATGTATATGTATATGTCATGTGTGTGTTGGCATGTCCTCTGTTTTTATCGTGTATGGTTGTATTCAGTTTCAGCGTCAACGACAAAGTTCTCCTCACGTCTAAGCGGGAATCATATTTGGTTTTCTTTTGGGTACATCTTTTGCTTTGACATTATATCTAAATTTGTCAATTTTAAATCTGCGATTATCCTTTGTTTTTGGGTACATTCTCTCCTCAAATTCCAGTCTAATCTAGTCTGTATCAGACTCTCCAAACCCAGAAATAGGAACACAATCATCAACACAAATCACAAAAGAGTGAGAGAGAGAGAGATCATGATCTCTGTTTTTGTAGATCGTTAACCAATTTGATTTCATATGTTTATACAATTGCTCTGTTTTTTCTTGTTCTTGTTGCTGCTTTTACAAGCCACCATGTCTAAACGTTCTTTTAAGAAGTTCGTGGAACAAGAACTCGGATCTCTTCCTCATTTCCTCATCTACACTGTTCTTGAGTGGAGCCTCATCATTATCCTCTTCATCGATGGCTTTATCGCCTTTCTATCGAACCAATTCGCCAAATTCTTCGACCTCAACATTCCTTGTCTTCTCTGCACCAGAATCGACCACATTCTCGTCCCTAGAGACCCTCAATCATATTACAATGAGTCAATCTGCGACACTCACAAGAAGAAAGTCTCTTCTCTTGCTTATTGCCATGTCCATAAGAAGCTCTCTGAGATCAAACATATGTGTGAAGGATGTCTTCTCTCTTTCGCCACCGAGAAAGACTCTGACTGTGATACATATAAGTCTCTCATTGGAATCTTACACAAAGATCTCGAGCTTCTCCTTGACGATGAACGAGACCTTCCCTTGGCGTTCAAGAAAGACGACAATTTTGTTCAGACAACAAAAAATCTTGTGGATTACAAAACTAACAACAACATTAAAAATGATAGCTTGAAGCAACATTGTTCGTGTTGTGGAGAATTATTGAACATGAAATCTGTGAAGTTGCCGAAGAACAACAATTCTTTCCTGGCTCCTGCTCCTTCTCCTAGGGTGTCGTACAATAAACAGTCTGAAAACGAATCTGAGTTTAAGGATATGGATATGGACAGAACACCGGGTTTTGTAAGAGGAGGTAACAAGTTTTTTGGGATTCCTCTGTCTGATTCGGTGCAAAACAGTCCCCGATGGTCCGTTCGGTCTCTTAAGAAATCCCTTTTGGATAAGACAGAGAATGCTTCGTACTCGGAAGATCCAACCGGTGAATCCATCCTTCATCAGCTCAAGAAAGAGGTTCGCTTGGACAAGAAGTCACTCATTGATTTGTATATGGAGTTGGATGAAGAGAGAAGCGCTTCAGCTGTTGCAGCCAACGAAGCGATGGCTATGATCACGAGGCTTCAAGCCGAGAAAGCCGCTGTTCAAATGGAGGCTTTGCAGTACCAAAGAATGATGGATGAACAAGCAGAGTACGACCAAGAAGCTTTGCAGTCGATGAGTAGTGAATTGACGAAGAGGGAGGAAGAAATGAAGGAGCTTGAAGCTGAATTTGAGGCTTACAGAGAAAAATATGGATGTTTGACAGATGAAGACGATGCAAGAGAAGAGTTCCATGAACAAAACGGCAATGCTAGTACAGATGATGATTGCCAAGAAACCAAACCAGTCACGGATTTGGCGGTATGTTCTTCAAATCAGGAGGAGAATGGCGAAAACATCGATCGAAACGTGTCTACTAAATCCGAAGAAACACGCTGTTTAGCACAAATGAAAAGGTTTGAGGAGTCTTCTGCGGAACATGATGTCTCTGAAGATGAAGAAAAAGGTATGATTTTTTACTCGAGATTTGATCATTCTGTGTTGTTTAATATAATCCAAAAACACCTTTCTTATCTTGTGATGTTGTGATGAAACTGGTCAGGGAATGAAAGCAAAGAAGGGATAGTAAAAGAGCTTTTAGAGATCACAGAGAGGCTAAGTGCTCTTCAATCAAATGGTGATCTGTTGAAACATATTGCTGATGTTTTGGATGTTAGTGAAGGGGAAGCAATTCTATTGCAGATATCTCAGAATTTGCACATGCTTCGTAGTTTTGTTGCTATGCCTTCAGAATCCATGAACTTGTAATGCATCTTCTGTTCTTTTTCTTAAAGAACACGCAAGCTTTCTTTCTCTCAACTTGAAAACATTTCTTTTATTCTTTCACACTAAAAAGTTTCAGTTTTCTTCATGAACCCAACCTGTAAGTTTCAGTTTTGCATTTGTATTTAGATGTGAATTTTTTCTAAAATGTTCTCACATTTTCAATAGGTATAACGTTTTGAGTTTGTATATAGATGTTGTTTTCTAGCATATTTTCACAATTTAAATATGGTATAGCATTTTCATTTTTTTTAATAAACATTTTGAAAGTTAACACTGGACAAAGACAAATTATTTCGTTTGGGATTAGAGGTTTGATGCATGTGACTTTTCTTTTTCTTTTTCTTATTTTTTTGTATGTTTGTGAACTCAAACGATATTGTGTTTATCTTTTTAATGAAAATTCTAACAATTATTTGACAATTTTGAAATGCAAACATAAAAATATATATGTAGTACAAGTTCTCGGTTTCAACTTATAGAAACTAAAATCAATAATCAAAAAATCCTTGACATGTTATTTATTTATAAATATTAGTTAAAACCTTATGTTTTTGTTTAATGATTTAGTGTTATTTCGAAATACACATTAGATTTTAAATGGATTTGAAAATGAAAAATGTAAGAATTCAAATTTGTTGGTATATCGTGCCATTTTAAAATCTATATGTAAGATTTCAAATTCAACTAGTATTTTCAAATCTCGTATGTATTAATAAATCAATGGATCAAACGATTTCTAAAAAACTATGTTTTAACTTTAAAAATCCTCTAAAATCCGTTAAAATCATTAAGAATCTAATGCTTGAAATATTTTCAATAACACTGGATTATAAGAAACTTTTTAAAATCTATGATTGAATAACACATGATTTGTTATTTTTAAAAAAATCATTCAAAATGTTTGACTGAGTACACCCCTTATGTTTTTAGGGAAACTAGTATTACATATTCCACAATATTTAGAAACTGCTTTATTTATATATATATATTTAAATACTTTAACTTATAAATGGAGACATTGCCACTTTTAAAAATAAAAAAATAAGGGTAAATTTTATACCTAACTTGTTTCAGCCAATATCATAGCTCTAGTCACTAGGTCTCGGTGAGTTAGGGTTTATTTTGAACCTAACTTATTTTGGCCTAGCCATATATGCTTTGCCTTAAAATTGAAACCATAAAAGAATTGCATAAATATGAACCCAACACTCATGCATAAAGATTCAATCTTTTCATGTGTTTCCTTTAAACCCATGTTATTCTTATCCAGTCAAGCTATAGGGTCGATCCAAAAACACCTAATCTCCAACGCTATATAATCAAACAATTAACATCGTGATAAATCATCAATAATCATCATCTCACTCCCTAGCAATGGATCATATTTCACAAATCTCTTCTTTCCTCTCGAGAGTTTTAATCCTCTTTACATTCTTCATCACTCTTTTCACGAACCCTACTCTCTCAGCCCTAAACCTCAACCCCTTACAAGACTTCTGCGTAGCTGATCTCCAAGCTTCCCCAACCAACAGTGGCTTCCCCTGCAAGTCACAAGTCACCTCTGAAGACTTCTTTTATTCCGGCTTGAACACTCCTTTAAACACCTCGAACCCAAAAGGTACTGCCGCTAATTCAGCCAACCTCATGACCTTTCCAGGCCTAAACACTATGGGAATATCCATGTACAACGTTGAAATCGCGCCTGGAGGATACAACCCACCTCACTCGCACCCTGGTGCGACCGAGGCAGGGGTCGTGATCGAAGGCTCGGTCTTGGTTGGGTTCTTGACGACTAACTACACGTTGTTCTCGAAGGTTATTGGACCCGGTGACATGTTTGTGATTCCTCCGGGACTCTTTCATTTCGAGGGGAACGTTGGGAAAACGCAATCGCGTCTCTTGACGGTGGTTGCTGACGACTTGCCTAGCGAGGTTGTTCTGCCTCACACTCTGTTTGCTACCAAACCCGCGCTTCCAAACGCACTATTGATGAAGGCATTCAAGGTGGATAATAAAACAATCAACATGCTCAGGTCAAAGTTTACTACTTAAAAAATGTTCTATATTTCCTCTAAAAATGTAATTCTTATATGAGTTTACTTAAATGAATAACTGAAATCAGTGTTTTCTTTATAGAGGCATCTAATATACTTACAATAACTATTTTAATAATCTCGTCTTTTGAGTTGCGTAATCTTATCATAATAATTTGTTTTAGTTCACTAACATATAGCCTCTTATTACATATGAATCGCGTTTTCTATAACATTTGTGCTCATGTAACAATATTTTTCTTTAAATTTCTCAACGGATTCATATAATTTGAATTTTTCTAACTAATATTATTGAAAAATAGAAAATTTCGGTGTATATTATCTTCCACATGGATGGAGTTATGATTCATAATATGGATAATCATAACGGATAAAAAGATGATATTTATCTACTTTTATGAATAATTTTCGAACTTAGTTTCTTTAACTGATACTTTTTAAATGTTAGATTTGTACACACTCGATAGAAAATGTTTTTTTTGTTGTGTGTAACGAAAAAAACAATAAAACTGACATTTTGACAAACACATCATCTTGGTTTTATTTAGTAAAATAAATGCCACATATCATCTGTGTTTTGATCTACAATACTAAAAAGGTTTTGCACATGACCACGATCATGATTTTCACTTGCAAAAATGGTCTTGATCGTTATTGTTGATAGATCACTCTCTTGAAGTACTCATGTCCCCATCCCCTACTTCTACTATCTCCTTGGGATAAATCTACAGGTTAACATATGAAATTCTTTATACAAAGTAAAGATTCAACTCAACGATCTAAAGATTCTATTCTAAGGAAAAAAAAAGGAAAAAGAAGAAAGAATAAAACCTGGTGGCCTTTGTCTTCGTTATGACCAAGCGTACGGACTTTGAGCTCGCCTCTACTTGTCGTTAACTCGTCTAGAATCTCAGCATCGCATTCTTGGACGCCTCTCGTCGAGTTAGTCGACTTTAAAACAAGGTTAACTCGACAAACTCAATATTTTATATTACTCTACACGCCTTAAATGACAAGAACATGTACATGGTTTATTGACATTGACTCACCCGGAAAGACAGTTCACGCGGGTTTCTAGGAGTTCCAGGGATCTCCTCGTACTCTGCGGCATCGAGTTCTCGGAGATGGGCCTGATTGAAGAGCTTGGGGAGAATGTACTGTCTGATTGCTATTAAGAGGAAGAAAAGAACCGGAAACATGATTCCGGCCACCGGAATCCACGTCACTCCGTAGCACGCCCCAAAGTAGAATATCTGAAACAGTGTGAATGCAGCCATTGACTTGTACGGAACTTTCTCCACAAACGAGGCATGAGCTCCCTCCAAGACCCTACAACAAGAAAAATATGATCAGTCTTTGAAGGAAATCTGAAAAAAAGAAACAGTGTATTTACAGAGAGAACACACTTGAATCTCCTGCTTGGTGGGACAAAGAGAAGCACTGTACGCTCGAAGAATTGATTGTCTGGGAGGCTGTCAATGGCCATGTAAGCGAAATATCCCCAAAGAAGTGAAGTTGGTATGAGCTTAATAGCTGGTATAGCAAACACTGCACCTATCATTAGCAATGATTGCAACAGGTTGCTCACTCTCTGCTCGTTGACTCGAACAGGCAAGTAAGCGTCAAGGTGCTTCTCTGGATCGAAAACACTCTCGTCGCTGCTATCTCCACCGTCTTTATTCTTCTTCATCACTGCCTCTTTCAGATCTTGCAGCTCATTTACCAGTGTTGTGTTTGTCTCAGCCTGTAGATTAAAATAAGAGCTTATATTTTGAAAACCGCAACAACATTGAATTATGAGTCTACTACTACTGCTTACAAGTGGACTTTTGTCCATTTCTATGAAGACTTGTTGCATATCCTCGTACATTTGTGAGGACGTTACTCTCTGTCTGATGCTTTCTTTGGCTGTCATCACCATCTTCCTCCGCATTAACTGTTTAGAAACCACCAAGTTTCGTCAAGACCAGCTTAATCTGAAATATTGAGTGTTGATTAACTTAGTATCAATTAGACCTGTCGTTTGAGAACAGCAAGGCTTTTGGTGTGCATAGGAGATTGCGGGAGAACTCCATTGGAAGGAGGCAGACCGAGCAATCCACAGATCAACACCTGAAACACAACAAAGTTTTGGAGATTTTAACCAGAGAGAGAGTTAATGTGAGCTTCCAGAGAAAGAAAACAGAGTTTGATTGATTACCAAGAAACCTAACAAGAGAATGTCGTAGTGATACGCAGAAGGGTTCTTGAGGTTGAACTCCTTCTGCTGCGCGAGCTGTGAGACAACGCTGTGATCAAAGAAGTAGAGACCTGCGATCATCAATGCGGGTATAAACGCCGCAAAAATGTACCCAGGAGAGACTTTCCCCATGTCCTGTACAGAACAAAGACGGATCTTAAAGAGGTTCGGATGATAACCAAGATCTTAAATGTAGTTTTGTTGTAACCTTGATGACAGTCCAATGCGTTAAGGAAACAGAGTCCCATGGAAGAGGACTAACGAGTCTTCTTGGGACACCAGAGGGTAGTTTTGATGGGGTACCGAAAGACAATGCTGTCCAAACCACAATCATCAATGGAACTCCATAGTCTGCAATGAAGCTTCGGCACCAACCTTTACAAAGATTCATATTTTTTAAGGCCTTGTAGCTGTTTTTTTACACACAAATGACCACTAAAAGAAGATAAATCTCTCTTACCTGTTCCGTATCGCCAAGACCTTGCTTTTCTACTCTTCAAAGCGGTGTAGACAAGGCCGAAGGTGAAAATAAGGCCGAGAAGTCCGTTTGTGTAGAGCCACTCAAACTGATACTTTTCAAGCTTTGAGTCTTCGCCTTTTGGAATCCTAAATTCACTCACCATTCCCTACCAATTTCATTTGTAACATATATAATAACTTTTGACCTATCTTCAGAATTGAGATGTGGTTTGAGCTTTTTGGTATTGATGATACCTTTATGGTTTGTTGAAGGAACAGAACGGCGATTAATATACCAAACAGCTCACCAGCGATCCTCGTGAACCGGTTGATGATATAAGCCACGTTGAATATCGCCATTAGGAACAGTAACAAAGCCGTCCATACACAAACCCTTCAATTTAACAGCCAGCAAAACCATAACTTTACAGGAAAACATTTATTTAAAAATAGATTTAGGGTTTTGGAGTATTTACCAAGCAACCCAAGCTAAGTAGAGTTTTTTGCCCAATTCTGGTCTTCCTTTAGCGAAGTTGTACAAGTATGTGTACATTAAGACAGTTGGTTCTGCAACTCCAAGTATTAGCAATGGTTGTCCTCCCAATATCGAGTGTATAACTCCACATAACGCTGTTGATGCTAACGTTTCCACTGTGCTCAATGATCCCTCTATAGTTCCTCATAATTAAAAAAAATCAGTTAACGCTTAACTAAAAACTAGACCAAAACATACTTGTGCAACTTGCAGACCCAAATAAACCGTGGAAATAAAATCAAAGAAAGATGACAGCTTTGAGAAATAGACCTGTGTCATTGCTGAGTTGCTCGCCAAAGGCGATAACAGGAAGCGCAGAGGCGAAGAAAATATATGTTGTCGGTGCTAGAATCCTGCAAAACCTCCCCAACAAAAATAATGTCACAACGTTTTTGAGTCAATAGGAATCTAATTCTTGAGTGTTTTTAAGGTACCCTAAACCAGAACGGAGACCAGCAACCCAATCTTGCTTGTAACACAAGGCTCTTCCTCTGAGGTCTCCTACGATACCTCGAAATGGCCTCTTTGAGCATTTTGCTCTTTCTTCCTCCATATCCCAAATCACTCGAAAGACTCACAAAACTCGTTCTTCTGTTTCAGATTTTTTTAGCCTTTGGTCCAGTCTTTTTATGACCTGACCACACAAAAAGGAAGCTATATATTATTCAATATAACATATATATATCGAGGATAAACATCATAGCCTTTTGTAATTTTATTTTTGGGTACTTAGTAGCAAAGACAATTTCTTTGAATGTTCTTTTTTTTCTTTGAATGTTCTTATCTCACAAGTCACAAATAGAGTAACATCACAATGCACAAAACAAGCAAAAAGTCATGAGAATTTCTTTTTATGACAAACATAAATCTGTAGTTGTAGATATGTATCAAAACAAAAAGAATATAATTACTTCAATTCAATTAACTCATATTGATTAAAATGCGTCGTACATCTAATATAGATCCACAAGAAAGAAGATGAAAATACTTTAAATATATATATAGGTTTGACATCATAATTAGAAGTTTCATATTCTTTTGAAATCTATCTTCAATAACAAAAAAGAAAAAATCAGATAAAAGAAAGACGTAACTTGCTATAACATACAAAGTGCGACGGAAGAGAGAGAGAGAGAGAGAGAGAGAGAGAGAGAGAGAGAGAGAGAGAGAGAGAGAGAGAATCACCGGAGCTGAAGTAATTGTGTTTGTAAGGCTTCTAAGAAGAAGATACGAATACGATTATGGTATAGTAGGTCAAAGGCAACGGTCATCTGATAAATACACGTGTCACAATTTGAGTGGTGGACTCTGTCATATCCTCGAGTTGATTTTAGTTTTATGGCTGTACTGTTGACAGCCCAAATAATTTTTTTAATTCAACAACAAAATTAGACCAATCTTGCTTTATTTTTTTAGAAGGCACCGCCAAATATATATATATATATATATATATATATCAGTTTGTGTGTCACTTCAAAATACAATGGGATATAGAGCAACGTTGATATGATTTTAGTTTAAAATAGGATTTGAAGTGGGGTTTAAAATGCTTTTAAAACATATTTTTATGTTCACAGTTTCAGATAATTATGAATTCAATCTTATTAGTTCAATGATTATTTCTTCTTTCTAAAATATTACCTGCATATTACTTATCATCCATAATCACCATAAAGATAGAAACTCCAAAATCTTCAAACTATAAGAATTGAAAAAATGGTGAACCACAATCTAAAACTGGTTATGAGTTCGTGTTATATACGTGTGTGAATGGTAGATTATAATTCTGAAATAACATAACGGTCTAATCGAATGTGTTGAATTTAGTTATGATTTAATGGTTTTTAACCCGTATCTAGATCTGAGTAAAGTTTTGCATTCTGAAAAAATGGTGGCAAACTATATTTCAAACTAGAATTGAATAATGAAATGATTAAGTGGGATGATTAGATACACATGGGTGGTGGATCATATCAATTTGATGAACACAAACAGTAATTATAAGAATCGATAATTATCACAAATAAATGATAAGAACAATGAAATCATTAAGTGAGATAATAAACGCCTCACCATGAGTATTGAAAATTGAAACAATAAGAATCCGGCTTTGAAAAGGACTCCAGATTCAAAACGCCGACGATGAGTGTACTCTTATAGTTGATATAAACATACATTTTATATCTTAACCGGAAATATTAAATTTTATCACAATCATATTTGTAAATCTTTAACTAAAATGTCGTTACCTAGGATAAAATTTGGTTAGTTGAAGTTGTGACAAAATTTATTTATGTAGGGGCATTTGAACAACTATTGTTCAATATCATTTGAACAACAAGTTATAAAGGCATTAGTTTTGATGTTATGACTTATAAGACCATGTTGCTAATAGCATTGAAAATAAGCCTTTATGCTTAACAATTTTCTTGTTTCTTAATTGCGAGTGTACCTACCATCGTCGGTGACTCGTCTCCCCGAGTTCTTCTCCACGTTTAGGTCATAGTAAGTAAACAAGTCAGGAAAAAGAAAAAAAAAAAAAAAAAAGACGTTCCTTCTATCATTTCTTCTTCTCTCACTTTCGAAAAATTGAAACCATGGACTTTGATACTATTTTGCGAGTGTGGTTGTAAATAACTCACGGATAGCTAGCTTAAACATGAAGGATTGCACACGTTTATAAGGAGCACACAAATATCCAAACCGATGTGGAACATTTATACTAACCTTTACAAGTCAAATGGGATTGTCTTGTTTGATTTGTGATATCGAAGCCGATGTTGAGGACTAAGGAGACTGTTAGCTTTGAAAGTTGGTACGTGGCTTACACCCCTAGGATTATATGTCTGAAAATGAGTTAAAATTTAACCTGAACTTAATCTCAGCAAACCATCTGGTTTTCATTTGAAGCACAAATTAGAACTCAACATTCAATATATCCAAGCCCATTAAAGAAGGCGAGGATAAGCCCATACGAAAAGATTGTAACAATTCTAGCCTTCAAAAATTCCTATATTTAATTGATAAATATAGGAATACACAAAGTTCATTTTTGGGTGAGGTAAAAGCTTACGCATACACTCACATGTGTCCCATATACACATATTTTTCGATTTTTTTAATTTTTGTATAGCACAATTGTGTCCATCGGAACTCGAGAGAATCTTATTGTTTATCTGTATTATGAAGATTTCAGAGTTTATATCCCGCAGGATTATTTAACAAATACTCCATAATACTCAATTAGCAACTAAAATATAAGAGAGAGATATTATATAAAAAAATTACCTCTGAATACACAAGAAATTATTTCTACTAAAATACGCCCAAAAAATTCCATTATAGCGTATCTTAAGATTCAAGATCTCTTCTTCTCCTTCTTCTTCAGCTCTCGTTATCATCCTCTGCTTATTTTCGTTTGCTCCCGTCAACAAATTTGAGAGCTTTCTACCATTTTCGAATGCAAAGTTAGGTTTTTTGAATTCATTTCTTTGCTTGGATCCTAAGAAAATAGAAAGAAATGAAAAAACCCAAATTGTCGAAAGTGGAAAAAGTCGACAAGCTTGATCTGTTCTCCTCACTATGGAAGCAGAGATCGGTTCGTGTAATAATGGCAATAGGGTTTCTCTATCTGCTAATTGTCTCAGTAGAGGTACCTCTCGTATTCAAATCCTGGTCCAGCAGCTCCATCTCCATTGATTCTCTTTCTCGACTCGAGAAGCTCGAGAGCGAACAAGAGCCCCAAGTCGAGAGAATCCCTAATCCTCCATTGAAGCCAGTTTCGTACCCGAATTCGGACCCGACCATTGTTAACCGGACGGACCAGGACAAGGTCCGTGAACATCACCGTGGTCTGCTCTCAAGCTTGAGATTTGATTCGGAAACTTTCGACCCGAGTAGTAAAGATGGGTCGGTGGAGCTCCACAAGTCAGCTAAGGAAGCTTGGGAGCTAGGTCGAAAACTATGGAAGGAGCTTGAATCAGGAAGGCTTGAGAAATTAGTGGAGAAGCCAGAGAAGAACAAATCAGATTCATGTCCACATTCTGTTTCATTAACAGGGTCGGAATTTATGAACCGAGAGAACAAATTGATGGAGCTGCCTTGTGGTTTAACATTGGGTTCTCATATAACCTTAGTTGGGAGGCCGAGGAAAGCTCATCCCAAGGATGGAGATTGGTCGAATTTAGTGTCTCAGTTTGTGATAGAGCTACAAGGTTTGAAGACTGTTGAAGGAGAGGATCCTCCTCGGATTCTGCATTTCAATCCGAGGCTCAAGGGAGATTGGAGCAAAAAACCGGTGATTGAGCAGAACAGTTGCTATAGGATGCAATGGGGACCTGCACAACGATGCGAAGGATGGAAGTCAAAAGCTGAGGAAGAGACTGGTGAGTTCTATTCTTTTGTTATTTGGTATCTGAATTCCAAGTTAAGAAAGAAGAAAAAAAATTTAGTTAATTTGTATTCGGTTTGTGATCCATTAGAAGCTAGGAAATGATTATGTTGCAAGTTATGGTTCTTGTTACCTGTTGAGTAATATTTTAGTGTGGCTGCAGTTGATAGTCATGTGAAGTGTGAGAAGTGGATCCGTGATGATGATAACTACTCAGAAGGGTCGAGAGCAAGATGGTGGTTAAATAGACTTATAGGAAGGAGAAAAAGGGTTAAAGTAGAATGGCCGTTTCCTTTTGTAGAAGAGAAGCTGTTTGTTCTTACTCTTAGCGCCGGTTTAGAGGGTTACCATATCAATGTTGATGGAAAGCATGTTACATCTTTCCCTTATCGCACTGTGAGTATATATTCTACTCCTTTTCTACATGATTGCGTTCAGATAAATGGTTATCATGTGATACATAATAGTGCAGAATGTAGAATGAGTTAGTTAGTTTGTCTTGATTTTTTTTTTTTTCTTGTTGTGTATAACAGGGTTTCACCCTCGAGGATGCAACAGGGCTAACCGTAAATGGAGACATTGATGTCCATTCTGTTTTTGTTGCATCTCTACCAACATCACATCCTAGCTTTGCTCCCCAAAGGCATCTCGAGTTGTCAAAGAGATGGCAGGCCCCTGTAGTTCCCGATGGGCCTGTGGAGCTCTTTATCGGCATCCTTTCCGCAGGCAATCATTTCTCTGAGCGGATGGCCGTGAGGAAATCCTGGATGCAGCATGTTCTTATTACATCTGCAAAAGTTGTTGCTCGTTTCTTTGTGGCGCTGGTAAGTTGGATTTTACATTTTTCATCAAGTCTTAAGTCATGAAGGCAAATTTGATTAGAGCGTTCATCAAAATGCAACCGTTACCTAAACAATGGAGCAGTGGAGAAAATTAATGTTTTTTGTTTTCCGTGATGTGCATTTTACAGCATGGGAGGAAGGAGGTGAATGTGGAATTGAAGAAAGAAGCAGAGTATTTTGGGGACATTGTACTTGTTCCTTACATGGATAGCTATGACCTTGTCGTGCTAAAAACTGTTGCCATATGTGAACACGGAGTGAGTTATCATATTTTATATAGGTCATCCTTCTGCAGAACCGTTCTTGATTTAGTGTTTCTGTGGTGTTGATTGCTGAAAATTTACTTTGATTGATGCAGGCTCTTGCATTTTCTGCAAAGTACATAATGAAGTGTGACGATGATACATTTGTAAAACTTGGCGCGGTGATAAATGAAGTGAAAAAGGTACCCGAAGGTAGAAGCCTGTACATTGGTAACATGAATTATTACCACAAACCTCTCCGTGGTGGTAAATGGGCAGTCACATACGAGGTAAATTCTTCTGCATCAGACTCCATCTCTATATGCTGCATATTGCATGAAATAGTGTGACGGTTTTAAGTTCTTCTTCAGTGTGACAGTTCTATGGAAAACTTTTTGATTTTCACTCATTATTCATGTATGTATTGGGGGTGATATCAGGAATGGCCAGAGGAGGACTACCCGCCCTACGCAAATGGACCTGGATATGTTCTATCTTCTGACATTGCACGCTTCATTGTGGAAGAGTTTGAGAGACATAAATTACGGGTAAGCAGATGAGGGAATCAAACTAATTGTCTCATCTTCTTTATCACTTCTCATTCTCTGTTTTTGAAAATGTCTTTTGTTCACATACACCAGCTGTTCAAGATGGAGGACGTGAGTGTCGGAATGTGGGTTGAGCATTTCAAGAACACAACAAACCCAGTAGATTACAGACACAGTCTGAGATTCTGTCAGTTTGGCTGTGTTGAGAACTACTACACAGCTCATTACCAGTCGCCGAGACAGATGATATGCTTATGGGATAAGCTCTTAAGACAGAACAAGCCCGAGTGTTGTAACATGAGATGATACTTGAGGAAACAGTTACGTTTTCTGAGATATAACATGCCTTCAAGCTTGCTGTAGAAAGCCAGGGCAAATTAAGAAATCAATTTTGCAAGCTCATCACACAGAGCGAGAAAGAGATCCTGGACTTGATTCTATTGGTCTGTAGCTTCAAGCCTTCTGATCTGTTGAAGAAATGGCGAGAACAAGGGGTAGGGAAGAAAACATAGAGAATTACTTAATTTTTATCTGTATAAAACCATTTCTTAATCTAATTGGAAATTTGTTATATCGGTGTCTTTCGACTACAAAACACAATCGGCACGGAGCAAGAAACAGTTCGTGGTCTTAAAAGGATTCTTTTAATAGAGTCTTGATTAGATTGGATCCATGAATGAAATAAGCATAATGCTCTGTTCTATAAATAGCTATAAGTTGATCATGATTCACTATATATATATCTAAGGATTTGTGTAGAAATACGATCTTGAATATATTTTTATGAACATATTTGTGAAAATACAACATCTTTGGTTTCATTCATCATACATGTATTCTCTCAAAACATCCGGAACAGACAATTCCATAACAAAACTCATACTAATAATTCTTCAACACAAACAGGAAAGAACTTTTGAAAAACTAGTTTAATAAACCTAGCAGAATCAAAGACAGGGACAGAAATAAAACCATCAAGCTTCCATGGAAACCATTCACATGCCTATAACAAGAAGAAGAAGAAGGAGAACTCGAGGGACCGGGGTTTCTTCTAGCTGCCGTGGAGTTCTCCTTGGAGCAAGTTAAGTTGCAACGGCTTGGCTTAACCACTCTATAGACACCATTGCTTGTGAGCAAGTAGATGTCTTTGTTGTTATCCTCACCAAAGGAGAAGATATAGCCTAGAGATGGCCCTGAAGTTCCTGGAGAATCACTGCATTTCATGGGCGAGTCACCGGCACAGTTGAAGGTTGTTCTGTTGGTCACAAAGTTCCCGCTATTAGCAGGCGTTTCAATCCCCGCCCACACGCCATTTCCATATAGATCAGCATACACGTACCTGCAGAAAAAAAAACATTATTATTGGAAAATGTTTTGTTACCATATGAATGTGAGAGCCATAAGAGAGAACAGAGGAGAGTGTATGTATGGTGGCTCACATTCCAGCTGTGCAAGGATCAGTCTCTGATCTATAGAAGTATCCTCCAGTGATTGAAGCTGATTTTCCGCTTGAGTCAACTTCAGAGTGGTTGTAACCCATCACAGGAAATATCGTATTTATTGATTTAGCAGATGTGTTTCCTCCAGGGGATGATTCCGGATGAAAAAGATCCGGGCCTTCGTAAACACGCCAACCGTAGTTTCCTCCTTTGGTAATGAGATCCACCTCTTCATATGTGTCCTATAAACCGACAAACATATCAAGAACAATGAAAGAATGCAAAGAAAAAACAGACAAACTGATTGTCGAAACCAGCTATTACCTGTCCAACATCAGCACACATGAAGTACGAAGGCCTAGAAGAATCAAAGCTGCATCTCCAAGGGTTTCTCAATCCAACAGCCCATATTTCAGGTTCAAGCTCTTTGTCTTCACGGAAAGGGTTGTCTTTTGGTATGGAGTAGTTTCCCCATAGACCCATTTTGGAGATCTCAGAAGCACCTGAAGACATTTGTGGATCTTGGTAAATGACAAAGAACATTCATATATATAATGCTGTGTTCTTGCATCACATGTTGCAGATTCAGCTGCTACATAAACAAAAGCCAAAGTATACCCACTAGGAATGTTATCTACATCAAGCCTCATGATCTTTCCTAGCAAAGATTTCTTGTTCTGTGAGAAATTATACGGGTCTGCGCCTCCACCTCCATCTCCCATCATAAAGTATAGGTACCCATCTGGACCAAAGAGAATCTGTCCAGCATGGTGAGATGTGAAGGGAAGTCCCATTGTGAAAATCCTCCTGACTTCTGTTGGCTTAGCGTTCTTCGCCTGAACAACGGGGATAAAGCTTGAGGCTCATGACAAACAACAAAAGTTTTAGATGCTGAAAATGGGCCAAGAAGAGTATATACCTTAGAAGGGTCTGACGAGGTACCATTGGTTGTATACTCAGCTATTACGGTTTGGTATTGGCATGGTTGAGATCCACTGTCAGGAGATATTTTGGAAGGATCACAGTTCACATCGGAGTTACATGAGCACCTTCCAGTACAGCCCGGCCACTTGGACTTATCACAGTTGAAAGAAGCGAAAAACCGCCCATTTTGAGCAAACTTTGGATGAAAAGCCATACCCATCATCCCAAACTCAGTATCAAAATGAATCTCATCAGTCAAATCCACAAACGGGCTAGATGGATCCACATCCAATACCCCGCCTGAATCCTGATCCGGTATACCAGCCAAGAATACTATTCCAGGTTGTGTAGAGAAGAAGGCACGGTTCGAGCCATCAGGGTGAGGAACCATGTTGAGGTAAGAACCGTTCCCGATTTTCTCAAGGCATAGACCAGAAGGTGGCTTGTCAGGATTAGTGTCATTAAGAGTAACAGGCTCACCGCTGAAGCAAACAGTTTCATTAGAGCTAGCTCCACCAAATGCACTGCAAAAATCAGTTTTGGACTGCCATAGATCAGCAAGCTTGGAGGCATTGTTATTTGCTGGCGCTCCAGCTCGGCCTTGCAATGAGGCAGCGAAGAGAGAACCCGATATGGAGACGTTTTGACATGTCTCCCATGTTTCAGAGCAAAAGTCCGTTGTGGAATTTGCTGAGCTGGTAGAGTTGCATAGGATTGGAACAGACTGTCGATCTGAATTATCTCTGAATAAGTCCGATGAATAAGGATCGCATTTCTGTAACATCAAAGTAACAAAAAAAATAAGGAAACTTAGAACACAATTCTGCTTCTGCATATTCTTTTTCAAACAAAAAGAGCATAATGGTTCCAAACGTATCAGTTAAAAAATGGTTACGGATTGAAGGAAATTATGTATGAGTGTTGCGTAATGAAGCATTTTCAGAATCATTAGATATAAAAGACAAATTGTACTTACAGCACAAAGGATTGACTTTACAACAGAAGCACAAGCCTTGTCGGAAATGTTCATAGCTTGGAATTGCTTATTCAAATTGGAGTCTTCCATCGTATTGCAACATGTTTTTACTTTGTAAGGACAAAAAAAGGTCAATGTCGAATTCACTTTCAAGGGAGCTCCTGAAAAACCACAAAAATAAAAGTTGACCATTGTTGGATCTATCTACAATAGCAGAACCAAAATTAGAACCCACAAGGGAATAACAAAAAAAACACTCACTTGAATCGGAACAGAGAGGAAGAGCCAAGGAAGAAAGAGCGAAGCGTGACAGGAACAAACAGAAGAAGAACACAAGAGATTGATGAAGCCTCATCATGTCTCAAAAGAGACAAATCTTGAGGATAATGGATAATGACAGTGGAAGAGAGAATCAAGAAAGAAGAAGAAAAGAACTCTCTTTTTTATACATTTGATCCTCAGGACAAGACAAGAGAGATATGATTGAAAATCAAATAATAAAATTAGTTTGTTTGACTCTACAGACAGAATAAATGCAACTGCGATGGCGTTTACTGTCTTCCCATGACTACCAACAACCATATCCCCAGAAATCACTCTTCTGATATAATAATTAATGAATATTATCATCATTTTGCTTTGAATTTTTCAACTTTCTCGTGTCACAGAGAGAGAGACGATGAACAAAGTTCTGTCTTCATCTTTACTTTGCTAGCTTTTGATTGTTTTTTTTCAACTCTTCTCTCATTCACGGGATTATCGTCTTCAGATGGGAAAGTCAAAGAAGTTGACTTTATTACATGTGGGTTTTGGATTTCGAAAAGTAGGTTTGAAGTTTGAACAAAGAAAAAAAGTAATTGTCCTCTTCAAGTTCTCTTCCGTGTAAGGCTGCAAAGCAAAACTACTTTTTATTCCAATTGGAAACGCATTGAATAGTGTTGGTGAAAGGTGATTGGTTTGTGGATTAGTCTCAATAATGAATGAATGAGACTTAACGGCCTGCAACTATTATTCAAATGCATAGTTATCAACAAATGTAATTTAAAAATTTTACATCATTATTGGGGGATCTGAGATGTCTATACACTTCACAAAACTCACATTTGTGGAAGAAACTACAAAAAAGAAAGAGAGACAAAGATCTCAGCTTTCTTTCTTCCCATCTCTAAATACAGACATTTGATACAAAAGTAACTTACAAATAAATTATATGTAAAGTATTTGATGTGTACCTCTGGGAATCATAAGCTACCATGGATGTAGCAAGAGAAGCGGTATTCGTTTTTTCTTAAGTATAGTATTCACACGAACTCTATCGACGATGCAACCTCTTTATAAGGATCTGTCGATAAAGCGTCTTTGTCCGAAAGAACAGTACAATGGCCACCAGAAACCCAAAGAAGGCAACAGATGCCATTATAATAAATGACAGCCTGAAGCAGTGAGAGCCATAACATGTGTTCCCTTCCCCAGAAGCAGTCTTGTCGTAGATATAACCGATCAATCTTACAGAGAAGATATATGAACCAATGGGACTAGCCACGGATATGGTATTGAAGATGGTTCCCATGTGGCGAACCCCAAATAGTTCAGAAGTGATTGTAGGCATCAATGACCACTGTGAACCATAACAAATGCCAACTATAACAGAACCGACATAGAGGTTTCCTTGAAAACCGGAGGCTATGATTAGGTGGCCTATGGTCATCGTTCCAAGTGTTGCAGCCATTAGCAAAGGACGTGGCCATCCTTTCTTGTGTAGCAATGCATCTGAGGCATAGCCAGCTCCAAATCTACCAAGAAAGTTCCATATACTCCACAAGGAGACCAGTGAATTTATCTCGACGGATGAGTATCGAAGAGACTCCCCTATTTGTCGGATGTTGTTTATCGTCGAAAGTCCGGAGCCCATTCCACAAATCATGGCAAGAAACAACAACCAGAAGCTTAGGTTCTTCATAGCTTGCAGAAGATTCAGGTTCTCATTCAGACCAGCTTCTATTTGACTTTCACCTTCAGAACTTTTGTTACCGGAGGTTGTTGCCTTTGGACTGCTTATGAGAGGGGAATGATCAGATGGTACTGTTTTTTCTATGCTGTCTCGATGTGCTCTTCCCGCAATAAGTAGAGGCAAGGCAAGCAGAACAAATAGACATACAAGTGTGACAACATTGGCCCATGATGACAGACCAAAGGTGTTCTTAAATATGATAACGATCATAAGATACGCTGCAATGATGAGAGATACAGCTGAAAGACCATTTAAATGCTTTTTATCATCAGCTGGGCTTGTCTCATAGATCCTGACTAGAGGCATGACCAAGAGGGAGAGCGCTGTTGGTGTTACAGCCAGTAGAAGAATGAAGCTAGCTGGATCTCCAGCGCACACTGTCTCGTACAGTTGAATAAGTATAGCTCCACTTAGACCAAGAAAACCCTGCAAAGAAAGGAGAGATATGCTTGGATGTTTCACTGTGATCGTAAACAAATTGAAACACTGTGTCAAAGTGCAAACACATATTAAAACAGCTTGTAAGAAAAGTGAACAGTTTACACAAAGACCATAATCTTCTCAATAGAATACACCATATTACCAAATACCAACTGCAGTTCAATCAACAACAGAAAGTAACTTTCCAGAGATAAACACCCTCAAAATTTACATGGCATTTAAACTGAGTCTATCCAAGACATTGCCTTAATTCTGATGAATCACCTAGAAAAATAACCCAAATTTTCTGCAAACTTCTGTCAAGATTTAAGATTCCCACCAAGAGGGAATCAACAGAACATCATCTACATCCCAAAAAATTCAGCTTGCATCAGTTAACTCCCACCACTACCCTATTTTGCAAAAAGTTTCCAAACTTGAAACCATGAATCTCCCAGTGTTGATATACTGAACCAAATGGGGTTTAAGTTTCTACTCTCAAAAGGTGGAGGTTGCATCCTCATTTGCAAGGTTAACCAGAAAAGAACAAATATTTACAAAGCAGTAGGTCCTACACTTGTGACACACAATTTCGACTCTGTCATAGATCAATGAGTGGATTCAGATCTCGATTGCTCCCACGTTCAAGTTCAAAGCATCTAACTTTTGCAAACTGTTACCCAAGTGTCCCCATTTTATACTTTACTAGGATCATAATCGAATACTGATCATTAGGTCACACGGAAACAACTTAACACATGATCCAACAATACAGATCCATTGAAGACACCGAGAAATTAAATGGCTACAGTAAAAAAAATCACCTTCATAATGCCGACGGCTGTACCACCATAATCAGCGAAATTCTCAACGGCACTAACGACATTAGCCGTATTGAAGAACGTTTGCGACTGAGCTGCTAAGAACATAAAGAGGCACATCAGCGGCACCGGAGGCTTCCGAATGAGTCCAGTAACGGAGGCCCAAATGAGAAAATAACCGGCGAAGCACTGAATTGCCCCAATAGCAAGCACCACCCAAGGCCCTCCTGCGCCTCCGATTCCGCCTCCCCGTACACGGCGGCGATTGGAGGTAGCGTATGTATATAAAAGCCCAGAGAAAACTCCGGCGTTTGCGCCGATGTCCTTGAAGACGGAGACGGTGTCGAGGGTGGATTGATCGTACGATTGAGTCGATTTCAAGACAGCGGAATAGATACTGAAAGTGTAGGAAGCGCCGCTTGTGCATTGTATCCATATACTAGCCGCCATAGCCACCCATTTCGTCCTCATCGTTTCCATCGCCGCCAATTACTTCCAGCTTTCTCGCCGGAAAAAGAAAACGAAGAAGCGAACACGATCACGAATCTATTTATTTATTATTCGAATAAAAGTTGATGTTTTGACTAACTTTAATGGGCTGAAAACGTTGGGATGAGCCCATATACGTATAAAAGCAATGATTATGTGAGCCCAATTAACTGGAATGTCACGTGGCGTCACATCGAGAACACACAACAGGCACAAGACGGCTCGTGGAAGAGAGAAGACGGGAACGGGATTAAACTAACGGAGTCAACGTTGACTGGTCTTGGGGGACTAAGACAACTGTACGGCCGGCCAAGGTCACGCCATTTTTGCATATCGTACGTGGAAATGTGACCAATCGTTTTTATTTAATTACGAGGCTGACTCAGCTAATCTCCCGCAAATCACGAGATTTACAATGTTATTGTCGGATCCCGCATTACAGTTTAACATCTAATTAATGTTTTTTGTTTCCTGCAAATAATAGACGTTGGAGAAATAAACTAATCTTGAACAGTTGACAACAACCAAAATCCAAAATATTGTTTCTTTTTCCTCTGATAAAAAATTAGTTAATAAATGTTGAGCATTTGTAAATGATTTGCAATATATTAAAAAAACAATTAAATTTTTCATTCTATCTTCTCCTAATTAATTATACGATTTTTTTCATTGGTCAATACATTAAAATAACAGAGACAAAACTAGAAAATTTATCAAATAATACGACACTTTTTGTGAAACAAAAATAAAACCTCAAAAAAATATTCTTTGTAAAATGGAGGAAATATGATATATTATCTCAATATGTCGGATAATTCTTCATAAAAAATAAAATTTAGGATATTATGTTTATCTAAGGAAAGAAAAATATAAATTTTCCGTTTGAATATTTAACCATCTAAACTTTATTTGTAGAGAAAATAAAAATAAAATAGAAAACAAAGTAGTTAGTTAAATAAAAAGAGACAAAACAGAAATTTAAAAATCCCGCCATAGTATGATATAATGATATAAGCTTTGGTTGGTTTTCAGCTGCAACGTCTCGGTCACTTCCAATATAATAAAACCTGAAAATCCCAAATTGATTTTAAAATTGTGCTTCAGCAGTGGGAGAGTGACGACAATTAAGATGCTTCAGGCCTTACAAATCCTTCTCTACTTGTCAACTCTGTTCTTTCTTCTTTCCCTTCTTCACTTCACAACAACGCAAATTTGATTCCACGGCGGTGGATGGGAGGCGGCAATCTTCATTCCATTACGCCGGAAAATGCTGCTTCAGTTTCTGCTTCCGCGGTTACCGTTGGAAATACAAAGCTTTCCGATGCTCCAGTTCTTTTCTTTGTTTACTGCCACAAAGCTTTCCGTGCTCAGCTTCTGGAGCTTCGACGTTTAGCTACTGACGCCGCTGAAACTGATTCCATTAGCCGAGATCTGACGGTGGAGCTACTCCGCAAGTTTGAGTTTTTGAAGCTTATATATAAGTACCATTGCGCAGCTGAAGATGAGGTTAGATTTTTATCAACTTCACTCTCTTTTTTGTTCCCTAGCTAGATATAAGAATCTGAGTTATAGATTTGGAATCCTTAATTATCATATGATTAATTAACAGTGGCTTTTGAAATGATTATTGTTAACCGGCAGGTTATATTTTTGGCGCTTGATGAACGAGTGAAAAACATAGTTTCTAATTATTGGCTTGAGCATGCTGGCACAGATGATCTCTTCACCTCAATTTTTCATTGGCTACATGTTCTTGAAGATGAAACAGGAACCACAAGTAATGATGTACTTCGTGAAGTTATACTATGCATAGGCACCATTCAGTCATCCATATGTCAACATATGCTTAAAGAAGAGCGGCAGGTATAACTAATGGTTAAGTGATTACTTCTTATGCTTCCGTTTCAAGTTACGTTGAGGCTTATATATAACTTGACGCTTCATGCAGGTCTTTCCTTTGTTAATTGAGAAGTTCTCTTTCCAAGAACAGGCATCACTTGTGTGGCAATTCATTTGTAGCGTTCCGGTAATGGTGCTGGAAGACTTTTTGCCATGGATGATGTCTTATCTCTCTCACGATGAGAAAATTGAAGTTGAGAGTTGCATTAAAGATGTTGTCCCCATTGAAGACTCATTACAACAGGTATATATATCCTTTTTGCTGATCATATGCTATTTTTTCTTTCATCTTTGTGATTCTGATAAAAGATACAATACAATTTATGAAGGTCATATGCTCTTGGCTACTTGACAAGACAGAGATCATGAAAGGATTCCAGCATGTAGATGTGTCTAAGAATATGAAGAAATTACCTCAGACACATGAGTCCAGTGGATGTTTTCAACGCTTTTGGCAGTGGAGTAAAAAGTCCCTATCTATTCCAAATGTTGGACACAGCCCGATTCATGGTCTTCATCTTTTCCAAAATGCAATTGAAAAAGATTTTAGAGACATTCAGGAAGGATTATGCCAAGCAAGATTCTCAAGGCTTCTTCTTTTAGACCTTCATGTACTGGTGGCTCGATCAAACTTCCTTGCTGATGTCCTTGTTTCTTATAGGTAATAGTTTGGTATGGTGCCTACTCTATTAAAACATTTCTTTTTTCTTCCTCTCTGATTGAGTTACATAATATAATGTTTCGTTTTTGTTGCAGCAATGCATTTAAAAGGTTCTTTCACCCAATGTTAGAAGAAATGACTGATCGTCGCTCTTCAACTGACGTACAATTCACCATAGATGGTTGTCTCGAGAATTTTCAGAGATTGCTATACAGAAGTGCTGATGATAAAACAAGGACGTACGATTTTCTATTGCAGCTTCAGGTGGAACTTGAGTCCGTTATAGTCCAAGTAACTAAGCAATTTTCCGTACAGAGAACTAAGGTAAACTTTATGATACTACTCTAAAATCTTCTTCGTTTCTATTACTTCATGCAAGTTCTATGAATATTATATCTCAGCATTCTTACTCTTATTGTTCTCCAGGTATTCCCAATCATCACCAAGAATTGCAACCATGAAATGCAGAAGCAGCTCCTATACACAAGCATTCATGTCTTACCTCTGGGATTGCTTAAGTGTGTCATACTTTGGTTTTCTGCTCATCTGTCGGAAGAGGATTCTCAATCCATTCTTCATTTCTTAAGTTTGGAAGATTCTTCTTCCAAACAATCACTTGCAAGCCTCTTGTTGCAGTGGCTTCGCTTTGGCTACTCAGGCAAAACATCTGTTGAAAGTTTTTGGAAACAGCTAGCTGTAATGTTCAAAGTAAGATGCTCCTGCCAAAAGGAGAACACTGAAGAAACATCTGGATCCTTTTCCGACCAAGCACAGCTGGAACTATGCAAAGGACCTAAAGCTGATTTGCTTATTTGTCCTTGGAAGAAAAATAAGTCTGCAACCTGCTTACTGTCAATGGATCCAGGTTCTGTAGACATGTATGAGACACCTTACTCTAGTCGAATGAATCAGAAAATGATTTTCTCAGGAAAGCATAATCCTCCTCTCCATCTTCCAGAGTTTTTTGGTGAGAAGAATATGGATGATCCATTGATTATGGATGTAAAACCAATTGACCTCCTTTTCTTCTTTCATAAGGCAATGAAGATTGATTTGGACTACCTTGTTTGTGGATCAGCAAGATTGGCAGCCGACTTTCGTTTCCTCGCGGAGTTTCAACAGCGATTCCATATGATAAAGTTCCTGTATCAGATACATTCTGATGCAGAGGATGAGATTGCATTTCCAGCATTGGAGGCAAAGGGAAAACTAAAAAACATTAGTCACTCTTTTAGTATTGATCATGAGCTAGAAACTAAACATTTCGATAAAGTTTCATTCATTTTGAATGAGATGTCAGAACTGAACATGTTGGTTTTTTCTATCAATACCAATATAGTGGATCAGCGAAAGATGAAGTATGAGCGGTTATGTCTGAGTCTCCAAGAGGTTTGCAAATCCATGCACAAGCTATTGTCTGAGCATATCCAACATGAAGAAACTGAGCTCTGGGGTTTATTCAGGAACTGCTTCGATATTGAAGAACAAGAGAAAATCATAGGATGCATGCTTGGAAGAATAAGTGGGGAAATATTGCAGGATATGATTCCCTGGTTGATGGAATCTTTGACCTCTGATGAACAGTTTGCCGCGATGTCCTTGTGGCGCCAAGCAACAAGGAAAACAATGTTTGGTGAATGGCTAACAGAATGGTACAACGGTCATCTTATACAAGAGGAAGCAGGAGAAGCAAACAATGATCCATTTGGGGATTCAGATCCACTGGAGATGGTCTGGAAGTATCTCTTTGAAGCAGCTGCGGATGGGGACAGAGGGAGAATTGGCAGCTACTTTGTCGAACTCCCAGAGACAGACTTGACAGGTACAATGAATAAGCCACTTACTAATAACAACATAGAAGTTGGAAACAAAGAGGACAAAGATCTGGAACGATCAGAAAGTAAAAAGATATGTAGAGGAGCTGACAAAATGGGGGACAAAGAACAAACTGACAGTAATTTTGAGACAAGAAATCCTGGTCAGACTTTCAAAATGTCTCAGAAGGCAAGCCGGTTTGGTCAATCCAAGAAATATGAACGACTGCTAACAATGAGTCAGGAGGAACTGGTGGCTGTGATTAAAAAAATATCATGTGACTCTTCCCTGGATCCTCAGAAGAAATCTTATATCAAGCAGAACTTGTTAATGAGGTAAGCCATGCTACCTCACTTTTGGTGTCATGTTGTAACTTATTTTGATAAGCTGAAAAGTCTATTTAGTCTTGTACATATTTCTACTAACAGGATGATGTTTGTACTTGTACAAGTAACTTAATCCTTTGGTGGTTAAATTTACAAGATCATAGTCAAAATAATCAAGATCTTATTAAATTGTGATTCTTATATTGTGACTAACATAAGGTCAGATACTTCTTTCAGTCGGTGGAATATCTCACAACGGACATATAATCTGGAACCATCCTCTCTCTCAAGCAACATAGAAACAGTTCCTGGTCAGCATCCATCATATCGAGATCCTCACAGTTTGATATTCGGTTGCAATCACTACAAAAGGAATTGCAAGCTTCTTGCTCCTTGTTGTGAAAAACTCTTTACATGTATACGATGCCATGATGAAGAGGCTGATCACTCAGTGGATAGGTAGTAACATCTTTTACTCTCATACAAGGAGCTTCGACAATCTTGTTGGGTCTTTAACCATCTCTGTTTCTCTTGAATTCTTATGCAGGAAACATATAACAAAGATGATGTGCATGAAATGCCTCTTGATTCAGCCGATTGGTGCAAATTGTTCAAATACTTCGTGCAAGTCGTCAATGGGAAAATACTTCTGCAAAATATGCAAATTATATGATGATGAAAGGTAACTTTTCCCTGCTGTACTGTCTTGCAAGTTATCAAAACTATCAAATGAAATATCGTTAACTAATTACTTCTTATGCTTCTGTTTTGGACTGAGTATCGGTAGAGGCTGACAGTAATTGGTTCTTTGTAACAGGAAAATTTATCACTGCCCTTACTGCAATCTCTGTCGAGTAGGGAAAGGATTGGGCATTGACTACTTCCATTGCATGAAATGCAATGCTTGCATGTCACGTACCTTAGCAGAGCATGTTTGCAGGGAAAAGTGCTTAGAAGACAATTGTCCGATTTGCCATGAGTATATCTTTACCTCCAGCTCCCCAGTGAAGGCTCTTCCTTGTGGTCACTTGATGCACTCCACATGCTTTCAGGTACTTAACTTTGTCAAAATATGCTTTTGGGTAACAATGATAACCTGAAGCATGTTGCTAAAATTACTTAGTCTTTGTTTTTTTGATTATGGTGGCAGGAGTACACATGTTCACATTACACATGCCCTATCTGCAGCAAGTCGCTAGGAGATATGCAGGTCATTTACACCATTTTCAAACAGAGTTTTGTTAATTTTCCCTGTAAAAGAGTAGTAATACTTTCAGACTGAACAAAGAACTGTCCCACACAGGTCTACTTTAAAATGTTAGATGCATTGCTTGCAGAAGAGAAGATGCCTGATGAATACTCCAACAAAACTCAGGTTTAGATCTCTCTCTTTCTCCATATTATTACATAGAACAAAACTCAGGATTATTGAGATGCAAGAATAAACTGAATGGTAGTAGTAACTGGTAAGATGGTTTGGTGCAGGTGATACTGTGTAATGACTGTGGAAGAAAAGGAAATGTTCCTTACCATTGGCTGTACCACAAATGCACAACTTGTGGCTCCTACAATTCAAGGCTCCTATAGATCTTTCTCCAATTTTCGATTTCCATTTACATCATTGTAGAATTAGCAATATATATAGTAAATTGCTGGTAAGAAAACATTTTTGTAACATTTGATGTTGTACAAAAATAAAACATACAAAACTATTCCAAATGTTAATAAATTAGGGTCGTATCACCCTCAAATATTGATTTATATACTCCCATTACAACCCATTGCAACAGGAGAAAATGTTGACCTGAGGACAAAATCTGGAGATAAGTTCCAGTCAACACTAACCTTAAACTTATGATATTACAAAACCAAACCATTGAGATTCTGCCAAAGGATCAAAAAATTCAAGAGGCCATAAAAGAATAAAACAAAACAGCTAATCTACAACTAGAGTAAATGCATTCTCTCAACATATGATTCAAGCAACCACTTCTTGAGAGGCTCTCCGCATCCTACAAAACAGCCTGAGTTTCCATTCTCAGTGAAAAACGGGAAGTTGAAAATGTTAAGCAATTCCTCAACTGCTTGTCTTACCATTGATGTGCCTGTGACTCTACTTCGTCTTCCCCAACCAGTTACTATATCAATCCGTGAAGGACAGTCACCTGAAACCAACATCTGCTTACGGAACCATGCAAGTGTCCTAGAAAGTGCGGTGACTGCAGTTCCTTCCGACATTACATGGAGATTGATAAGCCAATAGCTGCAGCTTTTCTCCCTCAATGCATCTGGATACACATTCTTAACTGCAGCCACTTCCCATACCGAGCCAGCCTCTTCTTTTAGACCTGACTTGTGGAGAAAATCCACTACTGCGTCCATGAGTCCGCGCTTGCTTTCTCTGTCCTCACTGTGCATAAAATCAAGGAAGTTGCTTACATGATCACGCACTTTTTGGCCATCAGGACCTGCAGGTGGCATTTTTAGGAGAAACATGTGAGCAGGATGACCTGAGACTGCCATTAGCTGGCCACAAAAGCCCATGTCAAAGTTTGAACGAGCATCTGTGCAACAACTTAATAGCAACGTGTATGTCTGCAAAGAAGGATGTAGACCAAGCGCCAGCATGCTTTGTAATAAGTTATAGGCATCAGACATCCTGTGAACCTTAAGGAAAGTGCTGAGAAGAGAATTACAAGTGGGAACATTAGGTCGCAGACCGGCGTGAAGCATTGCTTGATACCATTGCCAAGCTTTTTCCACATTGCCAGCTTTTCCCCACAAGTCCACCAAAAGACCGTAAACCGGTTCATCAGGAACCCAGTTCTTACGTTGCATCTCAGCGAAAACACCCTCTGCTTCCTCGAGAAATCCACAATGTCCAAGCACCTCCATAACAATACTGTATGTCACTTTGTCGGGTTGAAACCCAGCATTTTGCATGTCTCGGTAGAGCTTCAACGCAGTCTGATAATTCCGCGCCTTGGCATGCAAAGCTATCATGATGTTGAATGTGACCAAATTAGGGGTGCAACCTTGACCAACCATTTCACAAAAGAGCCTATGGGCAGCAGGTAAATGGCCTGCTTTTCCAAGACAGTTTATTATAACACTGTAGGTGAAAGTATCAGGAGAAAGCCCTGCTGCTTGCATTCTTTGGTACATGTCCATGGCAATGTCAAGAAATCCAGCTTTAGCGTGGATGTCTATCAGAGTACAGTAAGTTACGCGGTCAGGCTCACATCCAGCCTCTTGCATTTGATTAAAAACATTCATAGCTTCATTGAGATAATTTGCACGGCCATAGCTATGGATAAGTCGGTTATATGTAACAGTATTTGGCTGACATCCATCTCTAACCATCTCATCAAGAAGCTTCTTTATCGCACCGAATTGCTTTGCACGACCAAGATTACCTACCATAGTGGTATAAGTATGCCCATCATGCTTAAACCCAGGTTGCCTTTTCAGCCAATAGAAGAACCCAAGCGCGTTCACATAATTATCCATCTGCTTAAGAACTTGGTTTGCTTGGTATGCATCCATCCTGAAACCAAAATTGTGAAGGGCCTCTTCAGCAGCATGTCCCCATTTGAATCTCCGCAATATACCAGAAACATTTTCAACTACGTATCCAGGGTTACAATACTGCCTAGGTCTTGGAGCAGTCCCTGAAGTCACTCTCATCATTTCCCTTGAGGTTTTACCGAAACCTTCAACAGAAGATATCATCGTCCTGTCATCAGAAGAATGCACATTATAGTCACAACCACCCGACGCATACCTGGTCGAATCAATATTGGGTCTTTGTGGCATGCTTTTCCTTTTTCCAGAGGCAGTGTTTGAGAGTAAATCATGAGCTTCAAACGACTTTCCTGCAAAGTCATCTAAAGCTTGCTTAGTACATGGAGAGCTGTTAATAGGAACTCGATCTGATGAATCTTTGGAAGCGGACCTAGGGTAGACTTTGGCAAGGTGCTCTCTTCTGATGACTTTCACATTTGACGACTTTACACTAGAAATAGGCCCAGTAGGATCAACCATACAGCTTTTAGGCAAACCAACGACTTCAGTTCCATCTGATAAAGGGATCTTATAGTTTGCTATATCTGACAATAAACTTACAGTTCCAATACCAGCCTTGAATATCTGATCCCCAATAGGTGCTCCCACATCATCTTTAATAGCAGAAGCATGATTTACAGAATCTGCTTTCCCCGGCAAAGCAGGAGAGGATACATGCTGCGGAAGGAGAGATGGACGGGTGAAATGCTCAACCGTCTTAGGGACCACCAGTGGTTTACCAGCCTCTACTGGTAATATATTTCCCGCTAGTCCAGCTGCTAAATTAGATGCTCTTTTACCAGTCTGTACAACTTCAGTCCTAATTTCCTGGCGTTTTGAGACGCAACTTTCATCCTCAGCGCATGTACAAGAATTCCCATCAGCTGCACTAGGTCTCGTTCCGCTAAGAAAAAAGGATCTTGCTGAACTGGAAAGATTACTAATGTGCTTGGCACGAATCATTGTCTGCGAAAAGAAATGAAGCACAAACTCAGAAAAGGCTACTATAGATTTAAAGATCCAGCAAATAAAAGAAGAGTGTTCCCTTAAACCATCTTAGCAACCTATATAACACTACCTGATATATCTCACCAGAATTATCTCAACGGAGCCACCAACGAAGTAATTAAGGTTAGACACTTGGTCGTGTAACCAAGCCATGAAATACAAAGCAAAATCACATTTTATTAGCCATCTAGCTCTCTTGTCCACTAAGCAGTATACACCTCTTTATCCCTTAAGTTACAACAAACTGAGAAATTTGTACATTACTTCTTCAAAGTCACCAGAAAAAAAGAAGGAACAGAGCAGAATTAGAGTCAACAATTAGAACATACAGTCAAACGTTTTGAATACGTTCAATCTCAAAATTAACACTCATTAAACTGAGAACAACCCAAGTTCCCAGCTCGATCGATATCACCGAAAAGCAAAGGAGAGAAGAGGAGTAACCCAGAAATAAGCGGCATTTATTGCTAAGAAAGAAGCAAAATTTCCATCGGAAAAGTAAAGACAGAAGCGAGACAACGAAGTCACCTTCGAAACGGTGGTGTTTTGACTTCCTCCGTCTGCTTCGTTTTCCCCAGACAACCAAAAAAAAAAAAAATCTTCAGGAGAAAATGACAAAGAAAACGAGAGATAGAAGGCGAATTAGCCTTCTCCCTCTGTGGCCGTCAAATATGGAAGCTTCAAGTTTGTTTTGCTCTCCAAGCAAATTGGGCTACAAAAGTTACGACCTTTGCGAAGGTCACGACTTTTTGCTTTTACTGTCTCTTTAACCTTTAACCTACCTACCTTTTCAACAATACCCCTAAATCTTTGTATTTATTAAATAACATCACCATAAATGTTATTCCTATTATGAAATTAGGCAACTCGATATTACATCTGATCGATTCGATTACAATCTTAAGTTTCAGTGATTCTTTGAAATTCAATACTCATTGATTATATCAAAATATAAATATTAATGTAATGTATAAATCGCTTATCCTGGTTAATTATGTGGTGTCGAATTGTCACTTTACAAAATTAGTGGCTGATTTGTGAGAATAAAAAGAATCTTTGGATTTAGCTATAAAAAAGGCACAAAGTTTAATGAAATTTCTTTTTACTTTGAGCAACGTTTCGGTTCTGTCCTCCTCAAGTTCGCTGTACACGTGGCGTTACTTTCATGTCTTTGAATATGTGACTCTAATTAGAGTGTAGAAAGAGATTTGGTGTGTATGATTCGTCCGAACTAAATTTCCGTGGCCTCTTTAATTTCGATTTTAAAACGTTCTTAATCCAAAAAGAAATTCTTAAAATGTGTGAACATATAAATTTTTGGTACGATGAATTTAAATAAGTTAGAGATATACTGATTACTAATATATTTATATAAAAAAAAACTCTTAAATTTTGTAATAGAATAAACCCTGATTATATGAGATAATTTAGTTAGAGGCAGATGCAAATATTGAACCATTTTTCTTCTTTTCCAACCAAATATTGTACGTACTTGTGCGGCTGTGCCATTATACTCGTGCCTTAGCGGATCCTTTGCAAGCATTCCATTTTAAGCTGAAATAAGATAATGGGCTTTTCGTATAAGTTAGTCCTAGTAGTCCGTTTAAGACATTTTACTCTCGAGCCCAACTAGCTGTCGAACTGTCGGCTCAATATGAGTTAGGAGCCGATTGGTAAGGACTTTTACTACAGGCTGTTACTGTAAACTTTTGGCTGCAGAGAATTTGGCTGTAAGCACTGTGGCTGTAACTTTAAAATATTTGTTAAAGTTTGATTGGTAACAAAAAACTGTAAAAGTTGTGACTTTAAATATTTATAAAAGTTTGATTGGTAATAAAAACTGTAGAAGTTGTGACTTTTATTTTAAAATTATAATTTTTTTAATTATATCGATATAAAAAAAAAATTTATTAACAATTACATTTAAGAAAAAAATTACAAATTTTTAGAAATAAACTAATAGATAAATATTTTAAACGAATAAATTTATTTATATTTATTATTTTAGTGATAGTCTAAAAATAGTATATTATTTTAGTTCTAATTTTTTAATTTCGTTTTATATTTTTTTTTAAATTAGTATGTTTATCGATTATTGATTTTTTATTGTTTTTGAATGATTCTTGATCCTATTATAATAATTTTGTTTTTATTGTTTTGTGTAGAATTTTTCTATTGATTATTATTGTTTTATCTAATTCTTACTATTAATCATTGTTAAAAAAAAATAAAAAAAATCTTACAGTTTTCTAAAAGCCATGTTTTTGTGACTTTAAAAAAATAGAAGCAAAAGAGGTTAGAGAGATTTTAGGGGCTGTTAGGATTTTAAAAATAAAAAATAAAGTAAAAGTGTGATTGGGGGAAATTTGGTTGTAGATACTTTTAAATGAAGTAAAAGTCTTTACAGTCGCACGCCAATCGGCCCTTAGTCTCTTACTAAGTTACTAGTCCATATTTCAGATATGACCTTGTTAAACTAATAAAACAGTAAAACTTAATAGAAACCTTGTAAAATCTTAAACTAAACCTAAGTTCTTCAGAGAAATACTATAATCACTGCAACTAATACAGTCCGATCAAAATACTACAATGTATATAAAATAGACAAAAAAAAAAGTTATCAGTTTATGTCTTGATCCATGTCTTTTAGAATATAACAGTAGAAATTAGAATGAAACGAGACAAATCTAGAAACTTAAAATTTGAGTTTTCTTATTACTTGAAAAGATTTAAAAGAGACTAACAATGAAATCATATGGGTGATAAACAAACCATGCCACCGGCAACTCCATTTAAAGCCATAGGCATGGATTCATTCATTCATATTTTAATAAGATATTAATTATACCATAAAGTATGTATAGTTTTAGGTTGTAGATAAGAGTTTTATGCAAAAAGTGATTGGGGCTTCAATAAATCGAAATAGTTGGCATGACAACGCCACATACACATGCAATCTCAAACATTTGAGTTGAGCCCATCATTTCATACACAATCTCATGTTTTTTCCTCATCGAAGAAAGTCCCTTTTTCAAGTAACTTTCTCCTATTTGTTAGTTTCTTTATAAATTATTTGCCAGCTAAAAAGTTGCACAAGCTAATAATAATATACATGGTCCATCATTTCCTCTTCTATTTTCTTTTTCTTTTTCCGGGTGTGAAAATCAATCTTGAAGATAGTATACTACCCCATTCATACTTAACTATTTTTAATGTTTTGTTTATAAAAAATACTATATTATATACTATATATAACAAAGTTCGAGTAAGAAAACATAATAAAAAAAGTTTGGAAACTCATTTCGAGCTTATATATCTAATTTTTCTCAATTTAATGATTTGATTTACAAAGACCCTCTATGTTGCATGACTTTCAACTTTTTTTCACTCTCTTTTGCCAATTGCAATAATTGTCGGTTGAAAGTAGAACCCGGAAATAAATTAAAGACCTTCTTTTTCTTACCTACTTGTAATATCAATTTGATGAGTGACATAAAATACAAAAATTTATATTCATATGCACAAAATACGATTTGATGGAAAAAAAGAGTTTCGGTTTTGAACTTCCAATTAGTTGTTGATAGTATGATACAGAACGATATGGTTTTGCGTAAATTGATATATATTTTGGAAACTGGAAGACATAAAACGATGTTAATGTTCTTTTTTTTTTGTTTTGTGTGAAAAAAATGATGTTAATGTATGTTACCAATTTCCGAATGTAAACCCAAACTAAAGAAAGCAGACGAATAATAACCCGACATGGCGACATTCTTGTCAATTAATTTCGAATATAAATTGAAATACCTTATTAGAGAAAAACAACGAGACGTTCGCATTTGTTTGCATTTTTGTTGACTTTGATCAATAGAATCTTCGTATTTTACTTTTGATAATTTTTTTTCACAAAACAAAGTCTGATAGATTGACAAAGTCTACACCTAATAATATCTCTTATATTATTATTATTTTTATTGATAATTTTTCTCTTATCTTAATTGCAAATCTGATAGCTTTTGAAACTATCTTCAATCTTCACCAAATCTTTTGCAGAAACTTTCAAATCGCAAATAACTACTAGGTGACTTTTAAATTCCAATGCCAATTTTTATCTGAAATTTGACAACAAGAAGTTATTTTTGCATAAAAGAATAAATTATGATTCAACAAAGCGGGTAATTTAGGTAATGCTATAGATAAACAGACAAGACAAATCTCACAAATACTCAAAATTAAAACAAAACAAAATAGTTTTGCTGATACCAACTCAAATGAAACCAACGTCACACTTTTTGACAATGTCACCGTATCCACTTCCATGGTCAACAACTTCATCAAACTCTCCATTTCCACGTAGTCACATCTCAGCCCTTCATTTCACCACCTCAACAAAATCGACGGCTATATTATTTTTTAATAGTTTATGTTAATTACTCACTCTTTCTTTTAGATACACCAGAGAGTACAAACACATTATTTAACCGCTAAAATCACTGAAAATGTTTTGACAATTTTTAATAAATCATAGGTTAGAAAATCGTTCAAAAATCAAAATAAAGTTTCTATATAAATTTAATTATTAGAGATAATAGTATCAAGTTGATTGATATAAATACAAATTTTATATCGTTTCTGATCAACTTGAAATTTTACGAAAAGGTCGATCATTTTTTCAGCTACACCCGCGTTTCATCTTCTCTGCAACTCACCGGTTCGCCGGGAAAATACTGCGCCTTAACCGGAGTTAGCATTGACGAAGCTTCTTCATTCTGAGTATTGAAACTCAGCCATGGGTAACTGTATCGCCTGCGTCAAGTTTGACCCAGAAAACTCAAAACCAAACCAGAAGAAGAAGACTCCTCGGGAACGGAAACGTAACATATACGAAGATCCCGATGGTTTAAGATCTCACGCACCGTTACGTGTGATCCCTATGAGCCATCAATCTCAGATCAGCGATAAGTATATCCTAGGAAGAGAACTGGGTCGTGGCGAATTCGGAATCACATACCTCTGTACAGACCGAGAGACTCGTGAAGCTTTAGCCTGCAAATCAATCTCCAAGAGAAAGCTCCGTACCGCCGTCGACGTGGAAGACGTTCGCCGTGAGGTAACGATCATGTCAACTATTCCAGAACATCCAAACGTTGTGAAACTCAAAGCCACTTACGAGGACAACGAGAACGTTCATCTTGTGATGGAGCTTTGTGAAGGAGGCGAGCTTTTTGATCGGATCGTTGCCAGGGGACACTATACAGAGCGTGCGGCGGCTACTGTTGCCAGGACCATCGCAGAGGTTGTGAGGATGTGTCATATTAATGGTGTTATGCATAGAGACTTGAAGCCTGAGAATTTCTTGTTTGCTAACAAGAAGGAGAATTCTCCTCTTAAAGCCATTGATTTTGGTTTATCTGTTCTCTTTAAACCTGGTAATTTCCCTAAAAAGAGGATTTTTTTTTTGGGGGGGCTAAATTTAGAATCTTTGATCTTCATTGGGCTTCAGGTCACACTTTTTAAGAGTTGACCATTGTGTTCCTTTGAATCTGCTTATGAAATAAACTTAAAAAGGAGAGATTTTGATGCATTTTGTAGGAGAGAGGTTTACAGAGATTGTGGGCAGTCCTTATTATATGGCTCCAGAAGTGTTGAAGAGAAATTATGGACCAGAGGTTGATGTGTGGAGTGCTGGAGTTATCCTCTACATCTTGCTCTGTGGTGTTCCTCCGTTCTGGGCAGGTAAAAGCAGCTTTGATGATTCATATTACAAGTTGTAAATTCAGATTAAGAGTAACTGAGTGATTTAAGGCTTTGATCGCAGAGACTGAACAAGGTGTGGCTCTTGCAATCTTGAGGGGAGTTCTTGATTTTAAAAGAGATCCTTGGTCACAGATATCAGAGAGCGCAAAGAGTCTTGTGAAGCAGATGTTGGAACCTGATCCCACTAAGCGTTTGACTGCTCAGCAAGTTCTTGGTAATGATGATCTTGTGATGTGATTTTTCAACTTCTTTTGATACTTGTTTCTTGTGGTGGTTTTGAAATAGAGAAAACGTGCTAAAGCAAAGAGGGTTTATGTTTCCTCCTTTGCAGATCACCCTTGGATACAGAATGCAAAGAAAGCTCCAAATGTTCCTTTAGGGGATATTGTTAGGTCAAGGTTGAAGCAATTCTCCATGATGAATAGATTGAAAAAGAAAGCTCTGCGCGTAAGCATTGCCTCTCAAGTTTTTTTCAGATGAGTTTCTACTTTTGTTGTGTTTGGAGTTTTGATTGGTTTCACTTATTACTCCCTTGTGATGCTTCCAGGTAATCGCCGAGCACTTGTCTCTTCAAGAAGTTGAAGTGATCAGAAACATGTTTACACTAATGGATGATGACAACGATGGTAAAATATCATACCTAGAACTCAGAGCTGGACTGCGAAAAGTCGGTTCACAACTGGGTGAAGCAGAGATCAAATTGTTGATGGAAGTGGTAAATTTTTACCAAATACCCTTCCTTATAAGGATTTTTCTTGATCAAAAGATTAGAAAATGTTCATCCTCTCTGGTACTAACATTTATGAATAATGATGTAGGCCGATGTTAACGGAAATGGATGCCTGGACTATGGAGAGTTTGTAGCAGTGATAATTCACTTGCAGAAGATGGAGAATGATGAACATTTCAGACAAGCTTTTATGTTCTTTGACAAAGATGGAAGTGGATACATCGAATCAGAAGAACTAAGGGAAGCTTTAACCGACGAGTTAGGTGCACCAGACAACAGCGTTATAATCGATATCATGCGTGAAGTTGACACTGACAAGGTTTTTCTAAAAACTCTACACATAATCTCCTTTCCCCCTAAATACTTAGGGTAATCATAATGTTTGATTTTGCAGGATGGAAAAATAAACTATGATGAGTTTGTGGTGATGATGAAAGCCGGAACTGATTGGAGAAAGGCATCAAGACAATACTCAAGAGAGAGGTTTAAAAGCTTAAGCTTAAACTTGATGAAAGACGGTTCTATGCATCTACACGATGCACTCACTGGACAATCTATTGCAGTTTGATCTTTACCCTTGTTTATTACCAAAAACAGAAGCAATCTGATGCTGCTTTTTTACACGTTCAAGAAGGTGTTTTCTTCTGGGCTTTTCACAGAAGTGATTTTGGCTTACTTCACTTTGCTTCTAGAGATTCTTTTTATGGTTTTGGGGAAGTTGGAAATTTGTAATTTGTGGGCGTAGTTAGGCTTTTCACTTGGGAATGAATGTATTTGTATGTAATGTTTGTTTAATTGTCATAAAGCTTTCTTTCTGACTTAGCTATTGTTTATATTTGACTCAGCTTATGGCTCGTTCTGAACATTACAGTTATGATTTCAGCAACTGACAAAATCAACAGGATTGTGTGTGGTTTACAAAGAAAGAATCAGTCAGCTTCTTGAAGTCCATCCAAAACAACAGATCCAACCAACAAAACAACGCCTGTAAGCGCAAGAGCACCTGCCAAAACCGCCTGAGCAACAACGAGAGTGGTTGAGTCATCCGGAATCACCACCACGGCTATAATTGCAGCGGTCAGAGCTGGTAATGCAGCCGAGGCTAAGACCGCAGGCGATGTTCCGGCTAAATTTTCTAGGAGACTGAGAAGACCAAGCTCCTCTGCTTTGGAGAAGACTTTAAGCTTCTCAAGAGATGACAATGTGAGCCCCAACTCCTCTGCTTTTGAGAGCAGGCCAGATTTCTCAACGTTGCTCAGAACTTTTCGCTTCTCCAACTTCTTGAAAACGTCGACGTTTACTTGCTCACTCCCTTCGAAGAACAATCCCGCTCCGTACCACTGTTTCTTCCATTTGGCATCATATTTGTTCACCTTTTTTTAACCCAATCCAGTGATCACAGTTACACATACTAAAATGGCTATATAAAACTCTGCAACAATACTATACAGAGACTTCAAAAGATGTGACGTCTTTGTCTCATAAAGATCAATTGCCATAAAACTGATGTAAAACTACTAAAAAGGTTTACTAAAACCAGAGAAGAAGTAGAACTTATTCATGTTTCTAAGGATTACTCTCTAGTTCTATCTTGAGAACCAAAAAAGATTCATACTTTATGAAGCTTTAATAGTGATTCATGAAAGGGCAAAAGGGCTCAGAACTTAAACAAAGGAGATGATTAATAGAGCTTAGTTACCTTTTTCTGGGGAGCCATAGAGACAACGGAGAAAGTTGCTGGTGATTTACCGGCGGAGAAAGACTGGCGAAAGCGGGGGAAAACGGGATTAGAGAGAAACCGTGTATTCAGGTGAGCCGCCGGAGACGATATCGGAGCGCCGACGACAGCCATTGGAGGAAGATCAAATCGAAGCGATGAGAAAGTTCGTTTGGAGATTTTTTTCGTGTGTTGTTTTGCTGTTCGCACACTATCTGGAACTCTGGGAGACAGAGAAACTGCCACGTCAGATGATGTCTTTGTAATTTCAACCAATCATATCCGTTAGCGCTTTATCTCCGGTTTCAATTTTTTTTAATAGATAGTGTATGTAAATAATTGTTAAATGAGGAATTAATAGATTATTTCACATTACAGAGTTAACTAGTATAAGCAAATCACTGGTAAAACTAACAAGTTTGACTTCTACTTTTTATACCTCATAAATCTGAAATCTCTCCCGTTTGCTTCAAAATATTACAGTGGTCTCAATTCTCAAACACATTACCGCCTGATTATAAATTCCGACAGAATCCGAATAATAAAATAACGAATCATAATAATATGATAAAAATCTTTTAACCCATAATGAATCATTATTCTATCTCCTCCTCAGCTCATGTATCATAAGAAACTGTTGGATACTCAAAAACACCTAACTTAGTAAATTTACTCTCTTCACTCTTTCTCCTTAGATGAGCCGATCAGACAAGCTTGGCAACCGCCGGAAAAAATTGAGACTCGCCGTAGGCATTGTGTCTCTGAACATCGGATGCCGAAGATAATAAAACCCTAGAGCCACTGCCACCATTTTCGCTGGAACCGCATACAGAACTATTGTGATCACCAAACAGATTGCTATGAAGAGCTTAGTCGCTCTCGGATCTCTCCAGCTAACCAACGCCTGAATCCGTTCGCCTTGCGCTGCGAAATCGCCTAGAATGGTCTGAACCCTTACTGCTAAGATCCTTAACCGGTCGTACCTCGCTCGGATTACTTCTGGTCGCCTTGAGCTTGGTATAGTATCGAATTCTTCATCTAGCTCATCCGGATCAACAGTTTCGGCTTGCGATAAGCGGATATCCATACCAGCTGGTATCTTGGGTCTAAATCGGTAATACCAAACTCCAATCATCACCACATACAAGAATGCAGTCGGGACTACCAAATCAGGATACCAAACAAGAACCAGATATAGAATATGGACTAGAACCGTTGTCACAGGATTCCTCCACCGCCGGATATTATCCAACCATTTAGCTAAACCCACTGCCCAAGCTAAAACACCAACAATTCTATACCAATTTGCTTTGCTCTTTCTCATGCTCCACGCATGCGAATCTGCATCTAACATATATCGAACCACCTCCGGTCCCAATGGTGGTTCTGCTCGAGCCAGCCAAGCTGCAACCATTTTCGTGGCGGCTCCTCTTAATGCATCTTGTTGTGCTACGCCTAGAGGCCTTATGTAGTGCATCCGAGGCAGAAGCGGCTGTCCGTAAGCTGCGCAAACATCAGGCAGCAGCGATGGGCATGCGAATCGGACTGCCACCTCGATTTCACCCATTTTCTTCAGACCACTAGGTAACAAGACCAACAGAGGATACGAATTGGTGTACACTTTGTTGCTCTCTAACGTCGAGACCCGGATCCGTATCTTCCCAATCCGTGTGTCGGGTCTATCATCGGAGACGTCGGAGAACATTCTCCAATTGTCGAAGACTCCAACGGTTAGCACGGTGCAAGGATCATAAACCTGCCACGTGTACTGCTCGTGCCATCTCGGGTCGAAACTGTCTGTTATGGTTCGAGTCCGGACCCATTTCTTGCCATACTTAGCGACACAATAAGCATCAGTGGAACCTTTCCCTCCATTTTTAGCCTTCATCGGCAACAACCCACGAGCTCCAAGAATCCCCAACTCAAGTATTCCAATAGGCGGTTTCCAGAGCTGCTTAGCTGTCGGACGGAAATCGCTGCACACATGCGCTGCCTCTTCAAGCACGTGATACCCACCTTCAAGACAAAGTCTTAGGCTAATCCTTCCACAATAAGGTCCACCACCACCACCACCTCCAGGCCCTCCTCCACCTCCACCTCCACCTTCTACTTCCAAAGTGTGCCATTTCGACGGCACAAAACGCTCATCAATTCGTTGCTCGATGGAGCTCACTGGAATCATGGCGTGTCCTAAAAGAGTTGCTTCTTTAGTCGTCCTGTCTTCCACCATCAGAACCAAGCAATCTTCCAACGGCTCTCCGGCTACGAAGATCATATCCTCATGCCAATGAAAGGAACCACTGTGGTTATTCATTGAGCCTCGTCTTGTACGCGCCGACTGAAACCCTAATTGAGCTTTCACACGAACCTCAGGCGCAGTCAACGGTGGAAGGTTGGGAGCAATGTGTAAATCCTGTGCCTCAAGAACCGTCACTCTCAAGTACCAAAGCTTCGGCGATTGATACACCTTCGAACGCGTGTGAGCTACATGCGGAGCGTCGGAGCTCCACGCCTCCGGAAAAGCCTCATCTACCTGAGTACCAATCCAAACAGAGAGCTGAATATCACCGGAAACTCTCCCTGAATTCTGATCCGCAGCGGAGCCTTCAAGCCGATACCACTGAGGAGCAAGCGGACTATCCGGCGGGTCACGAACCGGAACTTCTGATAAATCGAAACACACTCCACCGAGGAAACTCTCCGACGAAGCGTCCCAAGCAGAGATCTCAAGAGTCGCACCGGTTACAGCAGAATCAGACCGGTTATGACCAAGAGCAAAAACCTGATTCCACTCCGGAGAATCAACCGATTCGCCGGGCCGGTTAACGGCCGGTTTAGACCTGACGAAATGGTTCGACGTCCGTACTTTAACATACGCGCTCTCGTTTGGAGGTAAGCCACGCGCCTTCACAATCCGAACGAAGAGATACTGCATTGGCTCAACGAGATTGTAAGGATGATGATGAGTCTTCTTCTCCATCGTCGTCTCTCCTCCTCCGACTTTGCTATTGATAACCCTTGGCGAAAAATCCCCATTCGGTGGCCTCTTCGTAACCCTAATTCTATCGCCGCCGGGAGGTCTACCTACCTGCATCTTCCTCATTTCTGGTGGATAATAATGTACTTCCCCAGCCGATGGAGGTGGCGGCGGAGACGGTGGCCGTTGAGGATGGTTATCATTTGGACCTTGTTGCTGTGGTGACTCTTCAATAATAACCACCGGAGGTTGCTGATGAGTCTCCGTATAGCTATGACTCTGAGCCGATTCGAAAACCCTACCTTCTTCAACCACAACTACATTAGGTTTCTCCGGTGGTAAATTCATCATCTGCTGCGGCGGAGGATGAAATTGTTGTTGTTGTTGTTGTTCATCCGCTTCTTGTTGTTGTTGTTGTTGTTGCTGACCTCCGCCTCCATTTGCCATATCCTCGTCGGCGGCTTCGTCGTAATAGTAGATTTTGAGTCCAATCTCGCCGCGAATCCAGCTGAATACACTCTTCTTCTCCAAGGGGAAATAGACAAGACCTTCTTCACCTCTTCGAGAGAACTGACTTCCATAGATCTTAACTCTACCGAGAAAATGATTTTTGCGGCCACCTCCGTTACCGAATCTCTTATCGTTGTAAACCTCGACATCGAGCTCGTCGTAGTCCATGTTTTTGGGATCAGAGACGGCGAAATCGAGCATCTCATTCCAAACAGGGTTAAGGTCACGGAACTTAGTAGAGGTACGTTTCTTCTGAGCATCGAAATCGACAACGACGTAAGCGCTAGAGCTTCCTTGACCATCTTTGGGGAGAAGATTACGAGCTTCCACAACTTCGACGACGAGCTTACGCTGGATCCTCGAGGGCGGAGGATCCGAGTGAAACGGCGTCGTATTCATCGTAGTCGTCTTCTCATTTCTCGAGAATGTCTGAGTGAGAAAGATGGAGAGAGTTTGGTTCTTTGTGACAGAGATTACGGTAATCGCGGAAGGGAGATAATACAAAGTTTTTTATTTTATTTTTATGTATTTCGAGGTCTTGCTTTATATATTTGAATCTATTCCTCTTTAAACCATTTTTATTTACATGTTTTTATTACTAATTTAATGACTTAAAAACAAATCACTATTACTTTCAATAGTTTCAACTAAAACCTGTCAAAAATAGTAAGTATTTGCTAAATTTGTTCTGATAAGAGTGTAGATAATTAATTAGGTTCATACTTGTGAAAAATCTAAGATTTTATGGTTTGTTAATTAAGTAATTAGGGTGTTAATTATAAGATTATATAACCCAAAAATAAATGTAGGTGGAGGGCATAAAGGGGAAGGAATAAATGGTGTTAGAGTGGAGATAATGGGAAATCTGATTCCATTCTCTATCGTCAAGCCTTCGTGTTATTCTCACTTTTTACATGCTCTCCCATTTTTTTATTGTACGCTCTCATTTGATTCGTGTTGATTCTTCATCTTCTAATAGGGTACTTTTCAATGTTCCTATAGACCACTAAATGAAATGATTTTGCGAGTAAGGTTTGTTGTATTGAAATTTATAGTGATTTTAATAAAGTTGTTTCTTATCTTAACGCTAACTATAAAAGGTTATTTGCATAAACGCAAACCCACACGGCCACACCATCGTTCTAAGGCCCAAACATCCCGCGGATTTTTGCTCGTCTCTTGTTATTCGTGGTACTTAGTATGTATAGATTTATTTTACTACTTCATATTATATGTTGTTGTTTAAGACGATTCTTAATATTAAAATATTTCAAAAACGTTCAGGTCATATAAATTGATGAAAGTATTGGTTGTGACATGTGCGGATCAGTAAATGTTATAGGACTTTCACATCAAAAGGTATATTTTCACTGAAATGAACACATTTTATGAATACTAAACATTATATAAAAAAAACCAAGGAACTCTTGTTTTTATTGCATTATGATACTATTTGAATACTAAACATTTAATGTAATAAGTGGTGCAGGTTGGGACCATTATGCTCCTCCATTATGTATTGTATCCATTCCCACCCACACGCACACAGTACACGATGAAGAAATTAGCACCCTCGTGCTGTCTTTTATAGTTTTATTCCTTAATGGTTCAACACATATATACTACTACTACTAAATATGAGATCATAGCAAACGGTACGAAATATAAAATTTGTAAGACTAAAAAAACTGCGGAGTATAGTAATCTAATAAGAACATTTTGTTCAATCAATTTCGTATATGATCTTTTAATTTAAAAAATTTAAATATTTAGGAACGTACATGGATGTTTGGTAACACAAACACAAACTATTGGATGTGTTGTACTGATTCACCACAAGCGTACAAGATCAGTCAATCTCTATCACATTTTCAGTGGCAAAAGGTTGGTTTGCGCCATCGCTCACAATTCCTTGCTAGATGAAGCTACACTTTACTTGCTCTGCAAACAAAGATATGACGTTCACCTCTTCACACTGCACAGAGGCAACACGACTTGGAGTATCTCGAAGTTTGATATAGACTTTGATCCAAAATTCATACCTAACATGATGTGTACCTCATGGATGTATGTTGTGGATGGGGATTTTGTGGGTATATCCAACCTTATCAATCCGAAGTACTCAATAAAAAAGATGATCCTCCCAGTCCCTGTGCATGCAGCTCCTTTTTCTCAACATTTGATGCCAATATTAATCACAAAGAAACTCAAAGATTTTGTGTTCTCTAAGAGTGTTTATATACACATTCCTACAAGATAAAAAGAAAAAGTGATCTGCCTAAGAAGAGTAAGTGATATATCTGAGAACTGAGAAGAGTTTGAGAAATGAACAAAACTAGAATATAAAATCTTCTGAAGGTCCTTGGAGAAACACTATACAAGTATAACTCAAATACTAATAAGAATTCAAGTGGTGGCGGCAAGTTATGGCCTTCATCGTGGAACCATATTGACAACCTAGAGACCCTATAATAAAAATGTCATAACCGTTAATTTTGTTAAATGTATCGACGTGGCTTTGTTAAGGGCAACAGCAAAGTTACAAAATAGTCAAATGGGACATGAAAAGAAATGGAAATATACTTCTCCAAATAGTATAGCATATGTTCCAAATTCCTCGTTTTCATAAAACTGAAAAAGCATAATCTTTTCATTAAAGTTATAATTTTCCTCACATCTTCTTTTCTTTATCACTTAAGCCCTCCTTTCAAAGAGCGTGTAGATGTGGAAATGATTATCCCAAATCCTCTTGGAACTAAAATTAGATTCCCTTAAAAAATTAGATAAACCAAACCAATATGGGTGATAGAGAATAAGTTAAGAAATCTATATATATAACTCGAATAGCATCTTCTAATATTTGACACATTATTGTCTCTTTATGTGGTTTTGTTTCGGTTTTTAGTTTTTTGGGTATATGAAGATTGAAAAATAAAAACATTTCAATTTTGATTCGGTTGTCGTGTAAGTTATTTCAGTTCAGTTTTAGATCCATATTATCGAACATCTGCTTCTGACGAAAAAACACTATAGAAACTCATTAGCAATCATAAAAGGCTCGGCGGATTAACATTCATAAAAGGCCTCACCTAGTTACAACCAAAAAAGGCTCTCGGCCCATTAACAATCAGATAAAAGCAATCAATTATTATTTTTATTTACAAGAGAGAACATTGGTTTCTATTGTGAACTGAACCCCATCATCCCCATACAAACAATCAAATTCAAATGTTACTCTTTCTTCAATTAATCGCCTGCAGAGCTGTTGTTGCTTCATATTCAATTGACTTGGTGAACTGTTAAAAAAAGGAATAAAATTAAGGTTTTGAAAACAAAGAAGTGTGATGTTAAGGTTACTTATTTTATTTTGAAAAAAACTCTGCACCTGAGATATCTTAAGATCAAGCTCATTCCACTCTGAAGATGGGTCACTTCCTGCTACTATCCCTGTCCCCGCATAGATCAACGCCCCAAGACCCTGTAGTTTAAAAAAGTAAAAACAATAATAGTTCAGCATTTGTACAGTTGTAGCAAAACCGCAATGATCTGTTTTGCTTTGATTTAGTTTAGTGCAGGTGTGCTTCTTTATATTGGGAGAGAGAGAGAGAGATCAAATAAGCTCACCTTTTCGACTAGAGCTGATCTGATTCCCACCGCAAATTCACTCTCCTCTCCACCAAAAAACCCGATAGGTCCAGCATACATTCCTCTATCGAATGATTCTAGAAGCAGCAAAATGTTTGTGTAAGCACAATTGTTAATCTCTAAAGCATATGCATTTATAGTTAGTAGGAGATAGTTGATACAAGGCACAGATAGATAACTTACCTATTTCCTTAATCAAAAGCCTAGCTTCTTCTGCTGGAAGCCCACAAACAGCTGGAGTTGGATGCAGAGCAGCCAAGATGTCAAACTGTAGATAGATATAAAACCAAGGGTTAAACCTAATTCGAAGAAATGAAGAGAGTGGTGATAATATTCGCAACATAAGCTATAAAATTATTTGAATGTTATTATCTCACCTCATCATCTTCCCTCCTAAGTTTCCCTGCCAATTGAGAATAAAGGTGCTGCACTCTTGCAAGCTTCCTCACAGTCTTTTGGGGCTTAACAACGACCCTGTCACATATACCCTGCAAATCAGAAGCAAGGATGATAAGAAAACATATATCAAATGATTATCCAAGAAAGGAAGGATTGAAGCTGCAGAACATCAAGATTGAACTTACATTTAACTTTTCTCTTATATTCTCTCGTACAATAGAGAACTCAAGATCGTCTTTCGGACTGCAATAGTTTAGCAAATCACATCAGTATACCGGAAATTTCAATGGAGATTGGATAAAACGATTCTATAATTGTTCAAAGCACTTAAGTAAAAATTCACCTGGTTAGTAAGTCACGCTCAATCTCCATATCACGCACGGTTGAAGCAGCTCTAGGCCTAGTTGCAGCCAAAGCTTCACTGCAGACACCTAATTGATTTCTTTGGAAAAGTCGCTCAGGCTGTTTCACAAAGATGTATGTCACAGATTAGAAGGGAATCACGAAGGTGCACATCTTTATCAACAGCACTTGTTTCGTCCAGATATCTAAAATCAAATAGAATGAACATACAAATTACTTATAACCTACCGTGTTTCCTATAAAAGCTGGTGCACCTGGTGGTTGAAGACAGAACTGATATGCATCATGTCCTTCACGCTGTCACACAATAATAAGAGTGAGATGTAAGTCTAACCATTGCTTTAATCTGAAAATTGACAACTATATAATATCCAGAGATAAAACACACCTGCAACTGTGCTAGCCAGGCAATGGGATCAATGTCAGTATCCGTAATTATCCTGCTGTTGCGAGCAAGCACAACCTGATTTCGCGAGCCGAAAACATCCGCTAAGCAAAAACCCATAATTGTTCCAATAATAGATACGAACATGGTCACTAAACTACCTTGTTAAGGGATGAACTTTTTTGCTTTATCATCTCCAAAGCCTTCTCTACAGCAGGGAAATAGGCCCCTTTGGTAGGAACATGATTCTTGCTTAAAACTGATACTCCTAGAGATTTGTTTCGTAACCTCATGAAAACAGAAGAAACCTGAAGCATAGTCTCCTGCAGTGCTTCAATAGCATTTTGGAGTGTCCAAGAGAGTTCATCATCCCAAGCAACAGTTGCAGCCAACATTGAGCTTCCCCCAAACTCGTTAAACTCAACCTGTGCGTGTATCAGCAAGTCAGACAACAAATCATGCTCCAAAATTCTCTTAAAAAGAATCAAATTTTTAAGGTACCTGAGGCACTGAAAAGTAAAATGCACCAAAAGGTTCCCATTCCACAGCAATTTTTCCATTAGGATCAAATCGCATACCACCATAGGCACGAATTAGAGGTGACTTTGAAGACAAAAACCTTGAAAATAAGAAGAAAAAAAAAGCATCTCAATTTCATGAATCTTCCTAGAAATTATACAGATCGAAACGCAGGGATAAAGAAGCAATCCAGAAAAATTTGCAATCTAATAATACCTTCGGATGGATCTCCAATCATCATGAGAGAATGGATCAAGGTCACGGAAGAATACTGCAGAACCGATACCAGCAACGCTAACAAGATTACGATCAGATGAAACTGATCCGTTTCCGTTCTCGTTCTCGCTCGCTAGATCGAGAAGAAGATCGGGACGACCAACGTCACTGCGACGAGAGAAGAAACAACGAGGCTGAATCTCATTCTGGGCTTGAAGCCAATCAATTGCTCCGATTTGCTGGTCAATTGGTACCTGCCCCAAATCCAAATTAGGGTTTCTGACATTTGCGCGGGAAAATTCGACTTTTGTGTTTAAAAAAAAAAAAATTAAGGTGAAAAAAACAACGTCGTGTTAATGTGTGAGTGACTGTATAGAATCGCCTTTACACCGAAATGGAGTTCCAATCAGTGCTCTCTTTTTTTTTCGGCCCACCAACTTCAAATCATAACTTTTCTAGCTAAATATTTTACTACTAATTACTACAGCACTAACTAAAGTTAACAGTGGACTAAACTTATCCAACTGTTATCAGATTCAGTTCTGCTATAAAGAAAAAAAAAAAGTTTAACAATGTTTTATTTATTAGATTAAGAATTGAAAACCAGTCAATTAATCTTTCCTGGATTTTTTTTTTCCTAAATGTTTTGATAAATTGACTATTTTAAAAACTTGGTCTACCTCAAATTGACTAAATGAAAATATTCACTTTATTGTCCTTGTAAGATCCCAAAAGTCCAATCTAATAGTTCGTTTGACTAGCGGAATCTAGTACGACCCAGTTCATAAAGTAATAAGGATAAGTATATATAATAGCCATATCTTATTGTTTTTTTTCTTTTCTTGTCAACCATATCTTATTGGTTCTTGAAATTATTAGTCATATATCTTCTAATAGTTTATGATTCATAATATGTATGTTGTTGACAAAAAAAATAATCAAAACAAAAGCAATAACGATTTATGATAATAGTGAGCGTTAGTAGCCTTAAGTCACCTGTTTTTAAAAGAAAAAAAAATAATTATTATATTCTACGTAATTTACTAGAATTGAAGTATAGAAAAGATAAGGAACCACATGGAGATTCAACGAATAAAGAAACCACTTGGTATGTGAATAATGAATAATAACGTGTATTTTATTATCATTATTATTACTATAAGACATGTTATTTTTCAAACACATACCAAACCGTAAATTGTTAAATTCACTCGTTAAATGGTTATGAAAATAATAATTCATTATTCCCACATAAAAAAATTATAAAAAAATATTTTAAAATTTAAATACATGAGTCGTGTTTAAAAAAACAGTTCGTGTAGTATGATACAATAAACACTAGTACTAGTATTTATGTGCTCTTCTTTATATGTTTTTTATTAACAAAATCATTGTGCTTAATATAGTATATATAAAAAAATACACGTCAATGATTAGGCACGATGATACAGCAAGGGCACGACGAAGCTAGGGAACAATATCACCAGAGACCAATGTAAAAACACCACGTGGCGTGATCTTATTCTTTCACTTACAGCAAATCTGATTGTGTCTAAAGAAAAAAAAACAGAGGATGTAGTTTATGTACCTGTAACCGGACGACGCCGGAAGAAAACTTTGGAGGTTGAGATTTGAGTTCAGAAACGGCGGAGATAAGCCTTTCAGTGGCGGCTGCCGTAGATAAAACAGCCGTCATAGTCCTTGTCTCCACTGTACCAAGTGGCGTCTTGAAATCTCCCTCACAACCATTCATAGACATCGAACATGACTCATACTTCTGAAATTATCCAATTATTAAGTTAGTTGTTACGTTCTTATAACAAGATAAAAGAAAAAAAAATGAAGAAAAAAAAAAGCACCTTGCGGGAGAATCTAGTGAATGGGGTTAGAGAGTACTTATGAGAGATTGAAATTATGGAGCTGTGTTTTTTAGTGTTTGAGCCCAGAAAATGAGAAGAGAATTGAAGCGACGCCATTGGAGAATTATTAGATCTAGAGTTCTTGAAATAGTTTAGTTGATTCTTAAATTTGCTGTTTGAAGCAAGACAGACTGTTTTTGTGTGTGTTTTTTTTTTTGGGTTTGAGTTGAGAGATTTGAAGAAATAGATCATATAAATAGATGGGATATGCAATGTCTACAAAAGCTCGGGCCCACTAATATTTAAGATTCTAGTCATATTCACATTTAAATTTCTCAGAATTTCTCAGTAAACTACTCAGAAATTTTTGCTTTTTCTTCTAATTCTACTTTTTCTTTCATTCTATCTTTATTTATACAAAGAATTTTTTTCTACAGTTTAGTCTAACATTTATATTTCATAAATCATTTAGTTGGTCTTAGAATATATATATATATATATATATATATATGTATGTGTATATATCAGTTATTTGATTGGTCTATTATATATTAGTTAGACAAATAAAAAAATTAGAACCCAAATATATAAATAGTTTTTAAAAAACAATAATAATTGCATAAAATCATTTGTGTTAATGCATGTTATATCTTAATAAAATATCAGATAATCAGAAATGAGGTAGTGTAAATTACATACACCAAGTATTAATGACGACGCATGCAAATGCAACATTTTTCAAGTGAATTCTATTAGTAAGCGGTTCTCTCGTGTGGATGTTATGTATGATTGGCGTCTCATCTCGCTTGATGCGGAAGCGGTTAAGCACCATACGCATATGAAGTTCTCGTGCACAAGGCATATGGCATGGCATACACGCATGCTCCTTTAAATTGTGACACATTTCGAAATGTATAAAATGATTGTAGTAACAAATATCAAGCGAATGTAAGTACTTTAGACGTAAAACAGAGCATAGAATAAAGATTTTAAAATTCACTTTTTGTTGAAAATAAAAAAGTTGTTTATATATACATTTATCCGCCATTGAAAAAGATCTCAACAATACCATTTTGATTTTCCCTAAAATGATCATAAGTTAAGAAAAGTCTTTGAAATACGAGAAAAATATTTTTATATAAAAGGTTCTAATTAAAAGCATATGAGCTTTTGAAACTTTTGCCGGATTTTAATTAAGATAATGAGACGATGATGATAATGTTAGTATAAACCATTATGCTATCAAAAAATAGTTTTAAGATTTAACCAAAATAAAGATTTTGATGGGTCCTAATTTCAAGATATTAAGTAAGTGAACTGACTCCATTTGATGATGTTATTAGTTGTAATTAGTTGCACTTGATTTAGAATCATATTAGACGTATTTTTGTTCATCGTTGGTTTAACGATTGAAACTTTTAATGTTATAACATAACTTTTGATTCATACCAAATATTGCAGGACACCGTTCATTTATTGCAAACACTTAACTGTGGTTGAAGTGGACATGCATATCATTTAGAACAATATATCCCTTTATATCATTATTACAAAGATACAGTATGAAATAATGGTTTATATGTATAAGTTTATATTAGTGTCATAATTGTGTGAGAGAGACTATATGAATTCAAGTCCGATATAAATTAAATTTGGAAAATCAATAGTCAATACTATTTGAAAAGAACTTCAGGTCTTTGCATTCGTTGAGTCAATTTTTGAGTATCTTCTTTGCTGGGAACCCCACTTTGAGGCTAATTTTATCATTTAAACAATTTAAAAAAAAAAAAAAAAAGGAACATAACTCAAATTTTTTTTTTTTTTTTTTTTAATAATATTCTTCTTTACATTTCGAGTCAAATACAATCAGACCAGAGTGGGAGAATGGAGAACTGCAGCAATTTCCCCCAAAATTTCCCTGAAATAACCAAAACACACATTTTATTTCTCCATGTACATATGATGATCACGACGGCTCACCAGTTATTCGAGAAGACGAATATTCTTTGTTTTAGATTTTCTGTCGGATTGAATCAACGTTATCAAAACGAATATCTTAAGACTTAAAAGACAAGACCTTAGAAGTCAAATTGTTTTTTTATCATCACGAGCTATTAGATTTAAGAAGTCTTTCAAATAGTCCAGTGAAATGAAACCATAATTCAACAAGCGTTGTCTGACGTAAAACTGAATAAACTGTACCTACGTACGTTCCTGTGATATTATAGTCTTGACTTTGAAATTATAAAATGTTGGACGCGGTCACAGATGAACATAATTTTATTGTTATTCAAGACTTTGAATTTGTATTGTGGATGCAACGAATTTTTCTGCATTTCGTAAAAACATTTTAGCTTGTTCTCATTTCCGTCAACCTTCGGAGTTCGGAGTGAAGTATGCTTTACTCCGAAATCTTGAATTGTATAAATATGACTATATGAGTGTACTAAACACTTATTTTTAAAAGAAAAATTAGATTTGGTTAATCAAATAACTAGAAAAAGGTTAGTTTAATTTAGATAACGTAATGTACAATTTTGCTCACTACATAAAAGTTTAAACGGTAGTATTTGTTGTTTTCACACTGACGCTAACAATTTAGCATTAACCATTCGGATTCTTATTAATTACGAATCATGTAATCCAGTAACAATTTAATTTAAATTCCTGCGTGGATATATATTTTTGTGTGCCAAAGCGTGGATTATTTATTGCTAGGAGTATTATTTTTTTGGGGAAAAAGAAAGTCAATATCTGTTTTGAGTTCGTATAATCCTACTCGCGAAATTTATTCACATGTTTTAATCTTTAGTTAGAAGTCCAAAAAATCTACGAAAAAATTGGTTGTTTAGCTAGACTACTTTTAGGTAAAATACTACAAAAGCATAAAGATCCGGAAAATTTAAACCGATAAGGAAGCAACTTCAAAAATGATAAACACATAAATCAAAAGTTAACAGGAAGAAGTGCACATAAATTAGGAAATAAGGTTATAATACAAGTACTCTACGACTAAACCTATAATACAAATGTTCACACACCATTAAATAATCCAAACTTTTATTTGACAACTTAGGACGTAAGGCCAATTAACTTCTATTACAAGGAGATCGAATACAAGGGTTGAACCATAGATATGGTGGGCATGGTTAGACTTGGACAACTTGGGACATAAGTCCAATTACAAGTTGTCTAAATCCAATACTTTTGATCGCTGGTCAGAATAAAAAAATACAATAAATGGGCAATGCGATTGATTAGCTTACCTTACGCGGCAGAAGCTGCAAATCAGACAAAAAAAAAGGTAGAGTGGCATCAATCATACATTCATATGGGACAAAACGTAATACGTATAACTTCGCATAGCAAATTTCCTTTTTAAAACAACTTCGGGCTTAGTAAAAAAAAATCTAATCTATGTAGATATACTGTTTTTTCGGTTCTATTTATTCGATTTTATGGTCCATCGGTTTTATAAAATTTGAAACCTTATAAAAACTACATACAATTCGGTTTAATCACAGTTTGGTTTTTACAGTTTTTACGATTTATCGGTTTTATGAATAGGTGAACGATATAAAAATCATATGCAATTCGATTCGATTTTATCTCAGTTATTTTCTATTTATTTCATAATTTTTCACAATAAAAGCATGCATTAGATTGTTATTTGAGATGTATCATCTTTTATTTTTAGCAATTCCGTTGGTTTTTCTGGGTAAAGTTTCTTTTCCACTCCAAGTCCGTATGAATGTAATGTTAATGGGTTAATTATTTTTAAATTATTTAAAATTCAAAAAAGGTTATGTAAGTACGAAAACCAATAATTTTCTTTTACAGAAATCAACGTCCATTATTATTATTCTTATAATATCCTATATTTATAAATAAAAGACTACTTATATCACCACACGCTATTAGATGGAGCATTATTCATAGATAATTGATTTTGTAATAAAAGCTTTTGTCGGCCGATCTGCAGGAAAAACTGCCAGTCCCAGCAAGAAAAACCTATCAGATTTTCGGATATACTTTTTGGTTTTTGGTTCGTTGTAAATTTTCTAGAAGCATACAAATTTTTCGGTAAAAAATGTCAAATAAATCAGGCTAATGATCAACGAAATGGAGGCCAATGTCAATCGAAGAATTCATTAGTTGCTTATATAAAGGCTCATTTGATCATGTTGTAAGTACATACGAAAACACATATAAAACATAATAATACAACATCTTCTTCCTTCTCTCTCATTTATTTTATCAATTTTGTTTCTATATCGAGTATACTTATTCTCATCCATTCTCTGAAACTTTTCAACCATAAATACAGGTAAATAAAGGTAACACTTTATGACACGTTATCAGCATGATAACTCAAAATAATTTTAATTTTCATATGTATACTTATAATACCCTATAATGGACGGTTTTACCGCCTAAATGTTTATTTCTGCTCATGGCCGGTTCTGCCGCCTGACAGTTTATTTACTGTTTTAATATGGATGAATCAGTCACCATAATTATTTATTAATGGTCGGTTATACCGCCTGAAAATTTATTTACTCGTTTAATTATTCATTTATATTTATGGTCGGCCATGCCGCCTTAATAATTTATTTACTGATTAAATATGATTAATATTGTCATCATAATTATGTTATAAATTGTTGTTTATTTTGTGGTTATTATACAATATAATTAATGACATGTTAATAAAATTATATCTGAACTGATAAATATTATCTGATTAATTATTAAACAAATACAGAATAATTTCTATTTTAAATTCTCTCCAACGGTCATATTAAAAAAAAAAAATAATAATAATATAACATAAAAATTTTAATTATTTTTAACTTTTCCAACGGTTAAATAACGACTAGTGAATAGTTTTTGCAATCTATAAATATACTCATTTTCATTCATTCTTTCACACAAAATCCCATCTTCTCTCAAATTACTCTCAAATAATTTTCAAGATTTTAAGAAAATTTTTTTCAAGATTCAAGAAGGATGTCTCGATTTTTGTTTATTTCTTAGTATATTTTTTATCGTTAGTGTTATTTATGGAATTTCCGTTGGAGAATTCACTCCCGGAGAATTTATCATAAATATTGTTTTAATCTTTTATGTAATTGTGTTTCTTGTAATTGCGCTTTTTATATAAGCGTTTTATGTATGATTTAAAATAAATTAAATAAAATCCTGTTATGAATAATAATAATAATAATAAATAAATAACAATAATCGCAATATCTTATATTTAAAATTTATGATTAATAAAACTGTTAATTTATGATTACAGTTATCATGTCAAATTTGGTAAAGCTCGAGATGGATGCCCTTGATATTTCTGGAAGAAATTATATGACATGGGCAGTAGCAGCAAAAAGACATCTAAAAGAAAAAAAACTCCTCGATACCATCGATGAATCGATAAAAACAACATCGGAGGAGGAAAAGGCACAAGCCATGATATTTTTATGCCACCACATTCATGATGATTTAAAAGACGAATACATAACAAAAGAAGATCCTGCAGATCTTTGGAAATCGCTCAAAGATAGGTTTGATCACCAGAAATATGTGATCTTACCTAAAGCTAAAAATGAGTGGTTAAATCTCAGGTTTCAGGATTACAAAAGTGTAAGTGAATATAATTCCGCTTTGATCGAAATCACTTCCAGGATGGCGTTATGTGGAGAAAAAGTAGACGAATATGATATGATTGAGAAAACTCTCCAAACATTCAATCCAGGAAACGTAATCCTTTAACAACAATACCGAGCAAAAGGGTACAATCTTTACTCGGAGCTGATGCAAACTCTGCTCGTTGCAGAGCAAAATAATGAACTTGTGATATTAAACCATCAGACTCGTCCAACTGGATCTGCTCCATTCCCAGAAGCGAATGTTGCATCATCCAGCTATAATAAATGGCAAAGACATGGACACGGTAGAGGTCGTGGTCGCGGTCGTGGACGAGGACGAGGACGTGGCCAAGGACAAGGAAGAGGATTCCGTCCAATTGATGTTAATTCCGGAAGAATTAATAAAAATTCTCAGAGAAACAAAGTTGGCGGTACAACAAACAAACAAACATTTTGAAAATGTTTGTCACAGATGTGGAGTGAAAGGACATTGGTCCCGTACTTGTCGTACGCCAAAAAATTTGGCTGATCTATATCAGCAATCTCAAAAGAGAAAAGAAAGAGATGGTGAAACCAACTTTGTCTCCGATGAAGCCAAACCCTCTTTCCATGGCTTAAATGATGATGCACATCTCGATATTTCTGATTTTCTCGTTGGTCCTGAAGATATCAACGCACAAGATATGGATTAAGATGATTTAAAACTACTATCGTTTTATTATATAAAATAATGTTATATGTATTTTTATTTCTAAAAGTGTGTTGTAAAATATTTTAAATATTTCTTATAATATCAGTGTTTGCTTTGTTTGAGTGTTTATTAATATATCCCTTATGAATATCACAAATACAGATATGTCAAGATCTGAAATTCGGGATGGAGATTTATGTCTGGCAGACAGTGCTACAACACACACTATACTTAAAGATAAAAAATACTTCTCATCCCTCAAAATAAATAATTCCGCCGGAAGCGTGAATACAATATCTGGAAATGCAAAGATTGTTATAGGCTCTGGAAGAGTCAGTTTTCAAATGCCAAGGGGAACAAAATTTGAAATAAATGATGCATTATATTCCCCAAAATCTCAGAGAAACTTAATAAGTTTTAGAGATATCCGCAAAAATGGATATCATTTAGAAACTATGAACAAAAATGGCATTGAATATCTTTACATCACAACAACAATTTCTGGAAGAAAAGTTGTATTAGAGGAATTACGAGCATTATCCTCTGGATTATATTCCACAAAAATAAATATGATTGAATCATATGTTACCGTAAACCCGCAGTTTACTAGTACCTTTAAAATTTGGCATGAACGACTTGGACATCCAGGTTCAGTCATGATGCGGAAAATTGTGGAAAATTCTAATGGCCATTCATTGAAAAACCAGAAGATTTTTCAATCGGGTGAATTTTCATGTAATGCTTGTTCTCAAGGAAAATTAATAACTCGGCCATCGCCAGCCAAAATTAAGAATGAATCTCCTGAATTCTTAGAAAGAATACATGGAGATATATGTGGACCTATCCATCCACCATGCGGGCCATTTCGATATTTTATGGTATTGATTGACGCATCCAGCAGATGGTCACATGTGTATCTATTGACAACACGAAATACGGCTTTCGCAAAATTTATTGCTCAAATAATCAGATTGAGAGCACAATTCCCTGATTACGCCATAAAGAAAGTTAGGCTTGATAATGCTGGTGAATTCACTTCACAAGCCTTTAATGACTATTGTATGTCAATGGGAATTGATGTGGAACATCCGGTCCCCCATGTTCATACACAAAATGGCATGGCTGAGTCTTTGATAAAACGACTGCAATTAATTGCAAGGCCATTGATAATGAGAACAAAACTCCCAATTTCTATATGGGGTCATGCTATTTTGCATGCTGCAAACTTGATCCAAATAAGACCAAGTGCATATAATAAATATTCTCCTTTGCAATTAACATATGGTCAGCAGCCAAATGTATCACATCTCCGTATTTTTGGTTGTGCGGTCTATGTTCCTATAGCGCCACCACAAAGAACAAAAATGGGGCCACAAAGGAGATTAGGTATATATGTTGGGTATACATCACCAAGTATAATTCGGTATCTTGAACCGAAAACTGGTGATATGTTTACGGCTCGTTTTGCCGATTGTCATTTCAATGAAGATGAATTCCCAGCATTAGGGGGAGGAATTAAAGAGGTTCCAAAAGATATTACATGGTGCACACAATCTTTGTTGCATCTAGATCCCCCTACAAACCAACGTGAACTCGAAGTTCAGAAAATTGTGCACTTACAAAAAGTGGCAAATCAGTTACCAGATGCATTCACAGATACAAAAAGGGTAACAAAATCATATATACCTGCTGCAAATGCTCCATCAAGAATTAATGTTCCTGAAGAACAAATTGATGAGAATAAAGCTAATGAACCCAAAATGCAGTTGAAAAGGGGGAGACCAATGGGTTCGAAAAATAAAAATCCCCGAAAGAAAAAGAAGTTGGGAGAACAAAATGAAAAGGTTCCAGAAGAACCACTTACAGAAAAATGTCAAGAAGACATTTATGAAAAAGTTCAAGAAGAACCAGAGAAAGAGAAAAGTCTTGAAGTCGAGCGTGATACAGAAAGATGTGAAATTTCTATTAATTATGCTCAAGATGGAAAAGTATGGGTTAGATATGAAATTGATAATGAGGATGAAACATTCTCCTTTTCTGTATCCAAAGAAATTGATAATGAAAATGAGGATCCAGACCCAAGGTCCGTATCGGAATGCCAGGAAAGGCCCGATTGGGAGAAATGGCAAGAAGCCATGAGAAATGAATTACTCTCCCTTAATAAGAGAAATGTATTTGGACCTATTGTTATTACACCTGAAGATGTAATACCGGTTGGATGCAAATGGATTTTTATAAGAAAAAGAAATGAGAATAATGAAGTCACACGATATAAGGCTCGACTTGTGGCACAAGGATTTTCTCAAAGACCGGGAATTGATTATGAAGAAACATATTCCCCGGTTATGGATGCAATCACATTTAGGTACTTGATGAGCCTAACGGCATCAAAAAATCTAGATATGTACCTTATGGATGTTGTGACTGCATACCTATATGGATCACTAGATAGTGACATTTATATGAAAATCCCAGAAGGATTCAAAATCCCGGAAGGATCAAAAATCCCAGAAAAATCCAAGAATATTTGTTCAGTCAAATTACAGCGATCACTATACGGATTGAAACAATCCGGACGCATGTGGTATAATCGCTTAAGTGAATATTTGATGAAAAAGGGATATACCAATAATGCGATATGCCCTTGTGTATTCATTAAGAAATCTCAAACCGGATTCGTGATCATAGCTGTCTACGTTGATGATTTGAACATAATAGGAACTCAAAAGGAAGTTGATGATGCAAGAACTCATATGAAAGAAGAGTTCGAAATGAAAGATCTTGGAAAAACAAAATTTTGTCTCGGACTTCAAATAGAGAATTTCCAAGATGGAATATTTGTGCATCAATCAAATTACACTAAAAGAGTGTTAAAACGCTTTAATATGGATAAAGCGAATCCTTTGAGTACTCCGATGGTCAATAGATCACTAAATGTTGATAAAGACCCATTTAGACCTTGTGAAGATAACGAAGAAGTATTAGGCCCTAAAGCACCTTATATGAGTGCTATAGGTGCACTTATGTATCTTGCAAATTGTACTCGTCCAGATATAGCATTTGCTACTAATCTGCTTGCAAGATATAGTTCATGTCCAACGCGAAGACATTGGAACGGAATTAAACATATTTTCCGTTATCTTCAAGGAACAATTGATTTAGGGTTATTCTATTCTCGAAACTCTGATCTTGGTCTAGTTGGATTTGCAGATGCAGGTTATTTATCAGATCCACATAAAGCTCGATCACAAACTGGATACGTTTTCACTATGGGAGGTACTGCGATCTCGTGGCGTTCTCAGAAACAGACATTGGTCGCTACTTCTTCAAATCATGCGGAAATTATTGCGCTTCATGAAGCATGTAGAGAATGTGTATGGCTGAGATCCATGACACATCACATACAAGAAGCCGCCGGAATAATCAACAACAAAAGACCAACAATCATGTATGAAGATAACGCTGCATGTGTTGCCCAGACAAAAGAAGGCTATATTAAGAGCGACAGAACAAAACACATCCCGCTAAGATTTTTCTCATACACTCAAGAGCTCGAGAAAAATCAAGAAGTGGATATTCGATACATTCGCTCAACTGACAACACAACATATTTATTTACCAAGGCGCTTCCTACCACAACATTCAAGAAACATATTCAAAGCATAGGAATGCGTCATCTATGTGATCTATAAAAGGGACTGCACTCTTTTTCCCTTATCATGGTTTTTATCCCACTGGGTTTTTCTATGAAAATGTTTTTAATGAGGCAGTACAAGATACACGTAATAAGGAATTAATGGTGGTAATCATTTGAGGGGGAGTTTACATGCAACAGAAAACATGACGCAAGAAACAGAATGACATTGGTCTCCAAGGGGGAGTGTTGTAAATCTTCTAGAAGCATACAAATCTTTCGACAAAAAATGTTAAATATGTCAGGCTAATGATCAACGAAGTGGAGGCCAATGTCAATCGAAGAATTCATTTTAGTTGCCTATATAAAAGCTCATTTGATCATGTTGTAAGTACATACGAAAACACATATAAAACATAATAATACGACATCTTCTTCTTTCTCTCTCATTTATTTTATCAATCTTGTTTCCATATCGGGTATACTTATTCTCATCCATTCTCTGAAATTTCTCAACTATAAATGCATGTAAATAAAGGTAACACTTTATGACAGAATCGAATTCGGTTTGAGTTATTTAGATTATATGACTATTCGATTCGGTTGCGGAACCAAATTTTTTGGATCGGTTTAAGATCGGATTTTATGCCCAGGCCTGCACAAGCTACTTTTGGCTTAAATATGTCTTACCCTGTTTTAACACATATGGGCCCTTGTATAAACCTTGATTGCGAACTAATGGTTGATCATGCACCTAACTTTGATTTACATAGCAATCTTGTTGCAAAGAAACAATGAGATTTTCTCTGTATTTATCTGATATTGGCGTCTTCGGATGCGCTCTGTAATTTCTACTTCCAGTTCATTTTTTTCTTTTCTTTCTCGGGATATAATTTAAAAAATTCAACAAGAGAATACAATGTTTACATGTGAAATGCAAACACAAAAACAAAAGTGGGTAAAACCTACAAGAGTGGCCTGTTTAGAATCCTTGCGTTAGTGCAAACACACGTCCCTCTAGAGGTGGAGGCAATGCAGAAACCGCATCTTCGATTTCCTGTGAAAACTTGCAAAGATGACTTACCACTACTACAAGGAAGAGAGTAGCTAATTTTCTACTGTCCAATAACCAGATTGGATAAAGAGAACACACCTTCACTGTATACCGAGCCGAAAAGTGAATCAGCAGGATTGCTTTGTTTTCAAACTTGTCAGCATGATTTACTATCTGCAGTTTGAAGAAACAGGAAAACTTTTAAGAGCATCAAGAGACAAAGAGTAACAAGAAATTTCAAAGAAACGAGAACCCTGACCTCAGATAAATGTATATGTCCATAATCTCTCGCATGCTCTACGGATACCGAATCATCAAGAAATGTGCTCTGCACAAGAGGAAATAGAGACAACACAGATTCCCTTAATACAAAGCCATGAAACTTGGACCAGGAAGAAGAATATCACTAAGAATCACGCACATTGTCCTAATTCATATCAGCAGCAAATATTCACCTCCATGACGAGAACCTTTGCCTTGAGAGCATCATCATTATTTTCATCAACTACAAAATCCGACGTTGTATCTCCCGTAAAGGCGACTTCAGGAGTTGTTATGCTGTCTGTAATCTAAAATATCCAAAATCCTAACTAAATAAGCAGGCTTATATATTGGAAAGACCATTGCAAGACTATTGACTTTGTGATAGATGGACATAAGAAAATTTTCACAAGCAATTTACGGGAAATCAGAGACAAACCTCAACACCTGAAGCCTTCAAGTTCTTAATTTCATTCCCAGATAGGCCAATATACTCCTGCTTGAGTTTATGTTTAGTTGAATACACTACATAACCCTGCAAACATCATGCGAAAGCATAAATTCAACGAGGACACATAACGCTAAGATATCAAAAAGCTCAAGTGGATTTAATTAAAGAAACCTGGCTTTGGATGACATGGTATGTCTTAAAGGCTTTGACTTTGAGATCTTTCCTTATAATAAACTCCTCCCCTACACACCAAGAAGTTCCCAAGATTAAAACAAAAACCCAAAATCTTCAGCTGCAATGAATGCTAGAGGTTGAATTACCTATGTCCAAGCCGACAAGATTGTGCTTTAGCTCTGAAGAATCTAACTTTCTGTGAACCTCAAACAAACTCTCGACAGTATCTATAATGGACTTGGGCACAATAATCGTTGGTGGCTTCATTTTGTACAAGCCTCTAGTCGCAACATACATTGGTAATCCACCCTAGCATCACAATACGAACTGTTTAGCTAACAAATGTTTGAGAATGTGACACCGTAACAGTAACAGAGCTAATGATAATAAAGGCAGAGTGGCTCAACAAGGGTCTATCAAAATGGCTCTCAAAATTCAAAGTCAAAGAACGATCTTTGCAAACCCAATCGGAAAGTTTAAAACTTTTTTTTTTTAGCAAGTTCAAGAAGATTATACTTACGATATGATCCATGTGAGAGTGAGAGATGAAGAGGAAGTCTTGAGAAATTGCGCGATGTGGGCAACGACCGATGTCGAAAGCTATCCGAAGAGATGGAAATATGATGCACGTCTCGTGCCCTCCAATCGACAATCCCTCGATAGGGTACCCTTCAATTTGCATTGCTTTCTTCTTCTCCATCTCACTGTCCCTTAGGGTTTATCGAATTTTGCCTGTGCCTTCGTTCTCCTGACTTTGAACCTCTCGTCAAGAATTGAGCACAAAGTGTTTGATGAAATGTCCCACAAAGTTGTTCTTCCATGGCGAAATATGATCTAATTTTGGACTGGGCTTAGGCCCATTAATGGTTAACGAGACTTGACTGGTGAGCGGTTTGATTTGCGTGCGTGGAAGCACATATAAAATTGACACGTGCCTCTCTCGCGCAAAGTTAGTCTTTCGTATTCAACGACAGTGGAAGGGTATAAAAGTAAATGTACGCGAATGCTTCATATGAACGTAGCAGCATGCTTACACTTGTTTTCGAAGTAATCTCGACGGACTATAAACAAAATCTGAGCAATTTCAATTAAAAAATATTAAAATTAAGACGACAAATTCTTAGACTTTAATATGTACCTTTTTTTCTAATTTATCGCATTCATTTTCACAGCTTTTTTAAAAAAGATTGCTCTCTTCTTTTATTTTTCCCTCTTTCGAATTCCGAATTTTTGTGTAAAAGGTAAATTTAGTTAACTAAATTTCGGAGATGATCGAACGGCTAGAAATCAACGGCGTAAGATTTGAGTTATGGAGATGCGCTTACTTTTTTTGGGTTAAAATTAGAAATATATATTGGACAAAAAAATATTATATAGTTTCTCTTTCCTTCTGGTCACTGATACTATACCACCAAAGAGGAACAGTTCGCAGAGCATCAAGCTCCGGGAAGAGAGAGAGAGACGCAAATGGAAGCATTCAATTAACACTTCTTGATTTCTCATTTACGGTATTTTTATTCATTGTCTTCTTCTTTGTTTTTTTTGTTTTTGGTCTGAATCGGACTCGGATTTGGAACGGAGATCCGACGGTCGAACTTAAAACCGACATTTTTAGAACTTTGTTCGAGTAGTGTCGGATTTTAGAGGGATCTCTCTGTTTGGGTTTTGTTTTTTGATCCTGTCGGTGTTTTTTGTTTGCTTGTTGTTGTTCATTTGGGAAAACAAGTGTTGTGGATTTTGAGTCTTTAGGGTTCTTCTGCTTGCAGTGTGCGTTCCAGATCTGGTTTTTGCACATTTTTTAAGTTTCATTATTTCTTAATTTTATTGAGTAATCATTGTTTCCTGTGTTCTTTCTTGATTCTTCCATTTCGTTAATGATTCGGCTTATCTTTTTAAGCTTATTATTAAGTTTATTATAACCAAATGATGCTACCCGTTTTTTTTTTTTTTTGCCATAACTAATTAATGAACTTATATTGGTTTGTGTTGTATCCTGGGCAATGCTGGTGTTTTAGTTCCATTCCATACATCATGGGGAAGTCTGCAAAGTGGTTAAAGAATGTATTGCTTGGAAAAAAAACATCTAAATCTAGTGGTTCCAAAGGAAAAGAGGTAACACTTTCAAAAGAGTTTGTCTATAATATATATATGTGTGTGTGTGTGATGATTGCTAGTCTAAAATTGTGGAATTGTGATCAGAATCAAGAATGTTTTTTTTTTTTAAATTTGCTTAAGAGTCTTTTTTTTTGGTTTTTGTTCTAATTATTGTTATCATGCACAGAGAGTGAGTGGAAAAGAGGTACTGGTTACTTCAAAGGTAGAAGAATCAGATGTGGTATCAGATCTTCCATCTTTTGCAATTCCAGCTACCAATACCGTTGATAGAAGCGGTGGTATGTTAGAGACACAAAATGTGCAACCTGCAGAGATCTCAGATGATGAAATAGAGCTTCCTGAGGGGAAACCAACAGTTTCTCAAATTGTTGCATCTGTTCAAGATGATCTACTATCTGATGCAGAGAAAATCCAACAAGAGATCGCAGCAACGTCTGTGCAGGCTGCGTTTAGAGGTTACTTGGTAATATTTTCAGCTTTTGTATTGTAGGCTTGGCTCTTTTGATTGCAGCTATTTGTTTTTCTTTTTTTCTGTATATCCTGATCTGAGCTCATTGTGTGAAGGCTCGGCGTGCTTTTTGGGCACTCAAAGGCATAATAAGGCTACAAGCACTTATCCGTGGTCACCTGATTAGGAGACGAGCTGTTGCAACTCTTTTCTCTGTCATGGGAATTGTCAGGTTGCAAGCATTTGCTCGAGGAAGACAGATCAGGAAGTCTGACATTGGAGTTCAAGTTCACAGGAAATGCAGATTGCAGCTGCTTCAGGTAATGATACTTTTGCTTCTTTGTAAGTTCAAGTTCCCTGTGAACGGTTGCACTTAAATACAAACTTAGTGCAGGATAATATTGTAGTTGGGTTTGGTGGAGAAATATGTTTATTTTCTCGTGAAATTAGAACTGGATTTTTTATTTATCAGGAAAACAAGCTTGCAAACCCTACAGATGCTTACCTTGGAATCAAGAAACTAACATCCAATGCTTTTGCTCTGAAGGTACGCATGTCGATTGAGCTATTTATTATAATGAAATTAGGAGAAACAGATAAGGGAGCTAAGTTTGTATACAATTTATCGTTTGTATTATGGAGTCTCTACTTTCAACTACAAATCTTAATGGATAATTGTGTTTACAGCTTCTCGCTTCATCACCAAAGGTGATACCTGTACACGCCTATGATTCATCCAATCCAAACTCAAACTTGATCTGGTTAGAGAACTGGTCAGCCTCATGCTTCTGGAAACCAGTCCCTCAACCAAAGAAAACAATAGGCAGAAAACCTCAGAACAAGCTTTTAGTCGAGGCTGAATCTGCTAAACCCAAGAAGAGTGTCCGTAAAGTTCCTGCTGCAAACTTTGAAAGTTCCTCAGTACAGACATCTTTTGAGTTTGAGAAACCCAAACGAAGTTTCCGGAAAGTTTCAAGCCAGTCAATAGAGCCACCCGCTGCCGAAGATCCTCAGATTGAACTTGAAAAAGTTAAACGTAGCTTGAGGAAGGTACATAATCCTGTAGTTGAGAGCTCTATCCAACCTCAACGATCCCCTCATAGGGAAGTTGAGAAGCCAATGCTTGGCGTAGAGAAGATAACTGAGTCATCATATCCGCTGGTACATAAAACTGCAGAAGAACCTGTGAATGTATGTGACGAAAAGAAAAACCAAGATATGCCCGAACAGCCTGAGGAGGAGGTACGTGTTCCTGAGGTGGAAGTACATACTCCTGGACCATTAGAAACCAATGAAACATTTGATTCATCACTGGTCAACCAAATTGACAGCAACGAAAGAGCCATGGTTGAGGAAAAACCCTCAATGGAAAAGGATACCAAAGAAGAAAGGACTCCCAAACCAAACAACAAAGAGAATTCAGCTGGGAAGGAGAACCAGAAATCCAGGAAAAAGAGTTCAGCTACTAACAAGACCGAGCGTGAAGAGAGTAATGGTCACAGTCAGACTAGCCCATCAATCCCGAGCTATATGCAAGCAACTAAATCTGCGAAAGCAAAACTGAGGCTGCAAGGCTCTCCAAAGTCTGCTGAGCAAGATGGAACTGAGAAAGCCAATGTTCCTAGACGTCATTCTCTACCATCATCAGGTAATGGCAGGATCACCTCTAACTCTGCAAGAACTACGAGACTCACAAACTCAGGAGACAAAACCGGGAATAAGAAGGAGAAACCTCTTCTGTCGTCCCGAGAAGGAAACGGTTAGTGCCAAAAATTACTACATGCTTCATGAGACCAAACTAAATTCTCCAAATTTCCCTGAGTGCTTTATTTGATGATCTTACTGAAAATCACTTCAGAAACTTCACATTCTCTTACATCTAACTACTCTCGACTGTGTTGTTGCCTTTGCAGCCAAGACAACTCCAGCAGAACGGAAGAGGTGATAAATTGCTGCAGAAAGTTGAAGCCTTTATCGTTCTTGATTCTATAGTAGTGACGGTACCCAACACGAGAATGCAGCCATCTATCTATTTAAAAGCTTAGATTATGAGTCTGTGATTGTGTGTGTGTTTATGTTGGCCAAGTGTTATCGTTGGCGCTATGTTTCTGCAAATGTGAGTGTTTCCTGAGCCGATAATGTTACATCACAAGGCTTTTGGATCTTCTTCTTTTTATTCTGGTTTTATCGTACATTACTTTGATTACGTTGAAGATTTTAAACTTTTATATGTTTATATGAATCTGTGATTATTTTTAGAATGGTATCCTGCATCTTTTACAACACAACCTTTTGGATGAAGTAATGACTATTGAAGCGGAAAACAGGTTAAGATATATACTTCTATGTTTGTTCTTTTTAAGCCTTCTAAAGTTAAAGTTCGAAGGTTGGTGCAGGCAAAACTACAGAGCAAAGACTAGGATCAGCTGAATTCTGGTCTATGATCTTCCATTCAAGAAAACAAAACAAACATGAAAAATGAAGAGAAAATGAGTAGTATCTTTCATATTTCTGAACTTAATTCAATCGGTTTCTATCAAAAATTTCAGATCTACGGTACCGATTCTTTCTATGAACATCAAACTGAAGTGAAGAAAGCTTATGAGAAACTGCTGACCAAATCATATCCACAGAATCTCCAGGACGTGAAGGGAACCGATACTCGAAACACCCAACAACCTCTTTCAGTCTATCCCACTTCTTCTTCCACAGATCCTCACTAATCCCTCTGAGAAGATTCACCAAAAGTCCTTTCTTTACAGCTTCAGACGAATGCACAAACACAGAGAAACTCGAGTAGTCTAGATTATCTTCAAATGGAAGCTCAATCTGATCACTGATTATAACCGGAACACAATGGCTCACGATGGCATCGAAAAGACGATTAGAGGAAGGAGTGTCGCCAGCGATATTGAGACAAAACTTCGAGGAAGCCATTCCTTTACCAGTTTGTTTAGTCCCGTTCCCTTTTACAGTTCCAAATGCAAAGTGAACGTCCTTCTCATCTTTAAGAAGGTTATACAGTTCTTGGCGAATAGTTCCACCCTAAGACGAAAAACTCGATGGTTGAGATTATATATAATCAGTAACAGAACTGATAGATTAGAGAGGAAAACTCAAAGAAAAAATACACTTACATCTTTTCTATAGATTGCTCCTTGGAAATATGCCAATATAGGACGCTTCTCAAACGGAGCTGACTCATTGTTAGAGATAGTCTTAACGACGTGCAAGTAAGGTGCAATGATGTCTTTCTCAAGATTGGCAATGGCAGAAGGGTACCTTCCGAAATCCGAAAGAACAAACATTGCGGATCCAAGAAAGTTTCTTGCATAAAGCAAACTGTTTGGATGGTGAGCTATTATCAGATGATCTTTCCCATCAAATCTTTTCCACTCATCTTGACTTTTCAAGAACTCAACTAATCTTTCCTGAAACAATCTATCAACACTAATGGTTTCGTTCCCACGGAGCTTAGACTTTCGATTGTAACTCAAAGAAGCAAAGAAGGGCACGAAAACAATATCAGCTTCAATCGAGTTCTTCACTCTAATTGCACTACATGGTCTATTGATTTCAGGTGTCTCTGAAGCTAATAGATCAAGTGTAAGCCAATACTCTACACTGTGTTGCCTATTCAACCCACCAGGATAAGACGGGATCGTACTAATGTTCTTAACATCTGGCCAAATCTCAGATCCTTTACTGTGCCAATTTAATAACCCAAAGTGAAATTCAGAGGGCAAATCGTACATAAACACCTTCAACGCACCTCGGTTTCGATCGCATTTAGTATCGATTTGCACCAAGTCCTCGTTCTTGATGTCTGTTCTTGGAAGAATCATCAGCTTGCGAACTAAACTTGAAGTGAACGAAGATTCGTCGCGTTGAAGGAAGAAGAGAGAAGAGACAATGAAGAGTAGCGTCGAAACAGTGATCGTGTAAAAGAGGATTTTTGAAGAAAGCAAACTCTTTTCCGACATTTTTGTGAACCTCAATCATCCAAACAAAACCAAAGTGAGTGGGTTGAGTTTTGTTTTCTTGTCGGTTAATCGATTTGCAGAAAAAGGTTTCAGCTTTTGACCATCATCGATGAAGAGCCATTGTGGGAAAATAGCTAGTACCTGAGGAATTAGGGGTTCCAAGGTTTTACGCCATGGCAGGAGAACAGAGAGTTTGATGAATGTCTCACTCTTCTTGGCTGATACTATCAGAGAACTTCTAAGAATCGGAGAGGACTTCGAGTTACAAGATTTGGTCTTTGATCTTCAGGTTTCTCAAGCGATGACTTTTTTCTTTTTCTTTTCTGCGTATATTGAGGTGAATAATTTTGTTTGTTTAGAGTAAGAGTTACTAAATCATTAAGGACTCCTTATTACACTTTTTAGGAACCTTTCATAAACTTTTAGATACGTAATAAACTATTTGTCCAAAAGAATCAAAAGAAAGAGTCTTTGGAATATAATCATTCACAGCTAAACAAAATATATATATATATATAATTAATTAATAAATTTCATATATTCCTGAATTAGAAGGTCCATACACATTTCGTGTATTGATTACAACAAAAGAAATAAAACATGAAAGAAACATTACATAGAAGATATTATGAAAAGTATGATATTGAATAGTGATGATAAATGATACGTGCAATAACACTAAAGTTTAATCACCACGGCAACAAAGCATACTAAAATTAATTAGAGAAAATACTAGATAGATTGGGGTTTCTCTCTATGTATTTGTTTATGGACATTTTGGTCCACCTTGTTGAGTCTTCCAGTTGTTGTAACAAGGACACACTTGTTTGTTGCCGTACGTGCCTGGAGGGACACAAAGGCATTTAGCACAACACTTTTGGCAGAAGAACATGCATGGCTTATGATACTTTGTGTTGCTACACCTCCTCGTGCATTCTCCTCCACATTCTGCAGTCGTGATGATATTCGAGTTTTTAATTTTCGCTTTTTTAAAGAGTGAGAAATGAGATTCAAATAAGAAGAAGAAATTTTTACTTACGGTATGATTTCAGACTTCCGGATCCATACTGTTTTCAAAACAAATAAATGAAACGCGGATTTTAGGTCTTTTTCGCTATCAATAGAAAGGGAAAAAATGCTCAAATGAAGATGATAAAACTTACACTTTCTGGATGGTACTCAGCTTCTTTTGACATGGTGAGAGAAATGAAAGAGAAGAAAATTGTGAGACAGAGAAGAGAAGTTATGAGTTTGGCCATGGCTGGCTCTTGAGAGAGAGAGAGAGAGAGAGATGAGTAAGTGAAGCTCTTAGTTCTTAGTTTAAGAAATCTGTGAATGTGTAACAACTAATTTTGTCAGCTATTTATAGAAGGTGTGTGGTGTGTCATGAGTGTAAGCTTCTTATTCCATGTGTAATAAGTTACTAACGGCCCACATATATTGCTTCATATATATATCATCCTGCCACTTGATTGTTTAAATCATTGAACAAAAAAAAACCATAATTCGTCTATTAGGTAAAACGTAAAAGTAAACGCAAACACAAACTCGAAAGAAAGAAGCCGAAAAAAAAAAAACAAAACGATTGGACCCTTAGTCTACATATATGCTAAAACGTAGTTTCAAGTTATCAACTATACTAATATACTTAAATCAACTGAATTTGCAGTTTTTACGAGAAAATATATATCTAACCTTAAGTTCGAGTTACTACATGCAAAATTGTTTACATGTCTTTTGTGTTCAGATTAAAAACAAGTTATATGTGAATCATAAAACTCATATCTATTTTGGGGGAAATTAATGACGGGTCCGATAATATATACACATATGCTTCTTTACATCAATCCGATAATATCATTTGATAGATAGTCGAGGTTTGGTACTATTCATTTTACATTCGTCGGAACAGTAAAGAGAAATAAGAATGAACAAGGTGATACAATTAGGCCAAAAGAGTCACGTTTGAGGACAACCCAAAATGAAGAAATTGAAGGGTATAATGGTAAAAGAGAGACGGAGGAACAGTTACAAATCCTAGCAAGTGATTGGGACCAACCAACCAACAAACAAAGGGACCGATAAGAGCAATCTCGGCGTGGATTCATGCCACTTTTTCTCTTATCTATTAGCAAGGTGGTCAAAGAGAGCCGTAGGATGTAGAAGAGGAGCCACGTGTTTAGATCTCGGATGTGGATATAGAGATCATGCAAACCTAAGGTGGGAATTGATTGAAGAATCGAGAGAGAGAGGGACAAAAGGGTAGACGCAGTTTTCTTGCATGTGCACTCACATGGGAGACATCTCTATCTAATGCTTTCAACTAACATAACGACTTTTTTTCCCCATCTTTACATTTTTGGATATAATGTTTTTGTAATATAACTAAGTTTAATTAGCTTTATGTAGAGTGAGCATATGTTGTTGTTCTGCGAGTTTGAAGAATCTATAAAACGTAAATTTGTGGTTGTAGATTTGAAGACGTAGTATAAACCATCATGCAAACAATTCATCTCTAAATAATTTTTGGTTCTACCTACTAACAATTCATCTTTCATTTTGTTATATGGTCTTCCAGTAAAGTAGCATTTTTTTTGTAATTGGGTAAATTAAAGTAGCATTTATGTTTTAAAAATTGTTTCTGTTTAACGTTTTAATAGATACGGCATCTTAATGTTACTACACTGACAAATGAAAGTTGAAGTGGATCAGACAACTTCAAGTATGTGTCCACTTGCTGTTATGTGTTATCCCATTCATTTATTACTTCACCTTATTCTACCGTTCAATAGATACCACTTTTTATTTTTATGCTTAACGTTTCTCTTCCATGCAAGTTTTATTTCGTTTTTGTATCATTATTTCACGTTTGTTTCGTTTACTGCATTAAGATTCATCTTTGTCCTACTAGTTAGCAGTTAAATGGATTGAAATGATATTTGATTTTTTCCTTATGATATTCATAACAATTCCAAATATTTGTTTACTATGTGTACATTGTGTAGACTACGTTCGGCTATGTTAATGAATGGATAAGGCCCAAGGCCAAAGTGATCCAGGAAACAGCAACAACTTTACAGATACGATTCTCAGGAAGAAGGCCGAAGTAATCGAAACAAGAGAACATTAAAGCCCAATATCTGTTTTTAAGATATCCATCCATTACACTAAACGGCGAAAGAACATGGAAACACAAAGAGTGGCGCATATACTGTAATCAAATCAAAAAACTTTAGTGTTTGGTTAGTTTTGCGATTTTTCATTTTTAATTCAGCAAGTGACAGACAGAGAGACACTAAAAAAAGTAGACTTGATGTTTAGCTTCCCAAATTATTAATTAGTTTATATAATAAAACCGTAGTCAATTGTTTAATAATCATTGTGTGCCCTTTCGCGTATGGGTCGTTTTTATTCTTCTGATTTTTTCATTGCTGCTAGTTTTAATAAATATATGGATCATAATATCTAATATGCATGAGATTATAAATGATTTATTAGTCTCACTCTGATATTGATAAGAAAATTATGACGAAAAGACAGCATAGTGACTTATATATTTAAAAATCATACATAAGTCGATTTTTCAGGGGTTTATGATGTGATTTCTGAAATTCACGAGCAGGGCACGGTTGGTGAGAAACAGAGAGTCATTTCAATAATCTTTATCTTTATTCTTAATTGTATACTCCGTTTTTTAAAATATAAAAGCAGACCTAATTGACTAATTCCACTTTTAGGTTTATTTAATAACTAATGAAATTAACTCTACAGTACGATCTCGACTAACAACTGAGATAGCTAAGAAATATAACTAAAGTCGTCGTCAAAGATTTGATTAAGAACTCACTTACTTTTTAATATTCATTTGACAAGCAACTTCGTGACATTCTTGCGTGATTTTTGGCTTTTGATACCTTAATTATGTCTTTATAGTATAATCGACAATTAATATGACATTTTCTTTGTTGTGTTTTTCATGGTCGATGTGGCACCAAAGTGATCAATAGTTGAACCCTATTTTCATGGTTCCGCTAACGATATTTCCCAATCACTAAATGGTTTTTTCTTTAATTGATTAAATATAATAAAAATACATTGTATTTGCATGTTAACGACTATAAATAAATTGCATTTGAATGTAACCAATCAAATTTGTGTACAATTCTGATTCATCATTTAAAACTTTGATCGCATTATTTCGTGTAGCACCAAACGCATTACACATTCTTCAGTACAACTATTCGAGTCTATATTTTTGAGATAATAAATTAAGATCGGTCAATCTATAATATTTTTTCCTCCATTAGAAAAAGTTTTTGTGGTAAAAATAAAGTCGTCGAGCTGTTTACGTTGTAATATTATGTGTCATGTATAAAAAATGACAAAAATAAGATCTAGATTAACTATATAAATGGTGTGCATATTTTGACTTGAGTACGGAATTACATACTATGGAGTCTGAACTCTATCTATTTTTAATTTTGTTTTGGTTACATACATTTAGAAACTTATTATGAACAACGGAATTAAAAAGTGGGACGATATTCACTGAGTTGTGTGTTACGTTAAGTGGGACACATGATTTGTTGATTCACGTGTAGAGAAGTCAATTTGACTAATTAGTCAGTATAAAAATTAAATTAGAAAACATAAATAATCCCTGTCAATTCATTTGCTTTTTCCTTTGAAAAATGTCATCAAAATCATATCCCTTCTTTACGCTTTTTGGTTTCGTATACATTATTTGTCTTACAATTTCCAAGCTATATGTTTTGTTCATTTTTTATTGAATAGTATGTCCTATTTTCTTTTGCAACATTTAAGCTGTCATATGAAAGATAAGTGTTATCAAAGTGAAAGAAACATAATAGTAAACAATTAGATTAATTATTACGTATGTTTGAAAGTGTATATATATATATATATATATATATATCATTAAGACGTCGTTGTGTCAAAACTTCAAAACTTTTTAACATATTGGCTCTAATATAATGGTTTATATGAGCGTCGTTTTGATTGTATTGCCATTTGAGTTCATACATAACATATAATGCATAGTTTAGCAAAAGTTGCAAATATAACATAAATGTATGAACAAGTTTGGAATAAAAAAAGTGATTATAGAAATGAGATTGCATTCCAATATTAACCTGTCATTGTCTCTTTGCTTGTGGGAGCAGGTCCGTTGGACTGAGTCGGATTCGCATTTAATTTATTTACTCAAACAAATTTTATTTTATTCTGTTCTGTATAAATTAATCATCTGTATAATGCAATGCACATTACTTTCCCCATTACTTTCTTCTTTAATTTTAACAAAAAAAAAAATATATTTTACTATGTCTATTACTGAGACGACGAAGACCATATATACTGGAAAAGAATAATAAATTTCTATACTCTTATGTCGCGTTTGAACATGACATTACGTGAAATAATGGAAGAGAATGAATATCGTTTTATCGACAGAGAGACAATATCCCCCATCTTTTAAATAATTGTACTGTAGATTTCACCATATACATTTTCTCTTATTTCATAATAAATTATATCTTCACTAAATATATACCACATTTGATCAATTATTTCATCCGGTGATAGTTTATCCGGTTTCAATAATCAGTTTTTTTAGTCGTATACATAAATAGTGTAATTTAAAACTCTATATATAGGGAGACGAAAATAAAGATCAGTTATGTATAAAGTAGCCCATATTTTAAGCCACTTTGTCGACTCCGTAGGTATATATATATATATATATATAATTAAAACACTCTAGGGTTGGATTACTAACAGTCATAATGTAGCTATTTTTATAAAAGGGGCACAAAGGGCATTCACAAATCACTAATCTTCCACTTGGTTTTCATAAAGAGTCTTTGGTATGACCAAAGAGTCACTTGCAAGTTGAGGGATCGATAAAACTAGCTAGGGTTTCACTGTTCATTATGAAGAAGAGACAGATGGTAATCAAGCAGAGATCAAGAAACTCCAACACATCTTCCTCTTGGACTACTACTACTTCTTCTTCTTCGTCGGCCATCAGTAACGTCCGTTACGTGGAGTGCCAGAAGAATCACGCTGCTAACATCGGAGGTTACGCCGTAGACGGTTGCCGTGAGTTCATGGCCGCCGGGTTTGAAGGAACAGTCGATGCTTTGAGATGCGCCGCTTGTGGTTGTCACCGGAATTTTCACCGGAAGGAAGTTGATACGGAGGTTGTTTGTGAGTATTCTCCACCTAACGCTTGATTTTTTTCAGAGGATTTTACTATCTTTCTCTTCTTTTTTTTTCCTTTAATTTGGTTTGGATTGATCGATTGATTTTTAAAGATGATTTTATTAGAGGATATTTGTATATGAATATTGATGTGTATATTCAACAGCTCACGTACCGCCATCTACATCAGTATGTATTTATAAAATGGCTTGTTGGTTTGACGACATATTGTATAGTTCTGTTTGTGATGTAAACAATACTCTATTTTACAAATTTAGCTTTTTAATTTCCAGCAAGTTTTGGAACGATGAGCCAGCTTCACGATATAATATTTGCGACCATATGCTGATTTAAATTTATAGTATCGAAACTAGTTTTTTTTTTTTTGGAGAATGGTTGTGGATTTTTTCTTCCATAAGTTGAGTTTAGGATCATAACACACAGGAGAGAAGGATATGATCAGTACATCTCACGATATGTATTTTTTTTTATACTGACCATTTTTCAATCTTCTGTATGAGATAATTTGTATAGGAGGCCTCTTTGTTAAAACTATACAACTTAATTTTATCAGTCTAAAACAAGTTCCAATACATGTGTAGTGTAGCCCTCTCTTGTCCTTTCTTTGAAGTTTGAACATTGAACCTCTTATTCAAGCTTAAAGATTTAGAATGTATATATAGTTACATAATGCTACCTTTCAATTTAATTAAGTTTCAGGAAAAATGTTAGTAAACCTCACTAAGAATCGTCTTACATTTTTTTTTTGTTTTTCAACAAAACAAATGATAGTTGCAATCACAACCAGTAATAAGATACTGATTCAGTTGGAAATGAGGATGTTGAATCTAATTCCATTTATCATATAATCATACATATATTGCGTGATTATGAAAGCAAGAAATTTATTTGTATAATTACGAACGCGATTTATTTTATACCACAAACGGCCCACATAGCGAATCATGTTTTCTTATCGTCTAGGTTAATGGTTTTGTCTACTTATTTTTTAAAATCTATAGAATCAAAAGAAGAGGGGGAAGCAACTACAATTAATTAAGTGTAAATCTATGGCCATGAGAAAAGATTTGATTTTGTGATTAAAAAATGATGTATTGGCTGCTTTTGCCATCATCTAAGTGGCCACTCGAATTTGTTGGAAAAGACCACTGTAGTTTTAATGATTTATTATTATTATTGTTTCAAACCGAAAAGAGCTTTATTTTATATTTATATTCTAACTTTTTAAACTAGAGCATATTGTGAATCTCCAGAAGTTCTGAACTGTATTCAATATTTAATATATTTTTGAAATTGTGACACGTATATTTAAATGACTCGGCAAGGTAAAAACATGCAATATGGCAAATCATTTCGACAATCACATTTCGATATCGATAGTGGGCACTTCGCAAAATGTCTTGAGCAACACATTTCTATAAAGTTTCATGATCGATAAAAAACATGCGATATTGCCAAATATTTTTCGCGTTTCGTCGTTACACAAATTTCCAATAATTTGCAAAATAAAGTAAATAATAAGATATATAAAATTCATTCTCGAGTGTTAAGCGTGAATTGTATAAAACTAAAATTAGAGAAGTTAAACATATAATCATAAAGATTTTAAAGTTTTATCAAGCTGAAGTTCGGACCATCTTTTCAATTAGGTGGTATGTAATTGTCGGGAGAACTTAATAAAGTTGAAATCGGTGAAGGCCCATTATTGGCAAATCAATCGACATTCAAAACCAATGATAATATTATTTTTGATAACAAGTCAAAATTGGTTTTATTCGGGTGAACAAACTGCATTTTTTGTTGACGATTGGCTCTTTCGTAAGTGTGCAACGTCTAGAAGACCCACCCACTAATTAGTATGATTATTATTAAGGATTTTTTTTTGTTTTTGTTTTTCTTACTAATGGAGCTACGTGGAAAGCCCTAGGGCCAATTCAAAAGCTTAATTAAAAGCCCATGGTAAATGACTTTTCTTTATATAAATTTCATCAAAACATGCACTTAGATCGAGGCTTTTTCCGAGTTCTAATGTAGTTCAACTTGAACTAAGAGGATAAATAACACTTTAGTAAATATAGAATTTTAATATTAAAAGGGGGTCATGATATATAGTGGAATGACAAGGCAATTATTTAATAACTAATAGGAAAGAAAAATAAAAAAATACCCCTGTTGAAGAATAAAAAAAGGGACCAAAAATGAACAAAACACGTGGACCAAGACAGCGAAAAGAAACCTTTGGCTTATCTAACATTGGAGAGATGGGTTTGAGAAAATGATTGAAAGTGAAGATGAGAGTTCCTTTCCTTTGATACATGGGATCGATGTGATTTCCAAAGGCCCGCCTTCAAATCCCACATGCTTCTGTCCTTTAATCCTATATTCACATTCTTCTTCTTTGGAAAAAAACTTTCAAATCGTAGAAAATGATCAAAGCATGCGCAGTGTATGCATATACATACTAATCCTATTAAAGTTATGGAAGACAAAAAGAGAAAAAGAGAGATATGTTAATGATCAATGCAGTATTATTGAATGGATATTCAGTTTACTCCTACCTATAAGCCAATCGGTTGTTTATTCAAACATTCATTTGATATTACTTGAAATTACTCAACTAATCTTCTAATTCATGTTTTGTGGTGAGTTTGATGAGTTTTCTAAACAAAATCAATTAGTAATGAAATTCGAGTCTTCTTCCATAAATTCAATATCAAGGATCAACAGCGTGGTTCCGCTATGCAAGAACTCTGAATCATTCTCTTGAAGCTCATACTTTTCCAAAGCGAGTAATATAGCTTCGTTTTAACCAATATTTCTTCTTAGATTAAAAAATGGATGGTGTCTTTAAACTGCAAAGAGCAAATACTAGTTATTTTTAAGAAACAAATCAATTTAATGGAACTTTTGCATGAGACGGAGATCACACCGAAAAGAAAGAACGTAAAACTTAAAAGGTGTGGTAATAGAAGTAAAATGTCATTGGATAATGGAGAGGCCCATTATTTTAATTGGGCTTAAGAAACTAGTTTTTTCTAAAGAAACCAAACATAATAAATCTATGTATCAAATATAATGCTAATAGAAAAAAATGTAATGCTAATAGAAACCAAACATAATAAAGAAACAAAATTGTTTCCTTAGAAAAAATTGTAATGCTAATAGAAACCAAACATAATAAATCTATGTATCGAATATAGTATTTGTTAATGATACAACAGTTCATATAAAATAAATTAAATATGGGTTGAATTTGACCAGTGATATCATTATTATGATCACCACGTAATCACTGATAAAAATTGCTAAATTACAACTGAAAAGTACAGATTTTTTGTAATAAAAGAAACTAAAAAGCTTAGTTTATTGCAAACTTTATGATATAACAGTATATCACAGTTTAATCTTCATCGACTTGACAACAAGCAAGCCACACAGTAAAATAAAATGTAACTAAAAATGATGGCGAACAGACAAAAGAAAGAAAAAGAAGTAAACCTATACAGTTGTTTCATGTATAATTTTCTTAAAACAAATCTGGACTGTTGTTTCCATTATTTTTACCCTCTAAAGACGACACATCGATGATATCTTCTTGATTATCATCACACTGAACCAAGCCTTGATCATCAAACAACCATTTCTCTATCAAAGACAACGAGCCTTGATTATCAGTAGTAGCTTTCATGTCTATGTTTGGCTTGCTCTTACCTTGGAACCTGCTTGTCTCCGACATCAAATTTAGCTTCTCATCAACTGATCCAGATTCTGAGTTGGATGAGAACAAAGAGTGATGATCAAAAACTCCTTCTTCACCGGTGCTTGAGCTCCTGTTGATGGATAGTGATGAAGTGTTGGGCCTTGAAGATGTTGAGCTTGTCCAGTTCTGAAGTAACTTAGAGATGTTCTCTGTATTTGAGGCATACGTAGTCGTAGAAGAATGATGAGGTTTTGGTGAGTCTGGATCGAGAGGGATAGATGAAGATGGTTGGTCAAGTGATAAGGCTTGGAATAAGGCTTGTTTGGCCATGTTAATGTCTGTTTGAAGCTTTTTTTCCCATTGCCCTTTGTCGGTGATCCTTTTGCTGTGATTACACCTATCGTTGTTGTTATTACAAGATGAAATCTCTGTCGCCACCATATTGGTTTTGTCTTCGTTGATGATACCGTTTTGAAGCTTCATCGTCACGAGTTTCTTTTTTAGATGAGTGTTCCAAAAATTCTTGATATCATTGTCGGTCCTCTGAGGTAGATATGATGCAATAGCTGCCCATCTGATTTTTAAAGAAGATATCCAATTATATCAAGATAACAAATAACAAAAGCACTAATTAATATAATCGAATGTCAATACTATCTTAATTATATTGTTTAGGAGATCAGGGGAGATGGACAAACACAGATCAACGTGTATCATGTTACTATATAACATAAATATACAAAAAAGAGGGATAAAAAAGTATATTCATTTACCTATTACCCAAAAGAGCTTGGAGGTGGATGATCATCTTCTCTTCAGATTGTGTGAAATTTCCTCGTCTGATCCCAGGACGAAGATAATTAGTCCATCTGAGTCTACAACTCTTGCTACACCTTAGCAAACCTGAAAAAACATACATATGTATATTTAAGTATTTCTATGTTTACATATGGAAGTTATTAAGGAAGAGATATAAATATGAAGAAGAGGAAAGAAGAAAGAAAGTGAAAGGAAGATCAAGACCGGTGCTTGTTGGAACAGATCTCCAGTTTCCAGGGCCGTGTTGTTGGATATAAGAGACCAAGATTATGTCTTCTTCGGGAGTCCATGGTCCTTTCTTCACCTCGATTTTTTCACAACAAGGTGGTCTACCCATATTCACATACACACACACACGCGCGTTCTTAATCGTCTCCTATGTTTTCCTTCTTTTTTCTCTCCCTATAGTATGTATATACGTCGAAATAGTACTCTGTCTGTGTGTGTGAGCTATATAGTCACTAGTAAGACTCAAATATTGGATTTTTGGTATAGTGTGTGTAAGCTAGATATAGTAACTAGTTAGACTCTAACAATGGATTTTTGCAAAGAGGGTGTTCTCAAAATCTCACTTTAGACTTGAAAGACTCTTTCTTTCTTTCTTTCTTTTTTTTTTTTTTTTTTTTTTGTTTTTTTTGAGAGGTTTCGCTTAACTTTGGATGTTGAAGAGAAAGACAAGCGTCTAAGTCTTATGGAGTTATGGGTCGTTCTTTGGATCTATATGCATTGAAATAAAGGCATACGCCGAAACGAGCACTAGCGCTTGAATGACAATTTTATCTTCTTCTTTTTTTGTTTTTGTAGAATTTAATTGATTTTTGTCTTTTATCATATAAACATAAGAAAACAATAATTAAATTTTTAATCTGACCCTTTAAAACCGTTTAAAATGCCTACATATGAATTATGAAGTTAACCACAATAAATAAATATTGATAATAATAATAATAATATGTAAAACATAATTACTGTATGTGGCTGCTGAATCCAAAAAAAAAAAAAACCTTTAAGTCAATAGAGACAGCAAAGAGCATTTACTCATTTTCCTATGCTTGTCAAAAAGTCAGCCCTACTCTTCACTTACGTGGCAATACTAATCAAAGGGTTGGCATTGCAATTACGAGTATTTAGTATACACCGATTATGCAGGTGAGATTCTGTATGCTTGGTGTTGAGAAATCACAATCACCCCTTCTCTTCTCCAAAATGTCTCATTCTCGTCTCATTTTTCCTCTTCTAAGTTTATATCTTGACTCTAAAGATTCACTATAGAACATTAGACAAAATCAGTTGAATATTTTTGGGTTTTGATATTAACACGAACCAAAAAATTAAAATCGAGTATAAACAGAAAAGAAGAAGAAGAAGAATCCACAATAGTTTATAAGATCGGTGCCAAATCCAGACATCTTGGCAAATTAATGTTCCGCAGATTCTCCTTATCAGGTTACAAAGGTTACAAGTCAAGTCTTTCTTTATTTTATATCAGTCTCTCACGAAGTTCAAATCAATGTTTATAAACGTAGTTACATACAAAAATGAAGGATTGAGTTACATAAATCAGGGCAAAAGAATGAAATTACCCTAGAACTAAAATAATATCCCTCTCTTTCTCTCTCTCTCTATATATATAAAGGGTTGCTTAAAGTGCCACAATTTTTTTTAATTTTTTTCGAACTACTTAATTCGTACGTATTAATTTATATATAATTTACTGGTACCACTTTTTTTTTTTATACTATAACTTTTTTACCGATCAACATTATAATTTTAAACCGTTATTATTTATATAGAGTATATGTATATTTTTATTAATTATCTCTAGTTCTCTACTATATAATCATTTTTCTAACCGGTTTGGGTCATCAACTCATCATCAGATCAACCGAACCTTCTATTTCCACAATCCAATTATATAAAAAGGAAAAAACATTAACACGCTGTGATAAGACCTAATAAATACTCCTATTAATTGAGCGAAACATATACTCCTAGTATATATCACACATAGCTTTACGTCTTTTCATAAAAATTGGCCATGCATGATAAACCTATAGTGTTATTAAAAGCGTTAAACGCCAACTGTATCCATGTCGTAACAAAGATGACGGTGTTATATTAGTACATTACGTACTGATAAATAGTGTCAAATTGTTTTTTTTTATTTTGTTGAAGCAAATAATGTAAAGTTACGATCTTTATTCTACCAAAGCATTATTGCAATGAATAATGATCAAAAATAGAATATTTATCATTTGATGATGAGTTGATAATCCAGCTCATCATCAACTCGCTTCAAAAATTCACCTTAATTTTAACATATTACATAATTACATATCATTTGATTTATGGCGAAATAAATGTACGTTAAGTTAGATTATTTCTTGCAAATTTTGGTAGTTGGAGTATCAATCCTACAGCCACACAACATAGAAAATCAATAGTTAATTAGTTCACACTTGAAGCTTGTGTTAACATCATAAACTTTTCAAATAATTCATATCCACGAAATATATAAGCTATTATAAGCGTCAGGCAATATTGTTTTAACGAATGATAGCTACCTATGGTCTTACATATTATCGAGGAGTTGAAATATCGATTATGTCCACCCCAGTTTTTAGATACAGTATTTTACAGAACACGTACGTACGTCGGATATTAATTGTCCAATTAGGAGTATTATTACGCCTATATAATGGGTATGCTTTTGTGGCAAAGATAAGACTCATTGGTTAAGACTAAGTCATAGGTATATTACTACTACAAGAGCCGACTCATGAGTGAACGGACATGTTGAACTTTCAACTTTCAAGTAGCAGATTAGGAATAGTAGAGTGGACTTATGTTAATGTGTGATCATGGCATGATGTGATGTGCACACGTGGAAGGTCTAGATTAAATGTGCGATCAATGAAATGAAAATGATGGATTATGCCCTTAAATTGTAATCACCCTACTCTATTTAATTACATTATCACCTTCCCATCAATTGTCGGCTATTTTCACATAATAAATATAGTCTTCGAGGATATAAAAAAGAAGACAAGTCTACAAATATAATAATAGTATACAGTAATACACATTTTGATACAATATTGCAGATATTCCACATTATTTTGATTGTAACTACAGTAAAGTTTTTATAAATTAATATTATTAGAATTATAATATTTATTAATTTAATAAATTGATTCGAAAAAATAATTTAAAGTTGAAAAATATATAAATTTATAGATGTTACTGTGTATTTCAAAAGTTGTTAGTTAACAAAATAATTCAGTAGGAGATAGGTGGAATACCGCAAAAACCCTTGTAAGAACGATTTGTGGAATTGATTACTTTTTTTTGCTTTAAATAATTTTATATTTTTAATTGTACTCACTAATAATTCGTACTGTTATTTTAACTACATGCACCGTTTTTTGTAATTTGCAATTTAAAATTCAGTTTTAAAGTTGATAAAAACGTTAGTACGATCCTTTCTAGCAAAGGCGGAATGGTGCATGTGGTTAAACATAACCTTTTAAACTGTCACGTTCTAACATCAATTACAATAAACGAATAAAACATTGTTTGAATCTATTCAAAACATTTGTATCGTCATTTTCATAGTTATCTTTATAAGTGATGTATAATTTACAATATTTTATAACCGATGCAAGAAAATAAAAAAGTGACACTAAATGATGTTTTGTTATAACTACCTATATAATAACAAAGCTGGTCATTAATTGCTACCTTCCCTATTGCCTATTGGCTGTTTAATTACACTAGTTTCTTTAATCATTTGTCGGGCTAGTTGGTACGTACCCACATGACAATTTAGTTTATTGATACGTACTAGACATATTTCAATTTATGCATTCCATTTACGTACGTATTGTTCTACACTTCTACTTATTCGAATAAAGTTTAGTTGCGTCGTCAAGATTTAGATTAGACGCAGTCATGCAGGCATATACGGACGTACAGACTTACGCAAGCAGCAAACGAAGAGGTAGTCAACGCATATCCATATATTATATATTTGATCGAGAGTCAAAGAATTGTGTTGATATAATCCGTTGCTTTTTCCTTTGTTGACAAAAAGAAAAAAAAAAACAATTTGATTAACAAATATTTTTTAGAGACATGGGTAATTAGTAATTAATGGAATGTATGAGCTAGCAATTAAAGAGAGTACGTAAGAATTTACAGCAAATTAAATAATAATTTGACATGAAGCTTTTATATCCACAACAACATGCATAACAAAATATTTGATACCCATATATAAGTCGCTGCCTACCAAACTTTATATCAAAAATGTTTGGACTAATATATATATGTTTTCGTATGAATTACAACGTCAGTAAATGACCACATAACTGATTGGGGCTTTTATTCAATTGCATTTACATAAATTTTAGATTACAAAAACGAAAAATGGAATAATAAGAATAAATAACTCAACGGTGGTGGCCAGATGGATGATCACCAAAGGAATGTTGCGTAAACTTTGCGTATTTCTTGGGTTCGTTCCAATTGAAAACTCGTTATCAGTTATCACTGTTTCTGGACCAATAAAATCTAAAACTTCTTTGGACTTGATGTGGGCTGGGTTCTCCACAAATGTGGTGCTGTTGGGCCCGGTTTTTCCTTGCTGGATAGGTAAGAAAACGCTTTCTGGTCTATCGTGCAGTCCATGGTAGCTCGGATCAGTGCTGGCTTTGAGGTGGTGGTGGTGAAAATGCTCGAGTTCCTTTTCTTCCAGACAAAGTAAACAGTAGTCTGAAGGAACAGCTTCGCGACGACCATCGTTCTTTTAACAATTAAAATTATAATTGAACGTCGTCTTTTACTGCATCTAACTGTACTGTTGCTATCTTTTAGCCTTATTTTGTATCGATGAAAAATATTGACCGACTTGTGTCACTCACTAATAAAACTCATGTATTTTGCATACACCAAACCATGCTAGACGAAACATTAAAACGACCCGAACAGCTTATACGAATATTTGAAACTTAGAACGGCAAAATAAAAATACCTTTTGAAGTAACACTATATGAGCCTGTCTGTATGCGTGAGCTTTAATCTATATAACATTTAGTAAAAGTCGCTTGCAAGAAGTTGTAGAGTTCTTGAGCAACCAGAGAAGGATACTCTTCTTGAGGTAAGAGTGCACCTTCAACCTCCACAAATTTGCTAACTCCTTTGGCTCCTCTTAATGCCTCCATTTCAGCTTTAGATCTCTTTGGAGCTCCTTTCGTTGACATCACCATAATCGGAAATTTTCCTTCCAAATCAGCAAACAGTTGAAGAAATTCGTCCCGGGATGAAACCGGGTCGAGTAAACCCGTCAGAAAAGCTGCAGGGACGTAGCGTGATCCCTTCTTCTTTGTTAACTCATATCTGCTTTGGATTATGGCATCGGTGACGTTGGTTTGGTCAGCATAAACATGGGATTTGTACTGAGACTCGATTGACTTCTCGTTGCTCACCAACATGTTGTACATCATCCAACCAACTCCCGGTGCTCTTAGAGTTCCTCTTAGCATACCGTACCTGTTGAGACAAAATCCAGGCAATCAGGAGAGGAAAGCTTTTATCTTCTTTTTTTTTTTATATGAAAAGATGTTAATGGACCTCGTCACCATGGAAGAATCACGGCCAAAGACAATAGGGAGGGGTCCAGCCCACGTAGGTGCGACAGCAGCAATGGCTGATGGTTTTAGTAGCCCACGTTGGGTAGCACGGAGTGCTAGTGTTGCTGCATGCCCTCCTCCGATGATTACTAAATCATCATTACCTGTTTCGGTTTAACATGTATTATGTCAAGATATTGCTTGTTCTCTTTTGTTAGTTGGGAAAGCAAAGAAGGCGGTTCAATGGAAACCCGATTCAAGCGTAGAAGCATTCAGACCATAGAGAAGACATAATTTCAGAATGTGCAAGGGCTCATGTACAACCAAAAATTATAAACCAAAGTAAATATAGATATTACCAACTACGAATCAGTTTCCATATCGAACTATACGGAACCGGAACTAAAGGCATGGAGAGTATGCGTAGTTTTTCACTCTTGTAACCATAATATTGCCAACACAAGCAGAAGAAGAAGCGGTTCACACTAACCTGACTGGCTCATTGGGCTCTCAGGTGAGTTCATGAAGTCGACCACAAACTTCTCCATGACATCTGTGTCGTAATCCATCTTTGGTCTATCAGAATAACCAAGACCAGGCCAATCTACAATAGTTGCTCTATAATTGACTTCCCCATCACGCTGCACAATGTCTTTAGCCACAGATCTCCACTCCTCAACGGTGCTAACATCGGATATTGTTGGTATCATTAGGATATTCTTAGCCGATTCACTCTTCTCCCTCTCATGTTCTTCATAGTATATACCGATCGAGTTTCCCTTGAACTTCCACTGCCAATTGCTTGTCTAAAACAGAACAGAATCAATACATTAAAGCCCAGAAACAAAAGATCATCCCATAAAGAGCCTACTTTTCATTTCTGGTTTCTAAAGCAAGAAAACCAATCTAAAATATAGAGTAATATAGTAAGTTTATGAATCAAAAGCTATTTTTAACATAAAAATCTCCATAAATCTCAACATGACCAATACATTTTTGTCTAATTCCTTCTCCCAGTCAAAGGATTAAACAATAAATTGAACAATAAAGAGCGAGACGATCAGACAAATCGAAATACTAGTAAACTCACCTTAGTTTGGACTGGCGATTTGTCATCGATGGAGATCGAAGGCGCAGAAGCTCGCACCGAAATGGGTTTGGGATATTTTGGAGTAAGCAATAGAAATGGTCTGCGAATTTTGCAGGAAAAGGGTACGAAAGGTGGTGATGATATGGAAAATGCAGCTGAAGCAGCCATGGAATCGAAATAATATGAAAAGTTAGGCTTTTTCGAAGATCTGGTAAGCGAGAAAGAAGGAAACGACAATTCAAAGGTTGAGAGTTGAGACTTTAGAACCAGAAAGAACCACGAAGACGTGCTAAATATTTTCTCGTCAAAGTTTGGTTGAATCTGTCAGAAATTTATAATAACAGTCCAAAACTATTTCGTATATTACGTACTAGGCCATGAAGAATGCAAAGCGTCAAAGTAACCCCATATCCCAAGGCAATGTAAACCACAAACCTCGCAAATGAAGACCTCAAGTAAATGAAGTTATAGAGACATCTGAAAGTTTGCGTTGGTAGTGGAGTCTCCGTTGATGAGGTCATTAGTGGAAGCATTAAAACACAAAATGATATATCGCTTGGTGTACAATTCTATTTCAGAACTTTTACCAGTAGTCACGGCATGAGCAAGAACCGTCTTTGAATGAATGGAAGCGATTTCTGTCTCTGACCACAATCTCTACTCTATAAACCTTTGACGTTAGCTTCATAACAGCGTGACAATCTCTGCAAATTCTAAGATTTTTCACTATCCTGATATTTGCTCCTTTGGGTAATCTAGCTAGAGCAAATGCAAGTGCAAGCTTCTCACTGTGATTACTCACTTGATCCTCTTTTTCTTCCTCTTCTACATCATATAAAGCACTTGCTACTTCTGGGGCATACCCAGCTTCATCTCTAAGCCTCAAGATTATTTCTTTTAGCTTCTCGTGAGCCTCTATATTGTTTCCTTTCTTTTTCTCCCCTGCAGTGAACTTGTACATGCTTTTGCCAACTTCAACCAAACTCCAAGCAGTTATCTTCTTGATTTTCTGAACAATCATTGACTTTCTGATAGAAGCAACATCCTTCCATTTACCAGCAGTAGCATACACATTTGACAAAAGAACAAGATCCCCCGAGTTATTTGGGTCAAGCTCATTAAGCCTTAGTTTTACTTGCTCTGCCAATTCGATATTCCCATGACTACTGCAAGCCCCGAGAAGAGTCCGCCACACTATGGCTGTTGGCGGAATTGGCATTTGGCATACAAAATTGTAAGCCTTTTGAAGTTTTCCACATCGGCCATATAAATCAACCATGCAACCATAGTGTTCAATCGCTGGTTCTATGTGGTAAACTCTCTTCATCTTAGAGAAGTAATCTTCACCTTCTTTGATCAGTCCAGCATGACTGCAAGCATACAAAAGTGAAATGAAAGATACCCCATCTGGCGTAACACCAGACTCAGTCATTTCATTAAAGAGTCTAATAGCTTCTTCCCCGTGACCATACATCGCTAAGCCCGCTATCATTGATGTCCAAGATACAATACTTCTCTTCTCTGACATACTTTCAAAGACTAACCGAGCCATTGGGACATTACCACACCTTGAATACATATCAATAAGCGCATTGTTCACGGAAACTATCCAAATATACCCTGATTTCTCTACAAACCCGTGTATCGTCTTCCCAAACTCAAATGCCCCAGATTGTGAACAGGCAGAGAGAACTCCGGTCAGACTTACCTCGTTTGGTCTCATTTCCGCTCGTTGCAACTCCCTGAAATACGAGAAAGCGTCATTGAAACTCCCATTATGAGCAAACCCAACAATCATAGTGCTCCAAGAAACATCATCCCAGTGAGGCATTTCCGAGAAGATCTGTTTAGCACTCTCAAGCTCCCCAGCTTTACTGTACCCAGCAAGCATGACGTTCCACGACGTGTGATTCCTTACCAGCATCTTATCGAAGATTTCCTTCGCTCTCGCAACATCGTTTCCCCTGAAACAGGACGTGACCACAGCGTTCCACGCAACCAAATTCGGTTGATGCATTCCATCGAACACCTTGCGAGCAAACTCCACACACCCACATTCCCCATACATACCGATCAAAGTAGTAGCAACAAACAAATGCGAATCAAGCCCATGCTTTAAAGCTTGACAATGCATCTGAAATCCAGTTCTTAAAGACCGGAAATTCGCAGCCGCCTTGACAACAAACGCGAAGGAGAAGCTATCCGGAAAGACGAAACCTTTCCTCATCATTTCCACAAACACCGCTACGGAATTATGCGGCTCATCGGATTCAGAGTAGCCTCGGACGAGAGTGTTGAACATGAACGCATCAGGTTCAGGAAAACAGAGCAATAGACGGCGAGCATACTGTAAAGCGTCGGGAACGGAAATCGCACATTGTAGAATAAGTTTTCCGGTAAAGTAAGAATCAGTGTCGACGCCAGATTTAACAAAGAAGCCATGAATTTGAGTTAGAGCTCTTAAGTTCTTGCAGCTAGTAAGGAGAGAGTGACAATGGTGGATTGCGAGAGACATCGTCACAAGAAAAAAGAAAGAAAAATGAGATTTTTAAATATCAAAATCTCATGATTCATAAACCCTTAAAACGAACACAAACATTTGTTTTTTTTTTCTTTGGTTGTATCACAAATCAAGAATCCAAAGAAAAAATGAACAAGATGATGAAGGAGAGATTTGAAGCCGGCACAAGGGACAGAGTTGTCTGATTTGTGACCACCGGTCGATACAAACTGCATGAAAATCATGATCACAAGGCAATTTTATAACGATTGATCCTTCAATGTAATCCTCCATGCAAATCACACATCCCTTTGATCCATTCGAGTTATATCTGAGCAAATCGATCACGGGTGAATCATCATCATCCGCTGGAACAGAATTATACCTATCGATCAACAATTTCTCAGATTCAGTGTCGATTTCATAAACCTTAGTAGTGATCTTCCAAATCTTGACTTGAGTAACTCCTCTGTTTTGTGATGTTTAGCGAGAAACTTATGGGGCTGCTGAAGTGAAAAAAGGATCCGTTAGGACAACGAGTGAAGACGACGTCGTTTCGAACGTAAAGGGGAATAACGCCGACGTGATGGTAGGTGGTTTGAAGGTGAATAGTGATTATGGCTGTTGTTGTTTCCAGACGAATCTCTCTGCAGATAACTTCTGCGCACGTTAGCACGGCTGAGAACGGATAAATTGCGTGCATGTAAGAAGTGACCGTGTTGTCATGGACTTGATCGGACGTAACAGTGAAGTTATAAACAGTCGATTCCATCGCTGATCTCTTTCTGGGAAGGAGATGTATAATGCTTTTATAGTTTTGTATTCCAATTTGGATCGTAACTTTATGCACTACACGAATGTATAATGCTTTTACTCTCAAGAAGATAATTTCCTTTTCATAGTCGAACTAGGATTTGATAACTTTATGCACTACACGAATGTTACGCGAAAGTGTCGTCCAATAGAATGGGTAAAACCTTTTATAAAAATATTTGCTTTATGGATCAACAAATCATAGATTGAATTCTACCATCTATATGATTCGTTGTGAATTGTGATTATCTCTCCACCACGTTAAACGTTTTAAATAGTAAAATTTTCTTAATTTCTATGGATTTTGGGATTAATTCTTAAAAAACAAAAAAAAATTGTGTTTTCAACCAAAAGAAAAAATGTGTTTAATGAACTACTACTGGTTAAGACTCGTTAATGAACTACTACTGTTTTTACTTTTTACTATACAAAACATAAACAATATAGATAAAAAATTATATGTCAAGAGTGGGATTTGAACCCACGCCCTTTCGGACCAGTACCTGAAACTGGCGCCTTAGACCAACTCGGCCATCTTGACTTTTTGTTGACTAGAAGATTTTAATTATATATGATATATATTTATTTCTCTATTTTTGAAAGTTCCATTCCCGTTGCTTTGTTTCCTTCATTTTTTTGTTGTCACCTTTAGAGCTCATGGACATGAACTAATAATGAGCTTAAACTCCTTAAAGATCTCGCCTTTTTCTGCCTGCAGATTTTTATCTTCCGTTACCAATTTCCGAAACCAGTTATCACTTTCCAGCAAAGATTGTAGTGCTTCGGCTCCTTTTAACCCTTTTCAATTCTTCAATGATCAAACAAATTCAAGGCTCTGTACTCTTAGAACAACCAGAATTCTGCAAGCCCATTTGCTTAGACGATGTACTTTGCCATTTGATGTTTTCCTTACTAAATCTTTGCTTAGTTGGTACTCAAACTCCGGTTCCATGGTTGACGCAGCTAAGTTGTTCGATACAATTCCTCAACCAGATGTTGTTTCTTGTAATATTATAATCTCTGGTTATAAACAGCATCGATTGTTTGATGAATCATTGAGATTTTTCTCTAAGATGCATTCTTTAGGTTTTGAGGCTAATGAGATTAGTTATGGATCTGTGATTTCGGCTTGTAGTGCTCTTCAGGCTCCTCTGTTCAGTGAGCTGGTGTGTTGTCATACAATAAAGATGGGTTATTTCTTGTATGACGTTGTCCAATCGGCTTTGATAGATGCCTTCTCGAAGAATCTCAGATTTGGGGATGCTTACAAGGTGTTCCGTGACACTTTATCTGCTAATGTGTATTGTTGGAACACTATCATAGCAGGGGCACTGAGAAACCAAAATTATGGTGCTGTCTTTGATCTTTTCCATGAAATGTGTGTTGGGTTTCAGAAACCTGATAGTTATACATATTCCAGTGTTTTGGCTGCGTGTGCTTCCCTTGAGAAACTTATGTTTGGAAAAGTGGTTCAAGGTCGGGTGATTAAATGCGGAGCAGAAGATGTATTTGTTTGTACTGCAATTGTTGATTTATATGCCAAATGTGGGCAAATGGCTGAAGCTAGGGAAGTATTCTCCTGTATCCCCAACCCTAGTGTTGTCTCTTGGACAGTAATGCTGTCTGGTTACACAAAGAGTAATGATGCTATCTCTGCTCTTGAAATATTCAAGGAAATGAGACACTCAGGTGTTGAGATCAACAGCTGTACCGTAACTAGTGTGATTTCTGCTTGTGGTAGACCTTCTTTGGTCTGTGAAGCAAGCCAGGTCCATGCTTGGGTCTTTAAGAGTGGTTTCTGTCTTGATTCCTCAGTGGCTGCCGCCTTGATTAGTATGTACTCAAAGATTGGAGATATTGAACTCTCCGAGCAGGTATTTGAGGATTTTGACGATTATCAGAGGCAAAATATAGCAAACGTAATGGTCACTTCATTTTCGCAAAATAAGAAGCCTAGTAAAGCAATAAGACTTTTTACTAGCATGCTTCAGGAAGGTTTGAGACCCGATGAGTTTAGTTTAAGCAGTTTGTTTAGTGTATTAGATTGTTTGAATTTAGGTAAGCAGGTTCACAGTTACACCCTTAAAAGTGGATTAGTCCTTGATCTCACTGTTGGAAGTTCTCTTTTTACAATGTACTCCAAATGTGGTAGTTTGGAAGAATCATACAAATTATTCCAGGACATACCTTTTAAAGACAATGCTTGCTGGGCGTCCATGATTTCTGGTTTCAATGAGTACGGTTATATAAGAGAAGCTGTCGGACTATTCCGCGAGATGTTGGATGATGGAACTAGCCCTGATGAGAGCACTCTATCTGCTGTCTTAACTGTGTGTTCTTCACTTCATTCTCTGCCAAGAGGTAAAGAGATACATGGGTACACACTTAGAGCTGGAATCGACAAGGGAATGCCTCTCGGTTCTGCACTAGTAAACACATATTCAAAGTGTGGCTCACTAAAGTTGGCTAGACAAGTCTATGATAGGCTCCCTGAACAGGATCCAGTGTCATGTTCATCTTTAATTTCAGGATATTCACAACACGGGTTAATCCAGGATGGCTTCCTCTTATTTCGTGATATGGTCATGTCTGGTTTTACTATGGATTCCTTTGCAGTTTCATCCATTCTTAAAGCCACTACTCTCTCAGACGAATCAACTCTGGGAGCTCAAGTTCATGCCTACATCACAAAAGTTGGATTGTACACAGAGCCTTCTGTAGGAAGCTCACTACTGACAATGTATTCGAAATTTGGAAGCATTGAGGACTGCTGTAAAGCATTCAGCCAGATCAATGGCCCAGATTTAATAGCATGGACGGCGCTGATTGCAAGCTATGCTCAACATGGAAAGGTCACTGAAGCGTTGCAAGTCTACAATCTTATGAAGGAAAAAGGATTCAAGCCTGATAAAGTTACTTTTGTGGGAGTCTTGTCTGCTTGTAGTCACGGTGGTTTGGTTGAAGAAGGCTATTTCCATCTCAACTCGATGGTAAAAGACTATGGTATCGAACCTGAGAACCGACATTATGTCTGCATGGTCGATACTCTAGGGAGGTCAGGAAGACTTAGAGAAGCTGAGAGTTTTATCAACAGTATGCCTATAAAACCAGACGCCTTGGTCTGGGGAACATTGCTTGCTGCTTGCAGACTTTACGGGGATGTTGAACTCGGGAAGCTAGCTGCGAAAATGGCTATAGAATTAGAGCCATCAGACGCTGGAGCGTATATTTCACTCTCGAACATCCTTGCAGAGGTTGGTGAGTGGGACGAAGTGGAAGAAACTCGTAAGCTGATGAAAGGAATAGGTGTACAAAAGGAACCAGGTTGGAGTTCTGTCTGATGTTAAAGCTTTGGTTAAAAGCCGTGAGGTTGATTATTGTCCCGTGTTTGGGAATAATCCAAAATGTTCAGACATGGATGCAGCAGTCCTGCCCAAAGTTAATGATGAAGAAACAATCGAAAAATAATTGGAGATTGCTTCCATTGTAGAAGACAAGCCTTTTCGTATGATTGATCAGAGAAATCTCCAGGACAATAGTCAGTTCTCAAAACAATTTTTTCTTTTTTTTTTCCTTAGTGGTTCTTTTTGTGGTTAGATATTTCTTTAGATAATTCCAGAGAAAATAGTTGGTTGTAAAGTAGTTGCTGATTTCCATTTTCTTGGGCGGCAATACAGTCAAAGATAATTCAATATTTTATCTCTTGGCTCTGTTCCATCAATATTGATTCCTGAAGATTAAGTGACATTCATGAAATAAACAAATATTAATGTAATATTTATTGAATATCCAAAGTTCAAAGTTTTGACTTTGAAAGATGAGATAATGGCCACATTATGCTTGATGAACAAGACAACAAGATCCAAAGTAGACTCTCTTGTCTTAAAGCTCTATATAAGAATTTGAAAACCGAAGCACAAATCATAATCCCCAACAAGATTCTAAGAAAAACGTGTAAGAAATAAAACAACGAAGAGTTTTGAGAGAATGGAGGAGCAAAGGAGCAAAGTGACATTACATGGGATGTGGATAAGCAGATACTCAAAGAGGGTAGAGATCGCCCTTAAACTCAAGGGCATACTCTATGAGTACGTCGAAGAAGATCTTCAGAACAAAAGTGAATCGCTGATTCAACTCAACCCGGTGCACAAGAAGATTCCTGTTCTTGTTCATGATGGGAAACCAGTGGCTGAATCACTTGTAATTCTTGAATACATCGATGAGACGTGGAAGAACTCTCCTCGTTTCTTCCCAGAGGATCCTTATGAAAGGGCACAGGTCCGGTTCTGGGTCAGCTACATCAACCAACAGGTGTATTTCCCAAATCTCTCATCCGAAATCAACCCCATACATTGATATGATTAGCAGACTAATGACTATTTCTTGTTGCAGGTGTTTGAGGTCATGGGTCAAGTCGTGTTCCAGGAGGGTGAAGCTCAAGCAAAGACTGTAGAAGAGGCTCGAAAGAGAATCAAAGTTCTTGAAGAGGGACTTAAGAAGCATTTCCCGAACAAAAACATCAGAGAGAATGATGATGTAGGGCTTTTGGAAATCATCATCTTTGCTACTTTTGGAGCCCACAAAGCTTATCGTGAAGCAATTGGTGTAGAGATAATTGATCCAGTGAACACTCCGACTTTATACAACTGGATAGAGCGCCTGCAAGATCTGACAGTGATGAAAGAAGTCGAAGTGCCTCGTGATAAGTTGGTGAACTTTCTCCAGAACTATAGACAAAAGCGTCTCCAGCAGGCTGCAAGTGCATAATTAGATCAAGATGTTGGTCTAGTGATGAATCATCTAGATTCAATATTGTCTCAGAGGATAACAGATTAAGAGTTACATTACCGTTTGAAGTAAGAAATAATTCCTTGAGACAGTTAGTTATGGACTTATGGTACAAACTAATGTATGATAATGAAACTAAATAAAGCATTTGTGGTATCTCCAATCTTCTATAGCCACTTGATACGCTTTCTTGTTAAACTTTTGCAAGAAATAAGTTGGCAACAGCGATGATAACATTTCTAATCAAGATTTGACTCGATCATTGTAAGATCTACTTCACAGAGATTGTAACTGACTACATACACATAACAAAAAGCGTATAGTACTCAGGAAGCTCCACATACCTCGTGCAGCTTCTTTACAGTGGTTAGGTGTTCCTCGTCTAGGGCTTCTTTCACACTGGTGCCGGAAATTTTTTGATTGAATGTGAAGTTGAGTACTACTTGGAGCATGCTCATGTAGTGCGATTTTCACTATTCATAAATTCTGCATCACCAAAAAGGGAAAGAAGAAATGGAATCAAAGCAGAGAACCACTTTCTTCGACTTTTCAGGAGTTGAGTAGTGCAACAGAACTAAACACTGAAAGCTGCATTACTTGATATCATATTTAAGAGAGCAGAGCAACTCAACATCTTTGTGTCTTGGATGGAAGCTCACGAGGGTAGAACTGTACCCCAGAATTTAAATGGGAACTCAATCCAGGGACTTTTAGCAGCTCAGACCAGCGGTTGAGTTATCATATTCTACAGGAATGGCTCAACAAAGTGCTGGGATGCACAAACTAGAGCAGTTCTTAAAACAACCAGATCTGAGGTAAGCTATTGCATCAAATTCATATGCCTACCACTGTGAAACCCTTTTTCTTGCGTAGCCTTTTATCTCTAAGGCCATCAAAGAGAAGTTCATAAGCATAATACGTAATACAGCTCTTCTTCAACAGATCCTCCAAGACAAGCTTAGGAGCAGCCACCTCCCTTTTGTCAACATCAAAAATAGTGATGACAGCTTCAGGGACCAGTCCTTTCTGGACCATCTGATGGATAATACCGGCAGCCTCATAAACTCTATCCTCCACACAAAGACAATTTATTACACGTCCAAGCGTTGTGAGCGATGGAATAAACCCATTTTCCATCATCTTCCGTAGAAACTTGTACCCCAAATCGAAATTTCCCGTTTTGCAAAAACCATCAACCATAAGCCGGTATGTGTATACATCAGGAACAAGACAACGATCAACCATCTCTTGAAATAGTTTTTCCGCCATAGTAACATTTAGCTTCTCAGTGAAAGCATGAATGATGATATTATATGTTGGCGTTGAACAAGGCACCTTATAAACCTCTTCCATCTTCCGGAATAGAGTGTATGCTCCATCCAAGTCTCCATTTTTGCAAAACCCGTCGATCAACGTTCCAAACGTAACCGCATCTGGATTCACACTCTTGTTTTTCATTTCCGCCAGCAAACCCAAGGCTTCATCTAGTTTTCGGTATCTGCAAAGACTCTCCAGAAGTATATTAAACGTGAATAAGTTGGGGGCACAACCTTTCTCCAACATCGTTTTATATGTTTCCATCACATCTTCATACTTTGAAGTTTTGCAGAGACCATTCAACAAAGAGTTGTAAGTGTACACGTCAGGATCAACGCCATTGTCCAACATAACATCCAAGATCTCAAGTGCGTTTTCCATTTTCAACTGTGTAGAATAACCATGAATCAAAATGTTGAAAGTAAATATGTCAGGAGAATACCCTTTGGAGATCATGACTTTAACAAGACCATCAGCATCTGAAACACATCCCATCTTGCATAATCCATTTACGAGTATATTGAAAGTCTGTACCTCGGGAATCAAACCCTTTTCAGACATTTCACTCGCCAACTGAGCAGCCTCTAGAATTAAACCCTGGTTAGACAATCCTTTGATCAGTGTGTTGTAAAGAATAACTTTAGGCTGTATTCCTTTACCTAAGGCCTCATTAAATAAAGCTAGAGCACGATTTGTGTCACCTTCGTGGCACAATCCGTCAATTAAAGAGCGATATGTAAACTCGTCAGGCACAAACCCATTGAAAACAGCATTACCTAGAATCCTTTCTGCAAATTGCACCATTCCACTTTTGCAGTATCCAGCTATTAGTGTGTTATAGGTAAAACTATCAGGCTCAAGCCCTTCATTAACCATTTTGCCTAAGTAAGCCTCGGCCTCCTGAAACTTCGAATTCTTACATAAGCCACATATTAGATTGTTATACGTGACGACATCAGGTTTTGGCCCCTGCTCTATGAGACAACCTACCATATGAACAGCACCATTAAGCTGACCTTTCTGACAAAGCCCTTGAATGAAAAAATTATAAGTAAAAAGATTTGGTAAAACGCCTCTTTTGATAACTTTATCCAGTAGTTTTTCACATTCCTTAACATCTCCTTTCTTACAAAGAACATGTAGAAGCTTGTTAAACGTACTAACACAAAGCGAAACACCCGATCCAAGCATCTTCCCAAACAACTCATATGCCTCATCCTTAAAGTCCTCCTCATAAAACCCACCAACCACCGTACAATAAGCAACCACATTCATCTCACAGCCTTGCGAAGACATATTATTAAGAAGCCTCAAAGCAGCGTGAGGCCGACTTGTCTTGCAAAAAGACTTCATCCTAATCGTAAACGAGTACACATCAGGCGTAATTCCCTTGTCACGCATCCTCATATACACCTTGTGAGCTTGATCAAAGTAACCCCTATCAACCAAAATACTCATAATAGCATTATAAGAGAAAACCGTAGGCTCACAATCATAAAAATCCATCCTTTCAAACACATTCACAGCTTCTTGAACTTTCCCTTTCCTACCGTAATTCTTCATTGCCCCAACATAAACCCCTTCAAGCATATGGTTAGAAACATTCTGCCGCATATCCACTAAAACCTCTTCCATGGCTTCGAATTTTCCATGAAGGCCAAGCTTTTCAATTACGCTGCGGTAAGTAGATAAAGTATGCTTAAAACCATCCACTTTTTTCATCGAATTGAACATTTCTAGAGCTTTCATAGGATCCCTCTGACATTTTATAACTGCAGTTACATGTTTCGGAAGGAGAGGAGGACCCATTAAGGAGAAACAATCGTAACCTAACGAAGATACTTGAATCCCTAAAATCCAGAAACCTTGAAAAATCTGAGGAGAAAGGATAAGATTGAAAAGATGAAAAATCGAAAAAGCCAGATTCTTGATCAATGAGGAGACCCAGAAAACAATTACAATGGATCGTAAAATTCACCGACGAACTACAACGGCTACTACGCCGGTAGAACTAGTAGTGTATAGTCCGGTAAAGAAGCGCGTGGGAAAAGACTTAATAAATAATTTGTTAATTTGGCTAACAACAAAATGTTGATATGGCCGAGTTGGTCTAAGGCGCCAGATTAAGGTTCTGGTCCGAAAGGGCGTGGGTTCAAATCCCACTGTCAACATTTAATTTATTTTTAATTTTCCTTTCCTTAGATTGTTATATTTCAGAGCAATAATGTTTAGTGGATATTATTCTCAAGTTGTTATAATTTAGAGCAATAATGTTTTTACTTTTTAGTGGTCCAGAAGTAAATCATAAAGGGAAAAATTCAATGACTTAATCCCCTTTTATTAATTCAACTATTTTAATAGGATAACTTAAAAAAGCAAATGAAGGAAAAATTCTGAATTACCCTAAGGTTGGTTAAGAAATTGACTAATATACCCTTATTGGCCTCGGTTGGCGCTACCTGATTGGTCCACATAAACCCCCCAAAACCCTAAGTCCTTTGCCCACACTCGCACTTCACCAGCATAAACTTCATCAGGAACTAGGGTTTTAGCTGATTCTCTTGCGACGGAACACAAGAGGAGAAGAAACCAAGAGGAAGAACCAAAATCCTCTCTTTCTTTTGAATTAGTGTTTCCTCAAAGGAAGTGAAGTGATAATGGTCGCGGATAAGTGCAAGAAGTCGAAAATTGAAGAGAAAGTCGAAGAAGAAAACTTGGAGCAAATCGATGAGAAGCTAGTTCTCTCAATTGAGAAGCTTCAGGAGATTCAAGACGACCTCGAGAAGGTTAAAAATCTCTTCTTTCACATCTTCGTTAATCTGCTCTAATTCTCCTGACTTTTCCCCTTTTGTGATTTTGTTCATGTGCTCTGTATCCTGGTTAAGTTAGATGGGTTCCAATTTTAATTTATAGTTTACAGCTTTTACTTGATGTTCATGTTGCTAACTACGCATGAAGTTAATATCTTTATTTATGGCTTTGCTGAATTTCACATGAAAGACGCTCTTTTTGCCTTGTTGCTACAGATTCAATTTGAATATGTTTTGTGAGATTTCTGTATATTTAAATTCATTCATGTGACTGCTCTCTGGAATGCCTGTAGAAAAGAGTACTATTTGAGAAGTTAAAGCTCAAACAAATGCATACATCAAGTCATAAGTACAGTTAGAATTGACATTAGCTCTACAGTGTACCTTTTTCTTCTTTTTTTTTTGACTTTGATGGTTTATTGGTTCTAGATTAACGAAAAAGCCAGTGATGAGGTCTTGGAAGTGGAGCAGAAATATAACGAGATACGGAAACCTGTCTACGACAAGCGTAACGAAGTTATCCAATCGATTCCAGACTTTTGGATGACTGCTGTAAGTTCTATTTTCTAGGTAGTTTCCAATTAATGTTTAAAATATATCTTCTACTTATTGACTATCCACATTCTTTGTAGTTTTTGAGTCATCCAGCATTAGGTGACCTCTTGACTGAAGAAGACCAAAAGGTTTGAGCTATCTTTCGGCATGCTTTCAAGATTATATAATGTAGATAAAGTATCATTATATGTATATAACTTTCCCGTTGGACTTTCATCTTTTCTGCAGTTACACCCTTTATAACTCTTCATTTGATTTCCCTGTTTTCACAGATTTTTAAGTACTTGAGCTCTCTGGAAGTGGAGGATGCCAAAGATGTGAAATCTGGATACTCTATAACTTTTGTATGTTTCTTTATCCAGCTCAGTATACTATCCGTTTTTATGTCCTTTCCTAGTGATCTAGGAGGTTACTGGGTATTGTTAATTTACTCGTTAAATTGGGCATCAATCACAGCACTTCAATTCCAACCCTTTCTTTGAGGATGCCAAACTTACTAAGACGTTTACCTTCCTTGAAGAAGGAACAACAAAAATCACAGCAACTCCTATCAAATGGAAGGAGGGCAAGGTAAATATGTATTTCTGCTTGTGCAATATAATAATTTTTTTACTTTATTTGTCTCTCTTTGGCATTATTCTTAATGATGTTTCTCAATTATGAAGGGCTTGCCAAATGGAGTGAACCATGATGATAAGAAAGGAAACAAACGTGCATTGCCAGAGGAGAGGTATTGTTCAAAAGCCTATGAAGTGATCATATTCTTAGTGAAATTTTTGTGGTCATGAATAGATGATGCTGCACATGATACAAAGTTAAATTCTTTTTTTTATTGGTAATTGCATATGATTAACTTTCCATTCAACTTTCTCTTCAGTTTCTTTACTTGGTTTACTGATGCTCAACATAAGGAAGATGCTGGGGATGAGATTCATGACGAGGTACAGGCTCCTCTCTTTCTGACTTGTCATAAGTCATTGACCGTTTTTATTATCTGCTCAATTTGAACCCGAGAATCTCCTCTTGGAGCAGGTTGCTGATATTATCAAGGAAGATCTGTGGTCAAACCCTCTCACCTACTTCAACAATGTAATCTATTCGTCAGCTAAGTTTCAGTCCTCGTTTCTGTAGAGGGAAAGAGTTGCTAAAGATTTTTTTTTTTATGTACGTAGGAGGCTGATGAAGAGGATTTTGATGGAGATGATGGTGACGAAGAGGTAAAACAGTCATTTCATTGCTCCTCAATGTACATTGAATAATTGAGTATTAGTATGGACATGGTTATTATGAGTCACATGGATTGTTACTGTGCTCCATCTTTTAAACTGAATTTTTTTTGAAAACTATAATCTCTTCAGGGTGAAGAAGACGATGACGACGATGAAGAGGATGAAGATGGTGAGGAATGATGGGAGCCTAAGATAACACATTGCTGGCTTGCTTCTATAACAGATGTGTAAAGTTTGTGTTATGAGGTTCTCAATTTTAGCAATGATGAGACTAAGCTTTCTCTTTTGGAATATTTAGTTTATTTACTTTAATAGCTACATTTTGCTTGTACGCACCATTTCATCAGCCATGTCTTAAATCTTGCCATTGCGACATCTGTATTTCTCAATTGAGAATCTCTCTTATCTTAGGTTGATTAATATAATCTATTTCAGTGAAAAGTTATAGGTATAACTCTTGTGGCAGCCTGGACGAAGCTAGAGCCTGCAATGGAGTCTTCATGTAACAAACTAATCCAGGCTTCTCGGTCATGTCGATGTGCTCCCGAGGTATAGAGGATGTCCATGAGAAACAATGCAGGAAATTACCTAGCACTAACGTCATCATATTGAGGCTGAGTTGTGCGGCTGGACACACCCGTCTTCCTGACCCAAAGGGAAGAACCCGAAAGTCTTGACCTTTGACATCTGTTTCCTCCACAAGAAACCGCTCTGGTCTAAACTCATCTGGGCTACTCCAGTTTGCTGGATCTCGACCAATCGCCTGTACGTTGACATAAACCGTGGCTCCCTTAGGAACTTTGTATCCACCTATCTGAACCGATTCGCTGGCCTTGTGTGGTAGCATCAATGGTGTTGGAGGGTGAAGCCGGAGAGCTTCCTTGAGTACGCATTGCAGATATGGCAGTTTCGGGATATCTGTATCAGACATTAACCGTCCGGATCCAACCACTGAATCAAGCTCATGCTGCACCTTTTCTTGCACGGTCGGGCATCTGATCATCTCTGCCATTGCCCATTCAATAGTAATGGCGGTTGTGTCTGCACCTGCAGTTAACATGTTCCAGACCAGCCCCATCACAGTCTCCTCGGTCAGCTCATTCTTCCCTTTCAACGCTAATAGACTCTGAACAAAACACTTTTGGTCTCTTCCTCCGTATTCTTCATCCATTACAGCTCGTCTAAACCAAACTTTTCTCCGAGCCATGTGCTTCATGAACGCCTTGTCGCTAGTGAACCATGAAGAAACTCGTTTAAGCCAAGTTGCGTAATCAAGCATCTTGGTTGCACCAGGCAAGCGAGTCTCCCTTTCAACAATCGATTTAAACTCTCTTCCTTCTTTTGATTTGAACGTTTTTCCGATCACTAATCTTGAAACAATGTTTAAAGCAACCGATCCTAGATAGGTCCTCAACACTACCGGCTTCTGGTTATCGCTCATCAAGTCGTTGTAAATCGACTTAACCATGGATCTTACTTCCATCTCTCTCATTGACCTGAAAGACTCGATGCTTTTTAGAGAAAAGAGCTCGAGTGTACATAGTTTCCTCATGTTCACATAATGTGCTCCGTAATCGGACCAAATAAGATCGCTACCATTCTGAGTCATTCGTGCTGTTCTGTGTCTGTTACAAAGTTGGTAGTCTTTGTCTCTCAACACTTGTTTAGCTAAGTCAGAGCTAGAGACCACAACAGCTAGCTGTGACCCTAACCACACCGATATGATGGGGCCATAAGTCTCTGACCACTCGGAGAAAGAATGTGTCCATAGTGGTTTCAGTTGATGAAGGTTTCCGACTAGAAATCGAGGTGGTGGTCCCGGCGGTATGTTAGACCTCCGACGTTGTAGATTTCGTATGACGGCCGCGATTATGATAGTGAATAGTGTAATCAGTAATAAATCCATTTTGCTTCGACAAAGTGAAAAAGATTGTAAAACAAGTATGATGCTTCCTCCTAGTGAAGTGTTTTTATATACATGAAAAAATAAAATTATGATTATTTAGAGTCATGGTTATCGAATAAGCTAATTAGATAGCACGTAATATTGCATGAAACTGTCATGAATTGGTTCACTTTTTGCTTTTTCCCACACTATTTGCATTTTTTATTCGATTGAAAACTTTATTTGTTGTAATAAAGACATTTTTTCATGTACATTCTTTTAACTTTTTGAGTTAGCAATATGTGTATCTTTGTTGAACTTCTGTCTTCTAGCCTCTGTTTTGTCTCAAAGGTTCACCATCTCTTTCTCACTTTGGTTCGGACCTTCTTGTTTCACTTCTACAAGTTGCATGTCCGGTCCCTCTCTTTCTCTCCACTTCTCTCGCTTGTTTTGTCTAAGTGAAAACAACAAGAAGCTTAGAGAGGAAACACTTTAATTGTCTACATTTGTTTACGTCAATCACAAGGATAAGTTTTACAACACTCACATACATACTTATACTACATCTTCAACTTGCACCTCACACATGCACCCATACTTTAGAGTTTAGACCATGTTAAGTTTCATGGGTTTCCAACTCAAAATCAATTGGCAATGAGTGGAGTGGCCCATGTACCTTATATATATATATCACTTAGTCCCTTTCCATATTTCCAATGTGCGATTTTTCTCCATACGCCCCCTCGAGATAATAATGCTTTTCTAGCTATCTCGAGAATTGAGCCTTCCTTTGGGCATCAATTAGTGGGGGTGATCAGGCCACATTCTGAGCCGAATTAATGGGTCAGCGTGTGTTCGGACTCTGATACCATGTTAGTTTCATGGGCTTCCAACTCAAAACCAATTGGCAATGAGTGGAGTGGCACATATCCCTTATATATCACTTAATCCCTTTCCATATTTCCAATGTGGTATTTTTCTCCAGACCATCATATTTCTAGATCCTAGGCTCTTACAGAAGCCACAGAACTCATACTTAGACCATAATAATTAACAACTCACAACAACTACACTTAAGACTCTAGACATTAATTAGCACAACACACTTGTTCATTTGGGCCTAACTAAACAATTAACCCAATTTACTTATTATTACAAAACAACAAGCCCAACTTATTCGTTCATGTTGACTTGTTCTCTTTGTCGTTGACCATTCTTCTCCGACAACGCTTCTTTCTTAGTAGCGTGAGCGATCAAAGGCTCAACCTTCAACAATCTTGTAGGCATGTATCCAAAGTTCATTCTAAGTAAGTACAATCTTCCTTTGTTGCAGAGGACGATGTTGTCGGAGGCTTCCCGTTCACTGTTCCGTCCATTTTTTGTATCTCTCTGTGAGTCGAGACTACATAAACAACTCAGGCGCGATGAGTTTGGGTGTGAGAGAGGTTTGGAGTCTCGGGGAAAGAGTTAGGCTGTAAACTACTTTTCCGGTGGACTCCGGGGAAGGTACATAGGCATGTTCAGTTGTTCACATTGACTATGTTGAACTTGTAAAATCATTTCTGCGTGTTTTTTAAGTGCACACCGAGTGTTTCATAAAATAGTCAAGTAAGCAGTTTCATATTTTTTACTGGCACCTACTACTTGTAGCAGTTATAGTAGGTACTAGGTACACATGCTCTTCTACTTTCCAATATTTTGTAAGTTGCACACCATGTCTGCCTTATTTCATGTTTATGTGGTCTTGACTTGGTTTAGTCAAGACTCAAGAGAGCAAGTGATCTTGGTGCATATATCCACTCCATTTCCTCCTATCAACCCTATAAATAGAAAGTGTTGGAGTTTGATCACACTAATCATCCAATTCTCACTAACTCAAATACGCACTAGAAACCAAAATTTTCTAATAAACCGACAAGTTTTTATGAAGTCATTTTATCGTGAAGACTCGGAAGCTAGATGTTGTGACGGGAAAAGGATTTAAAGGAAAGTGCGATTTACAGGACTTATCACCAACTTACCAACATGCAGCATTCACAACAATCTTTAACTCTTTTCCCTTGTCACTCTTCTAGCTTTTAAATCTTTACAACGGGGTGAGTTCCTAGAAGAAAATGTCTCTCTTAACGGATGAAGCAATAATTAAGAAGAAACTATCAGACTATCAAATGATGGGGAGCCCAAGATAACCACATTGCTGGTATGCTTCTATTAAAGATGTGTAAATTTTGTGTGTTTGAGGTTTTAGTTTGGGCAATGCTTATCATGAGATTGAGCTTTCTCCATGTGAATATATACTCTTTTATTATCCATATATAATAGCTACATAAATTCCTCTTAGGTTAGACAACATGTTCGTTTCCGTAATGGAGAGTCATCATGGTCTATGGAGTTTGGTTATCTTATCTTGGTGTCTGATTATATATCTGAATTAATCTATAGGTAAAGGTATAACTCTTGCCGCAGCTCTCGGCAAAGCTAGAGCCTGCAATGGAGTCCTCATGTTACAAAGCAATCCAGGATTCTCGCTCATGTCAATCCTCTCTCCAGGAATAGGGGAACTCCATGAGAAGCAATGCAACAAATTTCCCATCACCAATGTCATCAAGTTCATGCTGAGCTGTGCCGCTGGACACATCCGTCTCCCCGATCCGAATGGAAGAACCCTAAAGTCTCGACCTTTAACATCTGTTTCCTCCTGAAGAAACCGCTCTGGTCTAAACTCATATGGGTTTCTCCAGTTTTCAGGGTCCCGCCCAATGGCCTGCACATTGACATAAACTGTGGCTCCCTTAGGAACCTTGTACCCACCTACCCACGCTGTTTCGCTTGCTTTGTGCGGAAGCATTAACGGTGTTGACGGGTGAAGGCGGAGAGCTTCTTTAACCACGCATTGCAGATATGGCAGTTTCGGGATATCTGATTCAGACATTAACCTTTCGGATCCAACCACGGAATCAAGTTCCTGTTGTGCCTTTTCTTGCACGGTAGGGCATTTGATCATCTCTGCCATAGCCCATTCGATAACAACCGCAGTTGTGTCAGCACCCGCAGTTAACATGTTCCAGACTAGTCCCCCAACCGTCTCTTCGCTCAGCTCTTTCTGCTCTTTCAACTCTAACAATTTCCGAACAAAACCCTTGTGATCCTCTATTGCTACATCTTCTTCCACCATTATAGCTCCTCTAAACCACTTTGTTCTCCGTTCCATGTGCGCTAAGAATTCCTTATCGCTAATGAACCAAGACGAAACCCATTTGAGCCACCAGACGTGATCAAGAAGCGTCCCTGAGCCACTGAGAAGATGTTCTTTCTCAACTATCGATTTAAACTCTTTTCCTTCCTCAGACCCGAACTCTTTCCCGATCATTAGTCTTGCGATGGTGTTCAAAACAATCGCAGCTAGGTACTTCCTCACGACCACCGGTTTTCTTGCCTGGCTATCGCCTGAATCGCTCATTAAGTCCTTTAGAATCGACACAACCATCGATCTTGCTTCCATCTCTCTCAACGACCTGAAATTCTCGATGCTTTTGAGAGAGAAGAGCTCGAGTGTACAGAGTTTCCTTAGTTTTACATAATGTGGACTGTAATCAGACCAAACAAGATCGGTACCGGTCTGAGTCGTCCTCGCGATCCTGTGTCGGTTAGACAGTTGATGGTCTTTGTCTTTCAACACTTGTCTGGCTAAATCCGAACTCGAGACTACGACAGTGAGCTGTGACCCTATCCACACTGATATAATGGGACCATAAGTCTGTGACCACTCCGAGAAAGAATGCGTCCAAAGTGGTTTCATTTGGTGGAGGTTTCCGATCAGAAATTTTGGTTTTGGTCCCGGCGGTATGTTGGATCTCCACCATCGTTGATAAAGTATAACGGTGGCGACAATGATAGGGACTAATGAAATTAGATATAGAACCATGTTTGCTTGGACAACGTGAAAGAGTTAATGATATAAGTTTTATACACAAACTGTAAAATATAGAAGAAAGCTTTTGATATTTTACTTACGTAAGTTTAGAGAAACACACAACTTTGGTATGCGCATACAAATGCCGTGATTTGGTCCCCTTTATAATCTCACACTTTTTGCATTTCCTGTTTACTTAAAAAAGTTTATCTATTGATATTTTGGGAATTTTTGGATATAAATCTATCAATTGGTAATTTGTAAAAGTTCAATTACTACCAACATAGTACTTGTGCCCCATTTTTCGAACATTTGACACATATTTTAGTTGATCTGAACTTACATAGTGATACAACAACACTAGTCACAAAAACATGTAATATATAGACCATGAAGGTAAAATGATGTGTTCTTATAGGAATTCAAATCTACAAAAAAAAAAAAAAATTGGGGTAAAAGGTTTTGGGAAGATGTTATGTAGAAAATTATTTCATAAAAAATAATTATGGAATTAAAAAAAAATAGAAAGAAAAAATGTGAAATTGAGTGGCAAAAAAAATCGACACAGCTTGACGTGAATGGGGGGAGAGTTTGATGGAGAAAGGAGTAATGGAGTTTTCCAAAGAAACAAAACAAAAGGAGAAATGGCGACAGCGACGACGTCTGTGATTAGGGCACCGAATTGGAGAACCGCTGTGTTATTATGGACAATCTCTCTCATTCTCTTCTACTCTCTTTTCCAAATGGGTCTTCGAAATTCGCCATCTTCTTCGTCATCATCATCAGGTAAAAATCACTTTTTGAAGTTCTTAAATTATCAAACACCGACTTTTCCTTCTCTTGTCTCGAAATTAAGTACCATTTTATATTCTGAGATTTCGATGATGTGTTAATTTTTCTAGAAGCTTTTTAGCCAACATGTTTAGGGGTTCAAATGCAGAACATAGTGGAGTGAATATCTGATGCAAAGGGCAATGGTTGATTTGGGGATCTAGTGCCTTTGTTAAGTGTTTTCTTTATCTGTATCAAGTTTGTATTTGAAGTAAATGGTTACTCATTGCAATAATAAGTCTCATATGTTTCAGATTCCTTTTTCACCTATGCGGAGCAAAGCACAAGGTTGTATGATAAGATGGAACGGGATTTACAAGAAAATGGACCGGTCTTCCTTAATCAAGGTGAAACGTCTCAGTCATTGTCAATTTCAGATCTCTTCACACTGAAAGATGGAAAAATATCACCTGTCCTGAAGGTAGAATGTTACATCTTTACTTTTACTACTGTTAGAATGGATTAGTGGCGTTGTATGGTGAAGTGAAGAATTGATTTTTGTGATAGCTAAATATCATGTATGATTGTATATAATCTTCAGTTTGCTCATATATAGGTTGTGGATCCCCCTGTGCGAACTAATGTATTACATCTCAGCACAGAATACTCTGTCTTAGTCTCGTGAGTGTGTAACTTGCCCCATTCCCAATCTCAATGCAAATTTATCCTGTTTTCAAAATGTTCTACTGCTAAAAGGTGTCCTTGTATGTTATGTTTCAGGAAAGCTGTAAAAAATGTGTTTAGTCCTTACTTCGAAAATAGTAAGCCTGCCGCTACAACCATATATGTATGTGAATTATATATAATGCGGGTAATTGTATTATCTTCCTCTTACTTTTGGTTGTTTTTTAGCAATCTGGTTTCAGGACTCTAAGATGTACCACTTCAGCATGTTTCATGCATCAAATCACATTTTCTCTGTCCCAGCTACTGAAGATGAGGTTTGTTGTTTTTACTTTATCATTTATCTTATCACCAGTCCACTACAACTTTTATCTTGTGAAGATTCTAGTCTCTGAATCTCTTCTTCAATATCAGGTTGAAGGAGAAGCAGCTGCTGTTAAAGCAGTTGCTAATAAGCTTTGCCCTTTGGAGATTATGTTGGATAGAGTTCTATTAACCTCGACTGGTGTTCTTCTTGGATGCTGGAAGGTAATTTTGTTGCTTTCACTTTGCCTCAACAAATGCGAGTCAGCTCTCCATTTTGTTTTGATTATACCACTTTGGGAATTTCATCCTCCATTACAAAACTATGCTAACAAGTTCTTTAGAATTGGCTAAATGAGATATCTGGGACTTATGTCCTGTTTCATGTTTCACCAGGTGAATTCTGGAGATGACCCCATAACAATCCGCTCGAAACTGAGATCTGTTCTTCCACGTGCACCGGAGAAGCAACTTGTAATATCTTTTTCCTAAACTGTATATATAACTCAATGAACATGAACCATCTTGTCTGATACTTGTGTTGATTTTTGTTTCAGTATGATGCTGCAATTCTTCATACAACATTGGCAAGGCTGCTTGGTCCTCCAATATCTCCAACTGAGGCAAGTTTCACTTATGTTCGACAAACCAAGAATCTAACGTTGCAGAATCTCCATGACTTAGTGGGAGTTTCTTTGTGTAGCAGGCTGGTTCTGACGACCATCTCCAGCTTCTCCATGAGTTGGTCACAAGACTAAACAACCAAATCCGAGGATTCAAGGTAAAGTTACAACGAAAGTAAAGTTTCCTTGACCAAGAACTGAGAAATCTCTCTGTTGATACAGGCAATAGTATCAGAACTGTGGTATGTAGAAGAGTTTGATCTGCTGGCGCTCGCATTGGGAGGAAGAATGAAGGTTCGATCATTCCCACTCGGCTGTGGAAAGAGCTAATATTTACCGGATTGTAATTAAGATTTAAGAAGCTTATTTAATCATAAGTTCAAGACCATTATGTCATGTTCATGTAATTTTTCTTCAACTTAAAGTGAAGAAAAATATGTTATTCAAGTTGAGAGTTCTTTTTTAACTTGTTACTGGTTGTTACATATGTACATCAAAACATGAATTCGAGATAAAATTGTGTGTTTACGTGGATAACTCCCAAATACATGATATTTTGGTTTCCTCTTTCGTCAAAATTCCAAATACAGAATTGAAGATAGCTAAGGTAATTTTCTTATACCCAAAGAAAAAGATTGCTACTTTTACTTTATTTTCTCTTGTCAACAACGTTTAGTTAGTTTTTAGCTAATTACTACCATATTTTATCTTTTTGGTAACAATTTCCTAAAGAAGCTTTTGACAATTTCCTATAAGCTTTTTCAATTCATATCGTTTTCTCACTTTTTGACACCATTAAAAAAGTTTCAACAGGTCGGTCTACCACACAAATTATATTCGCTCTCTCTCTCTCTCTCTCTCTCGATCGATCTATCTCCAGTGAGTAGTGGTTTTAGTGGAGGAAGAATCAGATTCAAAGCTTGGTGATGGGATCTGGAGCTGGAAATTTCCTCAAGGTTCTTCTCAGGAACTTCGATGTTCTTGCTGGGTAATGCTATATTTCTTCTACTCTAATCAAATTTCACCATTATTACAAAGACTCTAATAAATCTCTTTAAAGTTGCTTCCTTTTGCCGAATAGCTTCTCATATATTCATCACACGCTAGGGTCTAATTTCTATTTTTGGACATAACCCTAGTTTAAGTTACCAAGTTGATTGATTGTTTCCTATAAAGTGTTCATCTTTTGGAATGTTAGGAGTGAAACTAATCACAATATCTGGTGTTGAATTTTTGCAGGCCTGTGGTTAGTCTCGTTTATCCTCTGTAAGTGAATCCATATTTCCCCTTTTGTTTCCTGGTTTAATCTCTACTGCAGAAGCTTTGATCTAGTGGTGTCTTGTTCTTTGAATGTTTCAGATATGCCTCAGTCCAAGCGATTGAAACTCAATCTCACGCTGATGACAAACAATGGTTAACATATTGGGTTCTTTATTCTTTACTTACACTCATCGAGCTCACATTTGCCAAACTCATCGAGTGGTACGATGATGATTCAGACCCATTAGCCATAACCAGAAACAAGTCATTCCAAGTTCTTTTATCTGACAATGTTGTTGTGTAACCAGGTTACCGATATGGTCATACATGAAGCTGATCTTGACTTGCTGGCTTGTTATTCCCTACTTCAGCGGCGCTGCTTATGTCTATGAACATTTTGTGAGACCTGTGTTTGTTAACCCACGGAGCATTAATATTTGGTATGTGCCAAAGAAGATGGATATCTTCAGAAAACCAGACGACGTGTTAACAGCAGCTGAGAAATACATTGCAGAGAATGGACCTGATGCTTTCGAGAAGATCTTAAGTCGGGTATGTGATTTTGTTCTACTAGATTTCTTCTTCTCATTTATATAATGTGATTCTTTTTTACTTACATTTCTCTTTTCTCCGTATCGCCCAGGCCGATAAATCAAGAAGATATAAACATGAACGTGAAAGTTATGAAACGATGTATGGTGAGGGTTATCAGTACTAAGGGAGCTTGAAAAAGCTTATAACTTTTAGAATGTGTGAAGCAAGTTTCATGTCTTTGATGTTATTTGTTTTGCTTTAGTTTTGTGGATCTCTGTCGTGTAAAAAAGTTGATAATTAAATGAAGATACTTTATTCCTGTGTTTTCTTTTAATCTTGTTATCTATGCATATTTCAAGCTTTCAACAATGTTCATAATCATGTTTGGCTATAATGAAGAATGAAGATATAAGCAATTCTAAGAAACGGCCGAAGTCATTTTTTTCCAAATCTAACATCATTAAATCAGAAAGAGTCAAAATTGCTTTGCCAAACTTGGCAAATGTTAACACTTGCAATTTATTTCTTCCAGGAAAAAAAAAAGAGAATGAGAAGTTTAGGAGAATAAAGATATATCTTTCAAAATTTATCAAAAAGAAGTTCTTACAATGGAACCAAATTACAATATAAAATGTTGAGAGACAAGACAACATGGTGCTTGTTCTAAATCTTCTTCAAATTTATTGAAACTTTTCAGTTCCAGTTTATGCCTGAACAACAACAATATTCCCACAAAGACAAAGAAGGAAACAGAGAGACACTCTTTTACCCCAATCATGAAAAGAAGAAGAAAAAACCCAAACTGATAAAAACAAAACAAGAAGAAGAAAAAACTCTAATAAAGAAGTCAATAACTTTGAAATGCCTCTCTCAAGTCTTCTTCATCAACACCCCATCACCGCACAATTGTACACAAAGTTTTCCGATGGCTTTGAAGCAAGAACTCTCCAATGCAGTTCCGTTCCCTCGCTTGGGACACAAGCATTGATCTCTATGAAGCCTCCTCCTATTGCCCTAGGCCCTCCAACCACCACTAACTGATCCCCACATGCTCTAAACGCCATTCCCCAGCCGTTCATCGAAGAAGCTCTCTCTGGCAAATTCCCAACTTTGTTCCATACATTACGCATTTTATCGTATTTTCTCACCTCTTGCTGCGCGTAATTCGCTGCATAAAGCTCGTCTTTTACAACTGCTACAAGCGGTGGCGCCTCTGAAGCCGCCGTTGCAGCGGCAGTCTCTTTGGCTTGCTCTCCTCCACCTCCGTTGCTTCTTTCCGGTAACATGTTAGGTATCAATGTCCATGTCCTCTTCTTCAGATCATAGACTTCACCGCACATCAGCATCTTCGAGTTTCCCTCTCCGATACCTCCGATGCAATAGAAATTCCCATCCATGAACACGCTCGAGCACATTTTCCTCGCCTTATTCATGCTTGGAATAACCGTCCATTCCCCGGTTTCCGAGTTATAAAGCTCCGCTGAGCTCAATATCTCCCCACGAGGATCACATCCTCCAGCTATAACCGCGATCTCGCCTAGACTTGCTGATCCAAACAAGCACCTCGGGACATTCATTTGCATACCCGATGTCCATGTATTGGTCAAGATACTATATCGGTAAATCACATGGGACATGATTTCTTTACCGAAAACAAGAAGCTCGGTGCCAACCGCCAGAGACTCTTTATCCGAACACATGAAACATTCGTTGAATGTCATTTTCGGTACACGTAACCAGCGATCTCCATTTGGATCATAAGCTTCCCATTCCAAGAGCCTGCAAGAAAAGTAAATCCAATGCTCCACAATACCCTTTGCCCGTCTCAGCCTATACAACTCGCTATCCTTAATAAGCGAGCGGAAAGTTTTATTCGTCGAGGCAATGGACCCGAAATCAGACAAGGAGCAGTGAGCCAAGCAGTTGAGAAGTGCGTTCTGGTCAAGCCGAGTTATCGGTGGATTCTGTTGAGCACCTTGCTGACTCTGGTTAGACCTCTGATAGGTTTTAGCAAGCTGAAGAATATCTGTAATCTTCACAGATTCCTCTCTGCTTCGATGATCAACCCGTAACATTTTCTTAGCAGAACTTCCTTCTTCATCTGTATCATCCAACAAACGTTTCTTCAACGAGAGCTGAAGCACACAGTGTGCATTATAAATCCACTTGCTCTCTTCCTCACATGAAGATGGTAAATCTCTTGACACCAGATAACTCGGAGCCTCCAACATGATGGATGCTAAGAAAAAACAATCAATCCATCAATTAAATCATCTCAGAAAACAATAGGATACATCACACGCATTATGACATTTTCCACATGATCTTCTTGTTCATTCAGATTCATGAGAATTTGTAAACCATATCATTGATCCATCAATCAAATCATCGCTGCCAATAAGGTAAAGTACAGTTCTTGACCAGTGTGAGATTAAGTTTTGACATCATTTTACAGAATAATATAAATCCAACCACTTTCCTCGGAATTATTTCTAATTCAGCAAAAGCCAATCGTTAGAATCCACAAAAACAGATTTTGGTTGGCCGAAATCGCAATACGATCAGATCAAAATACAATTCACACAATCAGGAAACATGCAAGCCACCAAATGGATCAACGTACAAATTTCAACATCCAATAAAAATCACATCATCGGATCTCAAATTCGATAAATCCAAAAACAGAAACAAGAGTAATTCACTAAATAAATCTCACCAGTTATTATTGAAGAATAATCCCCAGATTCCTCGATAAATTCGTCAAGCAGAGTCGATTAAAGATCTGAAATTTATATAATCCAGACAAAACCCACTTTAGATAACAAAGATTTCAACAAATCAGACACAAAGAAACACGAAATTATCTCAGGCAGGATCAAAAGACAGAAGAAAGAATCAATCAAAACTCAACTGAGTTTTATAGCTCAACCTATGGGGAGGCTACGGATGATGATGATGATATTGCATCTTCGCATTCCGACTCACATTTTAGCTGAATTGGTAGGCATATTTGAGCTGTGATTTGCAAAAAAAAAAAAAAATATATTATAATTTAATTTAATATTTATGTTTGTTTGGGAGATTAAAAAAAGATGCACGAATGAACCAGTGGTGGATCTATATACATATAAAATGAAGAATAAAGCTGTTGAATTTATATTCTTTACTAAATTTTTTTTATATACTCGGATGACGAAAGAGAGAATTGAAGGGTAGATTCGGTATTTTCTGTTAAGAGTCGACGGCGCCGTTTGCCATTATGGCAAAAGAAAGTTAACGGCTGATTCTTAGCTCTTGCACGTGTTTCTGCTTCGGACAACTAAAGCTTTTTCTATTAAAAAAAAATAAAAAAATTGTTTTGCTTCTTCACGTTATTGTCTTTGTTTTTGGATTTTATCCTAATCCAATTTGATAAATTCCAATTGATGATTGTTCAGTTTTGTTTTTCCTTCTTTCATTTCCATACTACTTTTTTTTAACAACAAAAAAAAACATCTTTATCTTTTTTTATTAAAAAAAAAATCGATATAAATATATTAGATCGTTATCGATTACATGATGTAATTTTTTTTATAAACAAAAAAAAAAAAAGAGAGAAAATTTTGTAGTAACAGTAGTCCATATAAGTTTTGAGAAGTGATAAAAGAAATGGTTTCTTGATTTTAACATGCATTTAATAAAAGACATAAGGTAGACCGAGCATATGGTTATAAGTTGGATTTCTGAAATTACAGAAATATCACTTTTTAAGATGAAAGTTATAATGAAAATAAAAACTGAGAGACTTAGAATGTAGTATAAAAAAGATTCATTTTATTCGAAAATTTCAGTATGTGGGCTAACCAATCAGGAGTTTGAGATCAAAATTTAAAGCAACTTAGGTCTTCAGGCCCATTTGTAAATCCTAACCTGCTAACTTTTAGTAATGGGCCAGATTTGCTGTAACTTTCTTTGTTGTAAAAAATGAAATATAACTAAATAGCGTTTTAACTCCTTTTTTCCCTGTAACCTAAAGTCTATACTCTAAAGATGTAGGTCGCAGTAGCGGCAATATGTGTTTAACTGAGAATATTCTGTAACGTATAGCATCTTTATCTACTCTATATATGTATCAAAAAGGGATTATTATGCTATATTATTTGACCCACCACTTAATTTTAATTATGACTTGAGCTAGGATAGGATAGGACCACACTTATTTCTGTTAAAAATATACTATATTAATGCGCGACAATACTTTTTTTTTACTACTGGAACGAGATTCATGGATTGGCGACAATATATATTTACCCCCACGAGTTAGTGTACATGCATGAAACCTCATGTATCTACTTTTCTTTCGCCTCATCATGGGACCACATAATAAAGTTTCTGACGCTAATTACAATCATTAAACATAATCGTGGAGATTAATTATTGGATTAAGGTAATCTTAAATATTGCAAATTGTGAACGGAAAGAACCTTAGAGGATGGTGGACGTTGTCTTCGTCTTATTTTTAAACAGCTGACAACTTAGGTTTAAGTACCAAGTTGTAACATAGAAACGAATCTGCATGACGTAGAGCGACCAAGTTTTGATTTGTGTTGTTTAGATCAGACACGTTAAAACTTAAAACCAGCAACCTACTGTCTTGGTTTTGGTTGTTTAATAAGAAAAAACAAATGGTGACCTATTAGAAAGTGCAAGAGGTATATCCTCTTAGGGAAAGTTTTATATTTCGAATCACAACGCACCATAAAGTTTAACTGTGAATTACACCAACAAAAAAAGTGTTCAATTGTGAATATATATTGCGTTATATATATTTTCTATACAGTGCAAACTCACAAGTCACAATCATAAATTATGTAGCGTTTGACCTCTTTCCTTTGGTAGACGGATTATTTATTTGTATTTGCGTAAATTCATTTGTTAGTTCAAAGTTCAAACGTAAACTCCAATATATTTGTCTTCAAGCACAAACATAAATGAACACCATGTTTGAATAGCATCTGTATGCATACTATAACATATTAAAATGGTTTAATTAGATGATATTTCGTTTTGTATGCAACCAAAAACATGAAATTATTTGACTAAGGCAGTAAGCATAATTGTATGCAGCGAAACTAGCAAAGATTGGCTCATTCATTAAGTATAACTCACATAATTCACTTGTTGCATTAGCTCTTTCTTGTTTTTTATTTTTTTGGCAATAATTTACAACCCGTGTCATTAATATTATTGAAATTCACATTCATATATATATATATAAAAGAAAAAGATTATGAATATTTTGTATGCAGCAGAAAACCTAACACTATATTAAAACTTGTTGTATATATAGCACATCTGGTTTTACACTGCATTAGCTAAATGAGACCATTTTTTTTAGGCGAACTACATCTTACTAATTTCTCAAACTATAATATCGAATGACACAACAATCTCATCAAATTGAATACCAGATAATGGACTATTGGACTGTCACTTTTCAATTAAAATCTCAAAATATTCAGGATTGGATAATGCAGTGTTACAATTTTCACTAATACTACAAAAAAAAAAAAAAAAAAAAACAACATAACACAAGACGTAAATGCCGAAATTACAGAGAAGGATTAACGGTGAAATTACCTTATTTTGTTTAGTCTTCCTCATCGTCAACGCATTGGAAGAAGAGAAGATGCTTTTGTGGGTTTGATTAATTTCACGTGCAAGTCCAAAATTTATAAGCTTTTGGGACTCATCCTAAGTCACAAAACTCATAATCGCACTATAAATGGAGTGTGCCCCTTCAACCTTCAAACTATTCGCCACATTACAGTTTAAATTATTGATCGATAATACTAAATAGTACAGAGCTTCAAAAATTATGCTGTTATATGTGAATATTGTGATGTTTAAAAATAGGTTACCGTTCGAGCAAACATATATGCATAGTACATATATATTTTTATAAACATATATATATATATATTTAGCTGGATCACGTTTTTAAAACAATACTATACGATTAAGCTTGTTTGGTCGGTGTCATAGAGGAGAGAGAGAACACCTGAGCTAAATTAAGGACTAAATGTAGATCGTAATTTATATAATCATCTTTATTTATAAAATATATTATTCTAAATTTCTTATGTAATCCATATATATATATATATACATATATCTTTATATTACTAAAATAGAAATATTTGAACTTTGTCTAAAATTAATCATTTATTTACTTTAATTGCAATTAAAATTATATGTAAAAAGTGTCTAAATATAACTAGAAAAGGTAATTTTAGAATTAAAATAATTAAAATCAAAATCATTTGAACAAGGAATTATTAAAATTGTCTCTCCCTTTTGATTTTACCAACAAAATTATCTCTTTTAAAAACTAGATTTTTTTGCATATATATGTTGTAATTCAAATTTTTAAAAACTGACATTATTTACTCAATCAGTGAAGGAAAAACTATGAAATAACACACATCAGCTAAACATTTTTGCTGGTGATTCAAGACATTTTATATATAAAGAAAAACTAAAATGATTCCAAATAGTAATGAGTATGAAGCTTGATTTAACAAGAAGTCCAAATTTTAATAATTTTACTAAGTTTAATTTTTTTTTTGTTGAATTGTATATTTATAGATTATAATAAATATTCATAAATATGTTTTTAGAATATATCATATCTTTATTTTAAAAGATTCTTTTGTCTAACCCCATAAACATATATATATATATATATATCAAGATCTATATAAATTCTAGAAAATAACCAAAATTTAGTCAATTACTACTAAATTGAAAATTTTGAAATAACAAATTTCTTGTTTTTTCAAAAAATAAATAAATCAAAAAATAAAGAAAATAAATGTAATCAAAATGATAAATAAGAACTTAAGAAAAATGTTAAAAATCGCATTAGGTCATATGATCTAGGGGTTGTTGAAATTTGTAATAAGAGTATATAATCAATTTTTAGTATTATGATACATAATTTAACCATTAAAAAGTATTACAGTTCAATAATAGTTTACAATTTTATATCTAAAATGTATAATAAATTGAATATACACTGAATGTAATGATTAATGAAGTCCTATAGCTAAATTTCTTTTTTTTATACAAATTTTGTAATACTTAATTCAATACCATTGCATAGTTTAATTTTGTATAGTAGAACAAAAAAAACAGTGGAGAACTAGACAAACCGAAACAAGCAGCAAAACGAATAAAACAAACGGATCTGAAGTTTGTTAAAAATAAGAACTTTGATAAGAATAGAATGCTCGTGAAATAAAGCTTAATCTTCGCTGTCGATTGATTAGAGATCATGTGCCGCGAGAGACACGCTGACCACAAATTTAACACATCTGAGCTCTTTGTGTTTATTTTTCAGAAATTAACTAAAACTCAAATCAAATCTTATTTTCTAAAATAAAAAAACCTACGATTAGATCTTATCTCTCTAATATAATCTCTTCTAATAGCGAAGAAAAGTTGCGATTGATTGCTTTGGTTGACCTTGTGTATATATTTATGCTCACCCCGCTATTATATTTCAAGTCTCCTATTCGAACTTTTTATCTCTAGATATTCTTAGTTCTCTCATCATCATGTTCAATCCTATCCACGAGATATATCATATTTGTTGGATGATTTGATATAGAATTATCGAGGAAGTCTCTAATTTTTTTTTTTTCATTATCTTTCGTAATTCATGTGGATAATTTAATTTATCTTTGAAAACGTTCTAAAACTATGCATGACATGCTTATTAAAATAATTAAATAGACTGCTGATTGCCAAGAGTTTTCGGGCTCTTGTGCACAATTAAACCTATTGTGCTCTAATACCTCAATCCTAAAGGTATGTCGTATGTAGCACTTAAGGTATCGAATCCACAGGGAAGAAAAGATAACACACTAAGAATACAGGAAACTAATCAAGCTAAATCGATAGATGTTTTTGGTTTTTGGTTTTTATGTTGTAAATGTAAAATGAAACTAAATAAGAAACTAAATGCTTAATACTTAAACAAGTAAATCAGACTTAAGAAAATTAGAAAACATAAACGAAATGCAAGAAACATAAAACGCAAGTGCAAACTGAAATGAAACTAACAATGCAAAGTAAATTAGCAACTTAACGGTTGATTTCAAATGCTAAAAATATGGACGGTTGGAATGGCAAACGATAAAGAATGAATGATGCTTCAATGAATGACAAATTCAACAAATGATTATATTTCGACTTATGACATGAATCACTTGACTAGATTAGTCCACTCCCGTGGTACTAATCCTTTTGCAAACCGATTTGATTAGCTAGACTTCCGAATGCAACCAAACGATTAGCAAACAATGAACACTAATTCATATTTGTCATCAAATCCTCCTTAAAACTCAACTCCCATTGGTTAAGGAATAGAAACGCACACATAGATAGGACAGATCGGTTCTCAACACCTTCCGGGTGAGAATCAATCACAAATCTAGAAAACTCTCTTTCGAAGCTCATTTCTAGCATTAAGAACAATCTATATGTGAAGAAAAACAATAATCAAACACTAAACATCACAAATCAAGCATCAAACATCCTAAATCTACCAAACCAACCATCCAAAAGAGATCTACTCACACATGCTCAAATCAAGAAAATAAACCATAGAAATGCAAGATATTGAAGACATAACTCAGATTTTATAAATAAAAATGGCAAATCTTTAATACATAAGAGTAGATCAAGGTTTTAAAAGCTTAAAAACATAAGAACTAGAGAGAAAAATGGAAGAAATCTCAGGTTGCAGAGCAAAAGTCGTCCTTCTTAGTGGTTACATGCTTTTAGGCTTTTATAGTAGTGGGTTCGCAAGTGGAGAAAACAAAGAAAATAGTCAAAAATCGGTTGTGAAAATCGACCTTGGGTCGATTTTTGAAGAAAATCGATCATGGAAATCGACCTTGGGTCGATTTTTGCTTCCAGGTGTATTCCTCAGCCATTTTGCCGAACGGTCACGGAAATCGGTTTCGGACCGATTTTTGACATGTCTTCACTAAATCGGGCATAACTTTTGAACCACGTATCCAAATGCTCTGAAATTACTTCCATTGGAAAGCTAACTCAATTTCCCATCTTTTTTATGAAGAGCGTTGAAGCTAAATCGCAGTGAAAAACGTTCATCTGAGTCGATCTTTGAGATACTTGGGGCCAGTTCTGCATCATTGTTTTCTCCTTTTCCATCTAAAAGTGCATCTCCCATTATTACAACCTGAAAACATTCAAAACACACAAAACACACACCAAATACACACAAAAACACAAAAGAACTTCTAAAATGCAAAAATACTTATTTAGACACTAAATGCATCAAAACACAAAGAAAAAGCTAATAAAACACAATAAAATGGATATTTACAACTATGATAAAGTGATAAAATGTATAGTTATCAACTGCCTGGTATTGACTCTCCTAAATGTAGAAGACGAAAACTTGATAGAAGACCATATATGTAAAAATGGAAGACATGAATAAGATAATAAATTTCGTTTGGAGAATCTTGCTTCTTAGCCCTGGGCATAATTAATATCCAGACCCGAAATACCGATCCGAACCCGACTCGAAAAACAGAGTTTCAGATAGTATTCGGTTTTAGGCAAATATCTGATCGGGTGGAAGTTCAATTTGTATTCAGGTATTAGTTCGGTTCGGGTAAAACCTGAAATCCGAACAGTTACTCTTTTATACCCGAAGAAATAAATGACTTACCTTTGTCTACTTGTTGAGATTTCCAAATCCATTTGTCGAGTATGAACCCTAAAAGCAAACTTACCTTTGTATGCCTGTTGAGCTTCCGGTATATTCCTTTTTCTCTTTTGTCGAGTTTTAAAACCCTAAATGCAAACTGGATCTCACACATCTCTCTCGCTATTCCATCTCTCTCGCTATTCTTCCTCTTCTTCTGTGTCATCAAGAAATCGATCACAGGTAAGCTTATAATATTCGATTGTTGCTTTGAAATCTGATGAATCAAATTGAATTGATTAGTGATTTTAGTATTGTTCATCATCAAATCAGTTCTATAATGTTTTTTCCGTAGGCATTCGCTTCTTAGATTTTGGTGTCTGACTCTCAGTATAGGCATTTTTGTTTTCTCAATTCAAATTTTCGGTTCTGTTATTGAACCTTGTTCTTTAGGCTTTTGCAAGTTCTTAAATTTTGGTGTTTTGATCTTGCTAGTGAGCATTGTTCTTTAGGTTTTTGCTTTATGAGCTTGGTTTTTTTTTTCGTTAAATTTTGTGGGTTTTTTTTCTAATCAAATTTGTTTTCATTGAAACAGGTGATCAAAGATGATTCTCTGATTCCTCTAATCTTTTACTGATCTATCTATGATTGAACTTAGTTATTCATTTTTATGTTTGAACTTATGTTTTTAATTCTCATTTGGTATGAGAACTTACAAGAATAGTATTTTGGTTTATTGGTTATGTAAAAACAATGTTTTTGAATGATTTTGGAGTTATGTTTTTGTTTGTTTTGAGCAATTACTTCACATATCTATATAGGATTTTCGGGTTATTTGGTTACTTTCGGGTAAAAGTAACCAAAACTAAAAGGTAACCAATAAATTTCGGGTATTTATCGGTTCTAAACAAGAACGCAAGAATCGACCCAAACCTGAATAGTACCCGATCCGAAACCGAACCGAAATTTCTAAATATCCGAATGGGTCCAAAATCCCTTAATCTAAAATATCTAAATCCGAATAGATCCGACCCAAACCCGAACGAGTACCCAAACGCCCAGGACTATTGCTTCCGATATAAGACTACCAAAAACATTTGATGATCTTAGAAACGTTTTAATATAATTGTGTTTTAAATTTATACAAACGTACCAGTGACATTTTTCTTTAACCGCTAAATCTTTACCTCTTTGTCACCATACCCTACCATCTTATCGCCAGTTTTTTACCATTTCAATGAGTGATAAAGGAGTTGAGTTTTGTACTACAGCAGTACAATTAAGTTCTTCTAGAAGATTTTACTGAAAAAGGTCGCTTCATTTCAACATACAAGGAATTTGCATCTAATGAATCAAAAGTATATTGCATTGCCATATATTTCTCCAATGTATTAAAATCTGAGATTTTGTGTTTCGTCCTCCACAGCTCACTCTTGGAGTTTACAATTTTTTTTGTCGTGTTCTACTTTATCTTTTTTCAAACATATTTCCTTATTTTCTTGGCTTATTCTAACAAGAAAAATGTAGTTTTACAATACAGGAATTTGTATTTCAGGCTCGAAACTTGAAGGATCTCAGAATTATCATAAACAATTGTGTGAAAAATACAAAGTTGGCGACTTTTTTCGCCTGCAAACTTTTTGTTCTAACATAATATAAAGTTACAAAGAAAAACAACAAATAAGAAAATGCAGGTAGATAGATGGGTTTGAAACTTTTGATCGATGTCATGCCTAACAAAAATATCTAGACGATTTCTGTGTATTGATATATACGTGCAAGTTGATAACAAATTAAAAAAAAAAAAACATTTTCCTTAAGTTTCTAAATTACATGTACAATTTTGGTTTTATAAGATGTTAAAATTATTTTAGTACAGTGGTTAAATGCTGTTAGTGAAGTGTTCAATGCTTTAAATCTCTTTTTTTTTATAGTTATTTCATTTTTTATGATAATAATAATTTCAAAACTAATTAAATAATACATTTGTATTTAATTAGGCGATGAGTTTCTAAATACGTCCCTGGATACGTGTTTTTGTGGTGCAGCAGATTAAGAGCAAGTGTTCAACGTCGGTCGGTGTATGGGTACGCGCCTCTAGTAATGCCACGTGTGTGTTGTTGATCAAAGAACATGGGCGTGTGTGTGTGTGTGTGATCCCTTGACCAGTCAAATCACTCTTACTTTGGCTCTTTCCTCATACACAATCGTATACGTAGATATCATTTGTTCTACGTATAAGCTATATGCAATTATCGCATTTCGTAATAATTCTGTGTGTATAACTTTTTTAACCGTCGTAGTGTATTGATGAGCTTTTTAACGAAAATATCTAATCTATTCATATAAATAAAACAAAAATTTTAACAGTCAAAATGTTTATGTAAGGATAATAAAATTTTAAGTTTTTTTTCTAAATCTTTGCATGAGAAATATCAACACAAAACTATATATTAGCGCAGAGGGAATAGTAAAAACCAAATAATACTTCAATTTTGTTGCCAACTAAATTTCAATTAATCTGCGAAAAAGGGTATATCCCTTTTCAGAAATTATTCTTCGATTTCATTTATATAAAATGGCGTTTTAAATAGCAAAGCCATATAAATTTTGTGTTTTATAAAACTAAAAAAAGGTACATGCATGTGTGGACGTGGTAGAGCGAAATCCCAAACATCGATAATGTGAAATGTGTATCTTAATAGAAGTTGTGTTTCGAGGAATGGATAGGCTTATTTTAGTTACTATAAAGTATAATACTCTCTTCCTTGATAAACGCACAAAAATTCAGTTCAGAGTTCTATATCTTCTTTAGTTTAACCATTACTCGCCATTGAAGTAACAACACTCTACCATCTTTAAAACCTTTCAATAAATAGTAAATACAAAGTTTATTTCTGTTACATGACGTACGTCCATGTCTGTTCATATAAATAAAATATTTATTTTCACTAGCTATTTTTCTGGTGGTGTTTGGAAGGAGAAAATTACGTTTAAGATATATAACTTATTTTAGGTGGTAAGAATTTTAATTAAACATACCTTTAGCAATCTAACATATGAAGTATGAACTGTAAGGCGAGTGTCAAACTCAAAGCTCAAAACATATTAACAAAATTTACGACATAGGGTAATTTTTCTAACAAGATTTGGCAAGATTCAACGATAATATAAATACCTATCAAACTTAGATCTATCATAAAATACGAGATTCTCTGAAATCGTTCTATTATAACAAAAGTTGTCAGGAGGGGGGGCATATAATTCAATATTTGAAAAATAAGATTCGCTATATATTTTTCAAATTAAAATAAGAAGGCAATATAATTATAATTTTCATAAACAAATAATAAAAAGGCCTACATAAATACAACCGTCACTTCACTTGTTTCCTTCGTACTATCAACCTTTCTCTCTCTCTCTCTCTCTCCCACTTCTTTTTCCGGCATAACTTGTGTGTGACCCTAAACTCCATAACCTGTATCTTCGATAAATAAAGTGTCTTTGCTTCAATCTCTATTGCTCTTACTACTTCCCTACTTAAAAGTCACAAAAAGAAAATGTCGGGAAGAAGATCACGTTCGAGGCAATCATCAGGAACTTCAAGGATCTCAGAAGATCAAATCAACGATCTCATTATCAAGTTGCAGCAGCTTCTTCCTGAGCTCAGAGATAGTCGTCGCTCCGACAAGGTACGCTAAATCTAAATAACTCAACTAGTTATGTAATAAATATGTGTATATATGGCAAGAAAATGATGATATAAAGTATATTAACAGGTTTCAGCAGCAAGGGTGTTACAAGATACGTGCAACTACATAAGGAATCTGCATAGAGAGGTTGATGATCTAAGCGAGAGGCTATCCGAGTTACTTGCAAACACAGACACTGCTCAAGCTGCTTTAATCAGAAGCTTACTTACCCAATAATTCCTATCTTTTTCTTCTTCCTTTTTTTTTTTTTTGTTTACTATAATAATAATAATAATAGTTTCGGATTTGATTTTTCTATAGAAGATGACCTTATAAAAGTTTAATGATACGAGTTCGTCACTTCTCCTTTGGTCATAAATATTCGCTTGTTTCCTATATAAAACCTTCGCCCTTTTTTCGGTTATTTTGTTTGTTTCTTTTTTTCTAAATATCTATTCCGTTAGGGTTTTTGTTCACCAAATACTTGGCTATGTTCATTTTCAAAGCTTTATTGGTTTTGTGTCTTTTAGTAATTTCAAACATGTCATAACAAGATATATATCTTATATAAGGAACGACGAACTTTATATCTTATATAAGGAACTACGACCTTGTAATTAAAAACATGCCATTTAAGATTTTTTTTTTTTTGTTAAAGGCCATTTAAGAATTTTCGATTTAAATATTTATCGATCTTGTGATAACTGATAAGAAGAACCTTACAATCCTAAGAAAATGGTAAAAGTTCTTATTCGCACATTAAAAAGGTAGCAATTCGAGACACTCGGTAATTTAAGAAACAAAATGCCGAATAACTGAGTTTTTTTTTTTTTCCCAAATCGTCCAAGAACATATTCATTATAAGTCTAGTTAGTATGGTGCTCACCACATATATTGTCGAAGAAAAAAGAAGGAAGCATTATGAATTTTATGGGCTTTCAAAATATGTCAAAAGAAGAATAGAAAGTTGTAGTTGATTATCAAATGGGTGTATATTTTATAAAATAATTAGTTATTTGGAGACCGAACCATCGATGATACTGTCATTTCCGCATATTAACTTTGAAAGAGTTGGAAGATTATGTTTATGGGCAATAAAGTATGGGGTGAATTTGACGCTATGCACTCAAAAGAAGCACAAAAAGCTGCAAATTTCATGCCATAACCTAATTTAGATTTTTTTCACTTTTTTATTTTTTTATTTGAAAATGTTATTTTTTCTTCCCACCAAATCCAAGACTAATGTCACTAATGGTTGCGGTAAGTTGAAAATTACTGTCATTTAAATGATCAATGATGATTGAAATATTCCTAACCACTTACTATTTCTATCCAATGTATCAAGATAGAAATTTGGAACTTCACTATGTCTTCGAGCATTTTTCTCCTTTTAATTTCAAGGGAATACTCGGTATAAAAAGGAACTCCAAGTATGGCTTCAAAAAATTAAGAGTTATACAAATTCCGTTTCGTCTCTCAAATAGCACTAGTTGTAAAACGTTATTTTACTTTTGAATCTAGTTTAACATTCCATTAAAAAAAAAATGATTTATCATTTAATAATATATTTTATCAATTTGAATCGATATAGTGATACAACAACGACAATAACAATAAATTGGTTGTCAATGGTCATATTAGAAAAATGACAAAAATAATTACATATGAGAGAATATGACAATATGGTCATAGTCATTTTCTCGAATTTTAGAAAACCTCACACGTACATTATTTCCACTATAATTGTATATATTATAAATGGTAGATCGATCGTTCTCTAAAGTTATTAGAATTCATATCTAATAACAGTTCTCATAAACGATAAATGAACATTTGAGAGATTATCAAGAAATCAATACAAAATGAATCATGTAATAAAAATAAAAAAGTTACCAAGTTAATCAAAACGAAGATTCATGGAAAGAGTGTGGGGGGGACACGAGAGTTGCACGTGATGTAAAATAAGTCAATTGGTAATTAATAGGTGTGACTCTGACAGCAAAGTAATTAATACAACACGGAAACTCTTCCCTCTCCATTCTCTCTAATTATAGTTTACGGATCCATTTCTTTTTTTAAATTTGGTTTAGTTTTACAATTACAAATTTACAACTCTCTTCTCTCTTTTTGCTTTCTCTAATCTCAATTCCAAACCTTTGTATCAAATTCGAAATCCGAACACTTTTTTTGAACCTCATCACTCTCGTTTACACGTTCTTCCTTTAGCCTGAGGAAGAATGCTAATGTGACAGAGGTGGTGAGAAAGATCGATCCATAGCGTTTTATATATTAATAAGTGTTTGTTTCCCATCTAGGGTTTTGGATGATTAGACCTCTTAAATGGGGAATTGCTTTGGATCTTCCTCCAAGAAGAATGATAATAAGGATGTTCATGTTTATGTTGTTAACTCCTCAGTTAACTCGAAACCCTTTTCACGTAAGTTCTGTATATATCGTTGAACAGAACTTGTTCTCTACTTGTTTTGTCGATTTGATTTTTTTTTTTTTTCCATACGGACAGAGCTACATTGTCCTGGATTCTCCGAATCTAGCGAGTTATTTATGCATGTTGATATGAGAGTCATGAATTGAATTGAATTGAAGACGAAATATTTAGGTTTTTTGAGGTGTTCTAGCTGACTTTAAAAAACTTTTTGTACTACTAATGAGGAATGTCACAGGGCGGTGTGGTCTAGATAGAAATATATATTGTATTCCTATTTGTATCAGGTCTTTTGAGGATGGTTTAGTGGGATTAAGGCAATGACTTAGGGTTGTAGTTACAATCCACACAAATTCGTAAGAGGAAACATTAAGAAGGGCATTTTTCATTGAATTATCCATAATCACAATATGAGGAGAATGGTTTATGTAGTTACTGGATTCATCTCCAATGATGATAGAAGCAGAGAGAACTCTAATTTCTCTGTTCTTAACTTATTAGCTGTGCTGTTGATAATTCCCAAAGTTGCTGTTTTATACATTCCCTTCTTTGATGTAAGAATGTGGCACTGTTCTGGTCCAGGAACTGATAGTGATACTGAAAGAAGCTCGAACCTTTCATATCCATGGAGTTTAAAACCTCTGATTACAAGAAAATGTGAAGCTAACAGCACTCTACCTGTACCGCGGGAAGAAGGAGACATAATGCATTCTCAATATTTGAAGTCATTTACGTTAGATGAGCTAAAGAATGCTACAGGAAACTTCTGTCCAGAGAGTCTAATTGGAGAAGGAGGGTTTGGTTTTGTTCACAAGGGCTGTATTAATGGTGGACCTGGAATCGAACTCGCGGTTGCTGTAAAGAAGCTTAAAACTGAAGGGTTTCAGGGACACAAGGAGTGGCTGGTAAGCTTTACTTTTATTATGATTTCCCTTGAGTCTTGGCCCTTTTAGAATCTTTACATGTGTATGCTTTCTTCAAAGAGGGAAGTGAATTATCTTGGAAGACTGCATCATCCAAATCTGGTGAAATTGATTGGATACTCCTTGGAAGATGAACACCGTCTTTTGGTTTACGAGTATATGCCTAATGGTAGTCTGGAAAATCATTTGTTTGAAAGTAAGTAAGAAACTTTTGTTAGATTCAACACTTGTGTTTCTTTTCACTTTTTCTTGATGATCTGAATTCTGCTTAACTTAGGGGGTTCTAATGTGCTTTCTTGGTCACTGCGTATGAAAGTCGCAATTGGTGCTGCTCGAGGGCTATGTTTTTTGCACGAAGCCAAGGATCAAGTCATTTACAGAGACTTCAAAGCAGCAAATATCCTTCTTGATTCAGGATTCAACGCCAAACTCTCAGACTTTGGATTGGCTAAAGAAGGTCCAAAAGACAACCGTTCACACGTGACAACCGAAATCATCGGTACAGAAGGTTACGCAGCTCCAGAATATCTAGCAACAGGTCTCTCTTTAATTCCTGGCTCATTTGCTTCAATTTCAGTTACAAACATCACAGGAAAATTTCTAAACACATATTGGCCTTTCTCTGTTCTCTGTTAGGTCATCTAACAACAAAATGCGATGTCTATAGCTTCGGTGTAGTCTTGCTAGAGATGCTCTCTGGACGTAGAGCCATAGACAAAACCAAAGCTCGAGAAGAAGAAAACCTAGTGGAATGGGCAAAACCTTACTTGCGAGACAAGCGAAAAGTGTTTAGGATAATGGACACGAAGCTTGTGGGTCAATACCCTCAGAAAGCAGCGTTTATGATGTCTTTCTTGGCTTTACAATGTATCGGAGAGGTTAAGGTTAGACCATCGATGGTTGAAGTCTTGACTCTTCTTGAGAAAGTTCCAATTACAAGACATCGAAAGAGTAGAAGCAAAGGTTTTGCTGCTAACTCTTCTTCTATGTCTTCCAAACGGCTTCTCAGACACCCTAATTAAGGACTAAAACTCTTTGGCTTTTGGATCGTTCTTTTGTGGAAATGGAATATAAACCTCTTTTTTGTTACTTCATCAATAACTTATGATTAATTATGAAATATAGAAATAAAAAACATTGCCATGATCTATTATTAAGTTTTAACCATACGTTACATCTTGTAATCTTAAGTGAGCACACATTATTCAGTTAGTGGCTATTAATTATACACAATCATGATCATAGTTGTGTGTTTGTATGTGTGTATATATATAATAAAATGTACATAGTGTATACATATGTGTATTGTATGTACTACTACTATTACTCGAAATGATTGCTCATTGCATGTCATATATGCATGGAGAGACGAAAAGAGAAGTCTAATCCAAACCTAAACGCCCCTATAAATCACCACTAATTAGTAATTAACATTAATCATATCTCTCGTAACTCCAAATTTAACAGGGCTATCAATTCGCCGTCAATACCCCACTTCTCCTAATAGATTCATCATCACTTCCACTTTTATTATCTCTCCATATCTTACTACTCTCTCCTCTGGATGTATATATATAAATCTTTTATCCCTTATCGATTTTTACAACACAACTCTCTCTCTCTCCCTCTCTACAATGGCTGATCACAAAAACAAAGAAGAGAGGCCGTTCTCATTCCTAACTCATTCACCATCCTTTGATCACAGGTCAATTTCAGAAGCTTTTGTTTAGTTCAATTTGTTAATAAGATTTGTTTTCCTACAGTTTAATTTCTCTGTTTTTGGCAAACGTACGCAGCTCGTTAAGTTATCCTCTACTTGACTGGGAAGAAGATCTTCTTGCTCTCCAAGAAAGGTCTGCCTCTCAAGCTTTTCCTTTGACTACAACTTCTCTGCCATTACCTGATCTCGAGCCTTTGTCTGAAGGTATAATATATAGTTACAGAGTTGTCATATACATAATTATATATATGTTTGTACGTAGCGGTGTCAAAAGTCTTGCTTCGTTCTGTAGATGTACTCAATTCATACAGCTCTGCATCATGGAACGAAACAGAGCAGAACAGAGGAGATGGTGCATCTTCGGAGAAGAAGTCGGAACATGGAGCAGTGCAAGAGACGACTAAGAAGAGGAGAAAAATCAACGAGAGCCGCAGAGAACATAGCGTGAGAATCATCAGCAATATTCCTAACTACACAACTTGTCCAACTTCAAAGGCATTGTCAATGGAAACTGTCTCTCGCTACTTCTACATGCCCATAACTCAGGCTGCTATGGAGCTTAATGTTGGTTTAACTCTTCTGAAAAGAAGATGTCGTGAATTGGGTATTCGCCGATGGCCTCATCGTAAACTCATGAGCCTAAAAACTTTGATCAGTAACGTCAAGGTATGTAGAACAAGACAATGCACTTAGTGTTATTGTTTTTGGATTAGTGAACTGAAATCGTGTTTAACTCTCTGATTAGGAGCTGCAGAAGATGGAAGGCGAAGAGAATGCAGAAAAACTTCAGAACGCGTTGGAAATGCTCGAGCAGGAGAAAAAGACGATTGAGGAGTTACCAGATTTGGAGTTTGAGGACAAAACAAAGAGGCTGAGACAAGCTTGTTTCAAGGCTAACCACAAGAGGAAGAAGAAGAGAAATCTCAAGTCCGATCAGTCTCAGATACCCTCGTATTCAAGCAGCGGATCAGTCGCTAGTGATGAGTCGGTTAATGAAGCAGGAATGGAGAGTGATGAAGAGGTGAAGTATCTCTTGTGTGGTTTCTCAAGTGAGTTTAGTAGTGGTTTGTGAATCTGTTTTTAGTGGGAGATTGGAGATTGTAAAGCCGAATGCTTTTTGACTAATTCAATGAACAAAAAAACATAAATATGATACTGAATACCACCTTGAAGAGTAACAACATTAGTGTAGACACTAACAAAAAAAAAAAAAAAAAAGAGAGAGATAGGAAGATTGAGGATAGACCTCAATATATGTTCTTAAACATTAAGCTTCTCAATCTCTCTCCTTAGAGCATTAGCCCTAACCAAACTCCCAATGGTGTTCACAGCCAACTTGAGATCTTCCAAAGGACTACCTGGCGCAACCCTCTTGTACAGATAACTATCAAATGTCATCTTCTGAACATACTCATCAGCACACATCTCCACAAACGCTTCTCTAGCCGGATTTGATCTGTAAAACACTTTCTGTAACACATCAAGCACCCTGTACGTAGGCAAGTATGTCTTATCCCATTTCTCCAAGTATTTCCTCAAGTCCCCTTCATCAATCATCTTCTTACCTGTTGCCAATACACAAAACAGACTTTAGGTTTCACTATGAACTTAAAACTCAAGAACCCGAAAAGGGCTGGTTCTTTAACTTACCATTCTGTGAACCTTCAACAATGGCTTCAGCACACATTCTTCCACTCTTAGCAGCAAAGTAAATACCTTCACCAGAGCATTTAGTCACATACCCTGCAGCATCACCTACAAGAGCCACTCGTTTCGAGAGCCTGCGTGGCCTCGGGTGTTCAGGAATTGGGTGAGCTTCAACACGGATGATCTTGCCTCCCAAAATCTTGTCTTTGGCTCTGTTACGAGTGGCGAGCTGGAACTTCTTGATGTCACCTTTGTGAGTCACAGTGCCTGTTCCAACAGCTACATGGTCGCACTTAGGGAACACCCAGCCGTAGAAATCCGGCGACACATCATCTCCAACATACATCTCAGCTAAATCCTCATAGTAAGTCATTTTCTCATCCGGAATCCTAATTCTCTCCTGAAAATTTTCCAAATTTCACCACTAAACCCCATAAGAACATAACTTTCAAATCCCTAAACAAGACTAATACCATAAACATGAACTACTGAACAAATCAAACTTGAGAAAAAGGAAAGAACTTGACCTGAAATGCGATGGCGTAGTCGTAGTCACCAGCATCAATAGATTTAGCAACCCTAGAGTTAGCTCCATCAGCTCCAATGACAGCATCAACCTCCATTGTCTTCTTTGTTCCCGTAGCTCCTGTTTTACCATCGTACTCCGTGTAATGCAAAGTGTACGGCGAGTCCCAATTCTCCGGATGATCCATCTTAAGGAAGAGACCATTAATAACAGTAGCTCCACTCTTCTCAGCTCGTTCTCTCAGATACGCATCAAGCACTTCTCTTCTCACCATACCAATATACTCATGTTCCTTAAGCGTACGACCAATGTCAACAGCGATGTTCGAAGGCGATATCATCTTCATCTTCGTCACTCTCCGGTCTATAATATCCAACGGCAAGTTGAATTCTCCGACCATACAAAGAGGAATCGCACCACCACAAGGCTTACAGTTGTCCATCTTACGCTCGATGAGAATCGTTTCGATACCTCCTTGAGCTAGAGTCTCAGCAGCTGCTCCACCTGCTGGACCACCACCAATGACGGCGACGCGGAGATTACGGTTAGAGAGTTTGGGACTGGATCTGGCCGCGGTAACTCGGAGAGAGCTACGTCGTTGAGGGAGAGAAAGTGATGACGGTACATGAGAGACGAAGTTTGTTTGCTCCGTTGAAGATTGACGAAGACCCGTGAAGGATTTGAGTGTAACCGTCGCCATTGTTGTTTGAAAAAAAAAAGCTTGAGGAGTTGAGTGAACAGAACACACACGCTTAACAATGGAGTCTCTCTCCCTCTCTCTGCTTCAGTTTTGTTTTGTTTAAATGTGTTTTGTGTTTCTGTGGATTAGATATTGTTGGAGATTTCCGAGGATTATTTACCGTTGGATCAAGAATTGGACGGTGACGATGAGATGAGGATAAAGTTACGGGTTCGTGTATTCTTTTTTGTATCTGTGGCTCCCATTTCGTGTACCAAACGGCTGAGTTTTGGCCACGTAGGATAGTTATGTAACTATTTTGTTGTCTTTTGATTATTTTTATGGGCACAAAACATCCGTACAATCTTTGGTTCACACAAATATAGGCACAAAAATCCGAATTGCGGGTTTACTACCCTAACCGGCCGGGTTAGTCTGGTTTTCATAACACATTTTGATCAAAGCATTAACTCACTCTGGTTATACAAGTACACTCTGTTTCAGTCAGAAAAAAGCCTCAACTACACACTCTTCAGTCTTCATTGTCCAACGGCTAAAACGGTCACCTTTTGGTTATTTTTACCAGAATACCACTCATTCACCTTAATTTCATCCAGCCCAAGCATTCACCTTTGGTCCACTGGGCTTGACATTGACCCATGATTAAACATATTCCAATCTTAGCTCATGAGAATTTAGACGAACACTAAAAATTTAGAATGATGTCAAAAGGAAAAAAAAATTAAAAAGATATTTAGAAACTTCTTTCTTTTCCTTTTCTTCGGCATGAATAGTGTTTTTGATTAACATATGATTTTATTGATATTTTTAGTAAGAGTGGTCAGAGTCACGTAAAAGCACGTAAAGATTTAGGAGTGTTCTTAGATATGAACTTTAAAAGTGTTTTGATGACTTAAAAAATATATATAAAAATAAGATAAATGAAAAATTTCAAATGATTACTAGAGAGTACTGTATAAACTCTTTGATTAGCTTTTTCAGAATTATAGAAAATGATTTTGAGAATATCTTGTCAAAATACAATACTTTGAATGATTAGATTTTTCGAAGGAAAATATGTACAATCCATAAACCAATAACATAATATTTTAAGTCAATGAAAAAAATGAGATTTTTTCATAAAAGTTGAATAATATAAGACTTTTATTGACTTTATAAATCCATGAATCCAATAACTCTAGATTTATAAAGATTTTATAGTACTTTTTACAAATATCTAAACCAATAACAACAAACTTTAATGGAGTTTTGGAAAATCTTAATTGAATACCGCTAGAATCTTAACAACATATAAATCTTTATAAGTTTCTCTAAATATACAAATCAATAACACCCCTTACATGTATGATATGATGAAAATAATAAGAGTTTGACGGAGGTTTTAGTTTTTTTTTTTTTTGTTATGAATATGAATTTCATTACGTAATAATGAGAGGGTTTGTAAATTTACAAAAAGCTTAAACTATAGGCCATTACTTGCCAAAAAAAGAGGAAAACAAGCAAGAGCCTGGAGTAATTACACGAGTTCAATGAGAGTTAGAGATAAGTGAGCCAATGTTGCATTAGATCACCGATTTGTTTGCACTTTTTCTTTGCAAAAATTGTGTCTCTGACTTGTCGATCCAGCCTGTTAAATAATTCATGCGGGGTGGAAGAGATGTTTGAATGCCGCCGATTGTTCCTTTCAGACCATGTGGCATATATGCCCGCTTGGGAGACTAATCTACGAAGAGGCTTTGGGGTTATGTTATCCTTCAGTCCCAGCCAAGTCAAAAAGGAGGCCCAATTGGGAAAGGCGAACTGCTCATAGCCTAACCTGTGAATGGCCAGGTAAAATTGGGAAAGGCCGAGGTTTTAGTTTAGTTCACACTACAAGTAACTCCGTATATAGGTAAATTTGTGTTTCTGGTTTTTCTCTATAAATGAGTTCATAAACCCCAAACTTGAAATTATTTACCGCAATAGTTAACAATTCCCTAAAATAACAAGATTTCAAATTTACGGACAAGAAGCGGTTACAACTTACGACACCAACACGAGGAAATAGTAGTTGAAGTAGGTTTGAATCAAACATAAAACAAAATAAAAAAACAAAATCAGTTGGTTCATCAACTCAAAATCTACCTTCACCTCTTTATTCTCACATTACTCCTCCACCTTTCTTACTCAGTCCTATTTTTTTCACCTCCAAAACCCTTTAAAAACACACCAAACAAATCTTTTTCCATCAACAAACATTTTGAATTGGCGACATGAAGTTCTGCGCAATATTCGTATTATTCATTGTTCTTGGAATCAACGGCTACGATTGCAAGATAGTCCAATTTATATTCGGAGATTCATTGTCTGATGTAGGCAACAATAAGAATCTACCAAGGAGTTTAGCGACGGCGAATCTGCCCTATTACGGTATTGATTTTGGTAATGGTTTGCCTAATGGAAGGTTCACCAATGGCCGCACTGTATCAGACATTATAGGTAAGTCATGTGCATGAAATTGTAAATTAATCAATGATCATGGTATAACATGTGACTTACATTTTAGCACAATCTTTTTATGTTTTTGGTTAAATTTTATAAGGTGATAAAATTGGGTTGCCAAGACCAGTAGCCTTCTTGGATCCATCAATGAATGAAGATGTAATACTTGAAAATGGAGTGAACTATGCTTCAGGAGGCGGTGGAATCTTGAATGAAACTGGTGGTTATTTCGTAAGTCTCGTGAATAATGTATTAATTTTCAAAATATAGGAATAAGATTCATCAAAGAAACGATGTTTTTTTCTTTTTTCATGGGGTTTTTGTATATGTGAAGATCCAAAGATTTTCGCTGTGGAAGCAAATAGAATTATTCCAAGGGACACAAGATGTAGTTGTGGCGAAGATAGGGAAAAAAGAAGCAGACAAATTCTTTCAGGATGCTCGATACGTCGTTGCTTTAGGCAGCAATGACTTCATTAACAACTATTTGATGCCTGTCTACAGCGACTCTTGGAAGTACAATGATCAAACCTTTGTAGACTACTTAATGGAAACACTTGAATCTCAACTCAAGGTTAATATATAAGTCTAAACAAATTCAGAATCTTCAATTATATATATATTTTTTATCTTTTATTTTTGAATCGACTGATACATATGTGTGATTTATATGTAATGTTTCAGGTGTTGCATAGTTTAGGAGCCAGGAAGCTAATGGTGTTTGGGTTAGGACCAATGGGTTGTATCCCCCTCCAAAGGGCTCTAAGCCTCGATGGCAAATGTCAAGACAAAGCTAGTAATCTTGCTAAGAGATTCAACAAAGCTGCCACGACGATGCTCCTAGATCTCGAGTCCAAGCTCCCTAATGCAAGCTACAAGTTTGGTGAAGCCTACGACCTCGTCAACGACGTCATCACTAACCCTCAAAAATACGGTAAGATACAAACTTTGATAAAGTCAAAAGAAGCATTCATAAACGACATTTTTCAATTTAAAAAATAATATTTCAAAATTTTCATTTTCCACACATAAATTTATAACATAATCTTTGTTGGTCATATATTTTTTTTTTTGATTGCTTCTTTCCATAAAGGCTTTTTCTAATTGCTTTAAACATCGGATTAACTTATTTAAATGTTTGTGTGCAAAATATTATAGGGTTTGATAACTCGGATTCGCCATGTTGCTCGTTCTACAGAATACGGCCGGCGCTGACGTGTATCCCGGCGTCGACATTGTGTAAAGACAGAAGTAAGTATGTGTTTTGGGACGAGTATCATCCCACCGATAAGGCCAACGAGCTCGTTGCTAATATACTCATCAAAAGGTTTGACTTCATGCGTGCCGATGACGGCACCTCCCACGCTCCTTCTCCGGCGCCAGACATTTCTCCTTCTTCCGACACTAACTGATCGAATTAATGTCTAAATTATATGTAATGATTTCGGTTCTGTATATTGTTTGATCATGTTGTGGAGAGCTTCGTTTCCATATTTCATTTTAATCATGTGAAATAATGTTTTATTAAAATATGTATTTTGTTCTTCATCTGTTGTACTGTTCATTCGAGAATTTGTCTTATAATAGTAAAGATATTATCATGTTTGAGGTGGTTGTGTCATCCACTGTCTCAGTGTCTCTCCACCAAATAAAACGAAGACAACAATTAAACAATGTGGAAAAGATTACATAAAGATAAATTAACAAAAATGCATGGCATATTTAAAACAGTGTAAGGGGAAAAGCAGAGCAAAACTTTTCTTGTGTTTCAGTGGATGACCTAACCTGAGCTAAGTTAATGGTGGGACTTTTATTTTTAAATGTCAAAAAACTATAGTCTAACCTTTTTGACATGGGTTTAATAAAGTTTGAGTGTTATCAAATATTTTGATATCTTCACATAGCCTGTTAGATTTAAGATTCCATTATTAAGACTCCCCATGCTCTTAAATCTTGATACATATCATATAAAATGATTATTACAATTTTGTAGAAGCTATATTACAAGAAATTTGGAATTAGCATTCAGAACAGTGAGGAGTGTGGCGGTTGTTAGCACCTGATCCTGGATAATCATTAATCTCCTCAACGTTCATCATCCTGCGTGTCCTTGCTCTTCTCTTAAGATCAGTTTTAGTGCGTCTCTATAAAAACATCAATCATCCAGACAAGAATAATCAAGAACAAGAATTAAAATACAAAAGAGACTGATCGTTGCTCACATTGTTTGTGTCTCAGTGTGTGTGTGTGTGTGTGTGCGCGTTTTCTTACCAGGTGGCTAATCTGATTAAGTTCATGTCCTTCGATTTCAAAGTCTGTTATGTTCTCAGTTCCTACAGTAAATAAGACTTTAGAACAAGAAAGAAACAGAACAAGAACAAGAAACTTGATGAGGACGTTAGAGATAGAAAGAGAGAGGTATTACAGACTTGGAGTGATTAGGACAGGCTTCAATGAGATCATGAGATAAAGAAGAGTTAAAACCAAGAACATTTGAAAACGAAAGACTTGTCTTCTCGCCATCTACACCTTCCCTCAAAAAGACGCAAGATATGTTCGGTTTCTTGCTCTGTTCTTGAAGTAAAGCTTTGTCTAATTTATACAAACACCCTGTGTGCTCTTCTTCTGGATTTGTAGGATTATCGTGGAAGAATATATCGATATTAAAAAAAAAGAAGATTGTACAAATTTTCTCATTTTCTTTAGATCTCAACCGTTGATTGTGGAAATAAGCCTTTTGAGTTGGAGACATCACATGATGCTCATCAAATTTTTTTTTTTTGAAGTACTAGTGTTGTATTATATAATACACTGACACACACAAAGATAAATCTGCTGAGTAACATGTACGCTATACTATATGTATACAGAAAAATACTTGTATGTACATTGCTACAGTAACTAAAACTAATCTTTGATCACAATTCACATGACAGATATTACTCATGACCTCTTTCAAGTCAATCCGGTTGCTGCAAAATAAAGAAACATAAGATTAGTTTCTGGAATTTGATAGTGTGATAAAGCAACTTATCTGTGCACTAACCTGGTTGCTATCAAAGTGGTCAAACACTGGGTTAGTACAAGTTTGATAATGTTCAATACATAATTTTAGCAATCAAAAGTCAGAGTTTAGAAGTATCCAAAAGAATCATGATGTTTGATCGGTCATCCTTTGATTTCTGCAGGATAAACAAAAGACCACAGTTCAAGTGTTTTTCTAAGGCAAAATAATGACAAATAGTTTACTGAAATTATGGTTACATAAAACTCATGTACCAAGTACCTTGAACCCAAGGAGAACACATTTATTTTATTAACAACATGATACAACTTCATAAAAGTCTTCTTCAGGGCCTACACATCCACTTTCAGAAAAGTCTTCTTCAGGGCCTACACAATAAGTAGATGTTTCAGCTCAATATATTTCACAAAACCAACGAATATGAAGAAAGGAAGAGAGATCCATTGTAGTTTTACCTCAAGGCTCTCTATTTTCCTGTTATGTCCAAAACAAAAATTATTTTCATAAAACAATACACAAATATATTAAGATTCGGAGTCTATATGTACTTGAGAGACCATGCTTAAACACATACCGTTTTGTCATTTCTTGAGAAGTCAACTGCGAATACTTGAAAATAACATCTCCAATGCATCTGCATCAAAAAGAAACCATGAACTTCTCAAGATTCAGGTAAAGTATTAGCTTATTTCCCCAGTTCTTACAAAGCTGCATTATTATAAGAAAAAAAATCATGCTAATATATAGCTAGGAAGTTTCAACGTTTCCGATGATTGCAGTATATGATGTATCTGCGTAGCAATTGTAATCCTAATAATTTGTGTACCATAGGGAAAACAAAAACATGACTGGAACTGCTAGATATGCTAGCATGAACACTCACCTTGGCATTGGTAATTCCAGTTCATTTAGTTTCTAACTTTCTAACTATTTGAAGAACGTAATTATGTATAGTTAATGGTCAATTTAATTGCAGAACAAAGTCGTAGAGATGATTTGGAGTCACTTGGATTTGTTCTCATTTACTTCTTAAAAGGAAGGTATGTAACTTGAACCAGTCAATTATCATTAATTTGAGTTAACATCCTCTGTTTATATCTTAGGATTCCAGCAACAAAAAGCACCAAGTGATCCTGCATATCGTAGTTTTTTCGTATACTACTGGTTATTTACAAAATCTTCCCCTAAACTGTCTTCTTCTCTGCTTTCACTGCCTTCTCTGGTTTTCCAAAATCTTCCTCTAAACCACATTAAGGCCTACAGACTCTAAAGCCAACAAGAACAAAGACACTCCTGCAACCACAAAGTTAGCCAGTGATTTGACTAATTTCTTGTCTAATTCTCTTCCAACCCGTGACAAAAAACGCATAAACCAATCACGGAGCAACAACCAAAAAATACACTGGCCATTTTCCTTATGGCACCTTAGTTGGTCCTTCGTTTTCTTATAGACGTCCATTTCTTGAAGGTATTTATCCTTCTCCATCTTTGCCAACTGTTAAGAAATACAGATTAGTTCTTTCACTCCAAGGAAGATACGAATGTAAGCATGTGAACATACCCTTTCATATGGTGCCTTTTCTTTGTCAGAAGAGTTTTTCCAAGCCTCTCCTGTAATCTTTGCTATCTCCACAAAGTTTTTGTTTTCTTCACGTAGAGGAGGTCTCATCTCACTTGCATAAATGAGGAATACAGATAGAGGCCGTTTTGGCTTAAGAGGGTCTTTCTTCTTCTTATCCTTCTTAATTTGGGATGAAAAACTCCTCTATGTGCATCAGCCGTACACAATCACATATGACCAAAAAAATTAAGCAAAAAACAATATTGAAAATCAAATGTTATAACTACATCAAACACATCACCACCAGAATTATTTGGGGTATGGAAGATCTGATTCCTCTCTTAAGCAGTGCAAGGAAAATCTTATTCCTTTTCTGGAATAAAGTCTGAACACAAGCACAAAACTCAAGTAGATTTTGATGTAGATCAAAATGATTAAAAGATTAAGTGAATCTGTTTATTAAATGGGATTAATATAAATGGATATGTTTATTAAATGTGTTTATATATATGAATCATTTATGTCTATTCTCAGACTCTAACCACCTCACTTCTCAATCTCAAGTTCTAGTTTGATGACGGCTAGGTATTTACCACTAGTTATTATTATTTAACTAAATCAAATTAAAGATATTAGTATAATATTAGTTAGATACTCTTAAGAAACTTACCATTAGAGATGCTCTAAGTGTTTATAGACAAAACAAGAGTTTTTTCTTAAGTTTTCTTTAATTTAGAATAAGGTCTTTACTGGATTACTGTCGTTTTAGTATTTGGATTGCCTCTTACTCAGGTAAGATATCTTCCTCATCATTTGAAACGCAATATTTCCATAACTACACATGATAAAAAAAAAAAAAAAACAATACCATAGTTGGAAATAAGCAAACATCAAAACAAGATTTATTCAAAGACAAGATGTATTAATGTATATAGAAAAGACGAGATCGAATGGAAAACTTTAAGACGTCGACCAACGGAGATGTGTGCTCTGCATAGGGAAGAGAAGAAGACAGATTAATTCGTTAATCATGAGGCTGTTTCGTTTAATTATCAGTTCTATTATTCGAAAAGTTTCAACCTTTTTATTGGGCCATTATTAGATTGGGCTCCAAAATCTTATTTTTTCGGCCTATATACTTTGTCTAATTGGGCCATTCATATATTCTCATGAACCCAATCAAATATTTTGAGTTCCTTCATTTTGCCCTAATTTTCGCCGCCTCTGCTTATCTATTTAAAGCCATCGTAATTCGTTGGAAACAAACTAGAGCCACTTCTCTTGCAACCCTAGTCTTGTATCCCTGTTTATTCTCTTATAGACTCGAGGGTATTCTTAAAGATTCAATCTTTTGTTATGTTGAGGTTTTTTCTGTTTATTATTGTTGTTTGCTTTGATGCCTTGGTTGATGCCTGTGATGGTGTTAAATATACTTTGAGAGCTAAGTCTCTAAGAAAACAAAACTACTCTGAGGCAAATTGAATCTTTCTTTTCCTCTCTCTAGTAGTGAATTGATTTCCTTTGTGTTACTTCAGGATTTCATTCCAGATTATTTCTAGTTTATGTAGTTGTTAGCTGCATATGATGATTCTTTCAAAATCTAATGTTATTCTTTTTTTATAAGAGGTTAAGTGTGAGTGCAAGTGACGATAAAAAGACAGGGACATCAGATTCTCCTTTTGGAGAAGTATAATGATGAGTATGTCTAGATGGGAATCTCTCTGATGCAATAAACCAAAACTTTTTTCAAGTGTTTTTGAAGGTTTAGTTATGCCGATGATGTATATCTATTGATGTGTTTTCATCAGATTTCATAATGATGAATTAAATCACAATTGTCACTACCTCTGAGGCTTAATCTTCAACGGTTTTTTTGTTTACCTACATTTGATCTTACTTTAGTTCCTTGGAAGCCTGGTGATTGTATCTAAGAACGGAGATATGAAGGGTTTGTTTTGTTGTAGCCTAATATTAGATTGGGCTCCAAAATCTTACCCAATGTAATCATCTTGCTTAACTGTATATGAAGGCCACCACCTAATCCAGAAGATATGAAGGGTTTTACATTTTGAAGCTTTGTACTTGTTTTTGTTTTTTTTCAGGAGGACCAATCCAGAAGACGATTTCAAGCTTCGCATAATGTACTAAGATTTGTAAATTAAAATTGTTTCCCTTATTCGGAATTTATAAACATGTACAGATTTTAAATATCTATAATACATGATGTCTTCTCTATTCTGGTTGAGTTTCTACTTGTGTTCAAAGAATTGTAATCAAAAAAATTGACGACAAGTTAACCAAATGAGCGAAAAGAAGGTAACTTAATTGGATGCTAAGATTCGATCATTTTCAAATCGAACCAAATACATAATACAACAATCTTTGTTAAGAAAATTATGCATAACTTACAAAGATTGTAAAAATGAAAGTATTTAACTCTCCATGAATCTTAACATTAAGACAATCAAATCCACGATTAATAAACATACTTCAACATGTCCTGATTATATATGTCCAAACCCACAATTGCTTTCCCATTAAATTTCACTGAATATCATTCAGAACCGTGATGCTTTCCGACAGAATCAAGACCTTCTGTTCTGCTCCGAACAATCCGATGAAACACTTCCCTCACTTTCTTCTCAAACGGATCCAAACCATTCTTCAAAGCTTCTTGAAGCTTCCTCAATTCCTCAACCCTCTCTCTCACTTCTATTTCTTTCTCATCCGACAAAGGAAACTGCACAGAATCAACCAATTCATTCATCAATCTTGAACTCCTCTCAAACTGATGTATCTCTTTCAATAACCCACAAGTGTTCTTCCTCTCTCTCTTCTTTGATTCCTCAATGATCCTATCGTGCAACGACATCAAAGACCCTCCCCATTGGTAATTCCTAGGAACATTAAAATGCACTTGCAAGCCTCTGTCTTGACAAGGAATCGCTGCCACAAGTGCCCACATCACAAACAACAATATCGAGGTCATTGTATAGACCGGAACAACGAGACCATTAGTTGCAGTAATGTCACTAGCTCGAGGGGTAGCCAAATTGTTCCCTATAGCTTGCAATTGCTTTGAAGCTGACCATGATCTTGAAACACTCCAAGAAAGCGATCTGAAATGCCCGATCGTTCGGTGATGAAGATGATCCTTGTTCCTTCCAAATGAACGGTTACGATGCTGCGACGAAACTGAGCTTGAAGATGTATCCTTCTCATCAAGCATACCAATAGCTAACTCGATCAAAGTCTTCCTCGCACGACGGAACTGACCTTCTCCGAGAGGTCTCTGGCTACTTCCTCCACCGTTGTTGTTAAAAGCGCAGATAACGATTTCGATTAGTTTCTGCCATTGCCGGATCTGTTCAACACCATCACGAATCGCGTTACAGACATCGAGAGCCTTAACGCTTCTCTCGAAGTAATCGGCAATCAATCGATCCATCGGTGGTTTAGTAATCATCGAGCGTTGATTGATAACGATGGCACGAAACTCTTCTTGACAAGATAAAAACGAATCAAGAAGCTTCCCAACCCATTCGAGAGACAATAGATCTTCACAACCAGAGGCATTGAGATCGATAAACCTCTCAGCGACTTTTCTCTGAAACAAATCCAACTCTGCCTCCATCTGAGTCAACTCGTGTCCGCCGCCGGTAACTGTTGCCGAGTCAACCGAGTTCACCGCCGAGTCTCGCCGTAAATTCAGTAATGACCTCCCGAATGATCTTTGATATTCCGTCGCTGGCATCCTCAAAAATCGAAACCCAGATGATGAAATGTGAGATTGATAATCAAATCAGAGAGAAAATTCACATTCCCCAAAAATAAAAATCGCTCCTTTTTCCTGATTTTAGAACAGACAGAGTGATGATAAAAATTAATAAACCCTAATGGGAAAGATCTTGGCTTTATATTGTGAGAGAAATTTTGACCGCGTCTTTTTTTTCTTTTTTAATCTTCGATAAATTTGGAAAAATGGATTTATTAAAGTTATAACATTCCAACGAAAAAGATCTTTGTTGTCTATTTCGTTTATTAGTAAATTTTAATATTATTGCGTTGTTACTCGTCCGAAACACGCAGCTAACACGCCAAACTTATAACCCAAGTAGGAACATAAAACTCTCTCTCTAGCATTTGTGAAAATCTCAGCCGTTGGATTAATAAGTGATCAGTGTAGAGACATATGGTTGTGAGACGAGACATGACAGCACGTGAAGGATTGTAAGAACGGAAGCCACGTGGCGAGACGTGAGTTGGGGAAGTGTGACGGAGAAGGCGTCAATATAACAGCTCAATCTTAGTTGGCGCTTCATAGAGACTTGGTCCCGTTGATTCGTTTTTTTTTTCCTTTTTTCTAGAAACCTTAAGCTAAGGACAATTTGCTGACGTGTTTTTTTATTTTTAAGATTTATTGTTGCTCACTAATTTGATACGAGGAGCAAGTCAATTCATTTGAGGGTACTATTTCTTGGTTGATTGATATTTATATAAAAGCTTATTGCTAGTAGACTATAGTACTAAATTACAAATGGATACTTTAAAAATTGAATATGATGTACGTGAAGAAAAAAATAATCAAAAGATGTGTTTAATAAAAGTTGAAAATCATGTTTGAACCGATCGTTTAAGTTTGAACGATAGCCTTTTATATTTTTAATTAATTAATACAAGACGTAAGATGCACACTACACTAGTTAGACTTTAATATCTTTATTAGATAAGCAAATTATGTAATTATATATCCTTCTATCTATTCTGTAAAATCCCCAATATCTCGATATCGTACCTCATTTCAATAGAATAAGTATACTAGTATGATAGTATCTAAAAAAAAAAAAAAAGTGAATAATGATAGACTAAGAAGTATAGCACGTGCGAATTACAAGTTCCAAGAGACATTGAACGATGGAAGTCATTAAGGAAAATTTATTAATAATGAATATGACAGACAAACTCTCCTTTGAGTTTTGACTATTTCTTGAAATTTGTAAGTTGTTAAAAAATATCGATATAATTATGCGCTACTCTTTTTCTCGACAAATAAGTTCCAGAATTCTTTTTAAAAAAAGTGTCATTAATACATTGATTAAAAAAATATGAAAAGTTGAATAAAATGGTTCAGTTTCATTTCTTTTGGAGGTTCTCCAGCACAATCAGAAGTGTTTGGTTTACTACATTATTTTGTGTCAACAAAATCATTAAGAAAGACATATACCAATGTAAGTTGTTACCGCCAAATACAATAAAAATTAATCAACGAAAATAACATATAATATTTTTCAATGAATTTGAGGTTAAATTGTCTATTTTCAATTCATTTTATAATGAAAATTTAAAACTGACATTTATTTTTGAAATAAAAAGTAATCATTAAACTACACTTCTTTTGAATTTTGAAATGGACAGAATATTAAACATCTTATAATTTATTAATACGTATCACAACTTTGACAATAACAAATTCCAACCTGCAGATGGATTGATGGATGTTATATGAATATAAGAAAGATTATGGTCATAGAAAGATTTGTTTTTAGATAAAATATTAAAATACTAATCTTAGACCGAGATTAAAAGACGTGGTCCAGGGTTTAGAAGGCAACAAACACAATATCTGAAGTAGATAGCTGCACACTCGTTTAACACATCAAATTCCATATTATTTGGCTCTTATATTATAAGATATCTTATGAATATAAATAATATTTGATGGGATCTATATATGACGGCACTCGTACCCACCTTCGTCGTTTATTTGGTTATAGTTGTGCTTCTGATTTATAATCTACGGTAGAATGGTAACATGCATGATGATTGATAAAGAGTTTTATTATTTACCACGTGAAATATCTAATATCTGATTGTTTTACTATTTAGTATTTACCACGTGAAATAGCACCCGCAGTGCTCATTTACTTGGTCAACGATCTCCTCCTCCTAGCGTAGGTTAGTTAGTAATCGTAGAAGCGCATGTTAGCATACTTTGATTTGACGCATCTGCTTAGTAAACGCCAGTAATCGCAAAAGTCTTCTCTTTTCGTCCCCTCCGATCCTCCAAGAAAGTCTCACACTCAAGTGTTAGAGTCATCAAAGAACCCTAAAATCATGAGCAATCGTATTGGAGAAGCATTTCGCATTCTATGGAGCTTATCACAGTAATCCCATCAACATTATAATCCACACTCTGTTCGTATGGCCAAACGTTTTCGCCACTCTCTTTAGCAGCTTTGTTATGTTTCTCTTGTTGGATTGCCTCGAGCTTCCTCGCAGCTCGACTTGGACATTCCTTAACCTTAAAGGTAAGCTCTTTTATCCGCAATTATCAGAAAAGGTAAGCGCTTCTATGTTTATTTTTACTCTGTCAGCACTATCTTGGTGTTCTTTTGCTCATAGTGGTTTTGATTGTGATGTTTCTGTCGAGTTCTTGTTTTCTCTGTTTGTTCTTCGTTCATGAACGTCAGTGTCTTGCTTCCAAACTTAAATGATCATTTGTCTGGATATAATGAGGTCCTTTCAAGACTCTCTTTATTAGAAAACCTCCAAATTCAATATGTCTGCATCACTTGTGTTCAAAACAAAGTTTCGTTTTTTCTTCTTTTGTATTTCAAAGGTTCATTATATATATCCCTTGTAATCTGACTCGCTTTCTCAGGTTGGAATAGCTTGATGACTCTAGGCCCAGCCCATTAACTAATGCAAGTCATTGCATCGATAAGGAATACTATGTATTTTGCATGTAGATGAAATAGTGTCACGAGATTAAGAACAGATTGAAAAGGAATAAACATGATTCGAGACAGTCAGAAAGGTACCCAAAAAAAAAAAAACGTTTTGAACTGAACCACAAAAAAAAAATACAAAAAAAAGTTGAAGTCGTTAAAGTAAACACGAAAAAGTCTATTTTCTGAATAATAATTAAAAAAAAAAAAAACTGTGTCACAATGTCGGTCTGAAATGAATATAGGAATAAAATTTAGGACCCCATTATTATTGGAAAGGATTAAAAATCAATTATTACTATGTAATCCATTTTGACCCCACGGAAGGAAGAATCTCTTGTTAGGAAAAACGATTTTTAAGAGCAGATATATATTCCCATGTCTATATAAAATAGACATATGTTACGCTATTACGCTAAGGCTAGAATAAATGTGGTTTGCTGGTAAAAACAATGTGGGTTCTCATTAATTTTTGGATGCGGAATAGTGTGGTCGGTAACGTAGATTAAAAGTTAATTAGATTAAAATCGAACCAAAGTAATTTTTTTAAAAAAACTTAAATTCCTGAACTGGTATAAGTCATCTTTTATATGTGTAAAAAACGAAACTACGGAAATTTGTAAACCTAACAACGAAAGAGTCCAAAATAAGTATGGACCAGCGACGCGGAAGGCAGACACACGATGATAAATTTTGCACGTGCCTTGGAAAAGTTTATTTCTAATTGGCGCAAAGCGTACCAAAAATTCCAACAAATAGAAGTAAAAACATTAAGTCACGATAAATATTTGAAAGACGTGTCCTCTGTGTAACCACATTTAATTTGAGTTTATGTTGGAGATAGCTGTCAATGGAGTAACACTAATTTGGTGTATGATTGCTCCTGTGACAACAAATCTTGAAATTCGGATTATTAATTATGAATCTATATTGGATTCCTCCTTTAATGATTTGGTTCTTGCTTTCGAATTATTTTTACAGCATCATCCACTTTTTAGTTTTTAGTGATCATCTTAATAATATTTGCCCCCAGTATCAGTAAAATATGCAGTTTTATTTTTGCAATGTTACATGTAAAAATGTTAACTAGAGTTCTCGAACGAAAAAATATGCGACGATTTTAGATTACATTTAGGAAATCATTCATTAGGAATGACATCTCTAGGAACCTTGAAAATAACTAAGTAATAGATTGGTTTGATATTTGAAATTTTTTTAAAGGACCAGAATCCTTACACGCATATGATAAAGTTTTCAAACACACCATTATGACAAAACCTATAGGAATATAGTATTCGATAGGCTTGTTTCACTAAAATGGCATGAAACCCTCACATATATGTAGGCTCATAGGCATGTGTGAGAGAACAGGAATCTCAGATAAAAGTAACAACGGTCAAAGCTTTAAAACATTGACCCATGCATGTCATTGAAAGTACAAAGCACTTGCTTTATTTCAGACATCTCACATCTCTCTCTATCTTCACTGTCTCTCTCTGGTCACACAGAAGAAACGGAATTATCAGACAAAAGATGTGATTCAGAGGAGGAACATGCCAAGCTGTTCAGTTTCATCATAGAAATCAGATTCGTACAGAGTGTATGGATCGAGTGATGAGTAGTCATCAAAAGCCATGAAGCCAGATGCCGTAGTGGCAGTAGAGTCATCACAAGGCAGTTCAGCAAACAATGCCGTTTTCAGCTTTTCATCAATCTCCATGAAACAATCCTCTTCCATGCTTCTCACCATCTTATCTTCAATCTCGGCTTCTTTTGGTTGTTCAGAGAATATCACTGTCTTGATCCTCTGGAGTCCGTGTTTTCTCGAGGAGATTTCAGTAGCGAGCTTGTTAAGAAGACGTGCTGAGCCAGTAGAGGAAGAGGAGGAAAATGAAGAAGGGCTCGGTATAGGAGACGACGTCGTTGAGGAGGAGGTGACATCGATGGTGAGGCTTTTTGGCTCATGGGTCATTGGATCGATACCATTTTTAGCGAGCCTTTTCTTAAGACATGAGTTCCAATGGTTCTTTATGTCATTGTCTGTTCGGTTCGGCATTTGCTTAGCTATTGCTGCCCACCTTTGTAATCAGACGAAAGGACCATGTTACTAAAATAATTCTAACACAAGATTATTGATGAAGGGTGGGTTGGGGTTGCATTTGATCACAAAATTAATTACCTGTTTCCTAGAAGAGCATGGTATTTAATGATTTCTTCTTCCTCTTGAGGAGTGAACTTGCCTCTTTTAATCCCAGGCCTTAAATAATTCAGCCATCTTAATCTACAACTCTTTCCACATCTTTGCAGACCTTTTTTTGTAATAAAATAAAAGTTTAATCACTTTAACATGGTGGCAAACAGAGAAGTTACGAAAAAAAGATTGAACCTTCTTTTCCATCAAACAAAAAAAAAAAAAAGGAGAAAACACAATGAAATAAACTTGCTGATATTGGCTCAAAAAGGATCATAATTTAATTTCTAGAGCTTTACACTTGTAAAAGATAACATATAATAATCAGAAGAAATAGGAACAAAGGAAACACTTGGCTTTCATGGGTTTCACAGATTGCATTTAGATATAATATCATCATTTCGATAGAATCTGATAGAAGATTCTACCAATTTATGAATATAATATAATCGGATTAAATATCACACAAGACGTTGATTTGTAATGCATACACAAACCTAACAACAAAAAAGATTTATCTTTTACTAATTATACATCCCTTAATTATTTGGTTTACAAAACTGTACTTTTCTGTAAATTTCATGTACTCCTTAAATTACTCCCCCAAATCAAAAATATATTTTTTTTTAAATATAATGTTCACAAACGTATATGGATTTTTGTAATTAATCTCTTTGCAATTATTGTTCTTGATATATATATAAAAAGATAGTATTGTGCATAAATAGAGAAAACTAGAACCAACCAAATAAATAAAACATACTCAAAACAAAATCTACGGTCTGTCAGAAACTGGAATCTAAAGATCCTAGCTTCTTCAAAGCCCCTAACTTAGAAACAAACATAGTATAGACCGTACACAATTAACGTATGTAGTATGGTGTAAGTATAGATTCATACCGGCTCTCTTAGGTAATGAGCCCCACTCGCCGAGACCGTGTTCGTTGATGTAAGCCATGAGCTTCCGGTCTTCCTCCCTCGTCCACTCTCCTTTCCTCATCCCGTCAACGTCGAACCACGTCGTCCTCCCCATTTTTTGTTTGTTTTCTCTCTGGTGAACCAATCAGATCTCCACACGTATCACTTCTCCGGTCGATTTGAGTCTTCTTCCTTTTACTCAATCAGATGATTGTCTTAAGATAAGTGAATTATTGTTTGTCATATAATTATTTAGATTAGGAGATTTTTATTTATGTGAGGCTCTCTCTCACTCTCACTTATTTAGAAGTAGAATTGTCATTTCAAGAGCGTGGAATGGGGATGTTTATGTATATATAGTCCCTTCCATTTTTTTCTTTTCTTTTTTTTTTAATTATTTCAACCGTTAGATTTTCTTTTATATATATATCTTGATGGTGATATTTCCTTTTCATTTATTGATTCTTCTTGTGTAGCTTTGTACGTTTTTTTTTTTGTTATTCCAAACATGCTTATTCCAAGAGGTAAGTCACACATATAGCGTATTCACATCACATGATACTAATGATCATTTTCAATAATTGTATTTGAGCAAGAATTAAACATTTTAACAAATTTTCTTATTATGAGAACTTCAGAGCAATAGTTTATATAGTATTATTTTGAATACAGTACTCTTTTTTTATTTGAGTAAACATGTGTCTGTGTCCTTCTTGTCCTACAACTTTCTCACTGGTTTAGGAATATGCGGATATATAGATGTTAATAAAAAATAAAAAATAAAGAAGAATAGCTGATATATCTTTGAAGCTTTTGAGTTTTGATTGACCACAAAGAGTAATATAAAAATAGTAATTCACGCTTGGATAACCATTTAGCAACACGTCTAATTTAGTTTACACAAAACATAACACCATATATAATTGGACGAAGTTTAACATTCAAGTCACCACACCATATCACGTCATTGTTTACCTATGATTGATATTTTTACTGACTTGAATGTTCTTTTTGAAAAACACTACATGTGTAGTTGTGTGGTTGGTCTTTTAAAGATACTACTTGTTTGAGAAATATACACCTCGCTAGTCGAACCAGTTCATATTGATTTCCTGAAATTTAGAAACAGCCATAAACAATTCTATTACATTTCGCTTACACTAGTCCCTTCTCTTTTATAGTATTATTTTTACTTGTTTAATGTTAGAGATGGATTGCACACCCTCTAATTAGTTCACCACTAATCGAAATCTATATCATCTCGATCTTACATTTAAGCACAGTCTAGTGACAACGCCGGTTCAAAGGTGGAACTTTATGTGATACACGTTGGCAAATGACGAAGAAAGTACATACTTTGGTAAGTGTGAAATCTGCAATTATCTGTGGAAACTAGCAAAATTAAACGAGCCAAAATAAGACCTAAATAGTGTAACAATAATAAATTATTGATTGACAACAGCATGATTGTATTATGTGGGGTTACACGGGACTGTGAGTATATTATCTTGATTTATTACATTCACATTTACGAATTTACAGAAAATTGATTGCTGTTTTAATGCATAAAACAAAATAAAAAACATTTAAAATATGAAAATAGCCCATTCACTGTCAAATGACACTGTCCTAATGTCCTTCTGTTGAGTCTTTATTTGTGAACATCTTTGGTTTTGGTATTGACGCGGTTCGCTCGAAGTGTTCATATTTTCCAATACATGTACACACGTTGAGATTTACATTATCTATGATTTTAATAAAATTCTGATTCATTGTGTGATCTAATTTGGTCCTCTTTCCATTAGACAAAAATCAATAATGTTACTGAAAGTGATGAATTGCTCTTTTACGAAAGCTACAAAACATATTAGGACCGTGGTGGTGGTGATATCGTATCAGATCTCCCCCATAACCCAATCCATGGTTTTTGGATATTGTTATTTATTTTCATGACCCTGTAAAGGAATATATATATATATATATATATATATGTAGACAGACTATAAAAGTAAGAATCTTCGGAATTGTTATCTGCAAATTTGATGGTTGTCTTTGGTGTGATGGACTCCAAATGTTATTTTTTACACACCCTCCTCACTACATTATCACTGAGACAGTGACTATATATAACTCAAAGCAGAAGATTTTATTTAAACAGCATCATTTCATTATGCCTAATACGCCGTATTTTTTTGACTAAATTAATGTGAACATGTCTTTCCTCAAATTTTTTTTTTTTTTTTTTGCAATCTCACTTTGAAAGAAATGATTATTATATTAGACTATTTGTTGGAAAATCTATCATGGAATAGTTCACAAATTGTTTTTATGTTTTTGTCATCATAGTTTACAAATTGTCTGTACACGAATAGAATGGATTTTTGAGGAATTGTGAGTTTGTAATTAGACCAAAACACACAAGTTAGAGAACTGAATCATCCATGTTTTTTTTTTCTTTGGAATTTCGTCAAAACTTATTAATAATTCTATATATAATAATTTATAATATTACATTGACTTTAGGCTTTTATATAGGTATCTGTTATAGTTAAATAAAATGAATAATAGATTGTCCCAAAGAATTGTTAAATATTATTTTCGTAATACCTGTCTACATAATTCATAGGGTGTTTAACTAAAACGATAGCAATCGATATTATCATTATATATTGATATCTCATGATGGGCCCTGCCATGGTTCCACTTCAAGGGGACCTCTTTGGATGGTGTGGTGGTCAGTGGTCACACACACACACTCTCTCTGGTCTCCCAAGAGAATGCGCGTTTACTATTTGCCAAGAGATTTCACGTTTAAGGTCTTAGATAATGGAATCATTCTAGCTCAATCGCGTCCCTGTCGTCGTTTTTCTTATTTGTTTCTTTCTTAAAAAATTGTCTTATCTTCATATCTTGTGATTTGTTTTAAAATTTCTACTTCCGTATTCGATTTTTAGGGATATCTTTTTTTTTTTTTGTTATATATCAAAATATACATAGATAGATTAGGTTGATATGCAACTTATCTTTGCGAGTGACTCAATTATACGTGTTATAAAACTTATACAACTTCACATAGAAAATTGGATTTGATTGGGTAACTAGTTTGGTTTGGTCCGAACCCTCCAAACTGGTCGGATTCAAAAAAAGAAACAAACAACAAAAAAAGTAATTCTCATCAATACCATTAAAATAAGTTTATTTTTCAAAAATACCATAACAAGTTTTATTTTCTAAAAATACCACAAAAATGTTTTATTTCTAAAAATACCACAAAACTAAAACCAAACTTTAAACCCTCAAAACTAAACCCTAAACCTTCAAAACTAAATCCTAAACCCAAAATACCAAACCCAAACCCAAATATTTAAATTATAAACCCTTATAATTCAGTTTTTAATTTTGTGGTATTTTTGGAAATAAATCGTTTTAATGGTATTTTTAAAAAATAATATTTATTATGGTATTTTTGGAAAATAAATTTATTTAGTGGTATTTGAAGGAATTTCTCAAAACAAAATCGTATTTATTTCCGGATTGTACATAATTTTTATCATGCGAAACCAATATTCCAAACTTACTGACTATACCAAATTTTATCAAAGTACACTAAAAGAAATTTGAAATCGAACTTTTGTTTGTTTAAAATTTGGTTAAATTCCGAATGGATAATATCACGAAAACACCAAAATTTAACACTTATGAACAGAATCAAGTTTTAAAGTAAAATCTGAATTGAACCAAAGCATCAGAATGTCTAGATCTACTACTCCAGCATAATCAGGTACCTAAACTTGGATTTGACATAATTGAAACAACATTAGAATCGCCAGAAATAGCTGCCTTTGGATTTAAAAAAAAAAAAAAAATTTCGTAACGTATTCCCATTTAACACCGCTTATTGGTCTATATCTGAGTCTCAAAATAAAATACTAAAATTTTTTGGTAAACATAAAAAAATAACAAAATAATAAATTTCAGGTTTGTAATAATCCATGTTTTTCCCCATTTCCACGTGCATAAAATAATTTTATTTGAACACACGCGCTTGGGAAAAAGGAGGGATTCGTTTAAAATAATGATGTTAAGTTGAAATTTCTCACATATGATAGGAACAAACATTTACTATTTACATCGATATATTTTCATTTAACACACATTAAAAACTCTGAAAAGGAGACACAACCAGTCATGTCTAAACGCGTAAGGATCAGCGATAACTTATTACGTTTCACTATTAATGCATGAGATTATAGGTTTTTTTTTTTCCTTTGTCAGTGAATTTAATTGAGATATATAACTTATCAGCAATAGTAGCAAAGTCACGTGGATGGGGTCGAATCTAACACTCGACTAGAAATGGTGACAATTCAATATTTATATATAAATGACTTTGATCTTGAGTTACAAATTCATAATTCTTCATTCTTCCTTCAGTCACAACCATTTTTTTTTTGTTTTTCTTTTTGTGATATTATGATTATATAAATAGTATCTTCCCTAACCTAAATTTGATATAGGTGAGTATTATAGAAAAATCTGTTAACAATGAATATGGGCATAAATATTTAACAGAGTACCATACATGGTGTCATTTTTTTTTTTTTGAAATTTAGTTTTATTTAGCGGAAATTTTAAGATCTTAGTCGTTTTCGGGTCAATCTGATAAAATTGGAACGATACAGAAAATATTAGTATATCCTCTACCCACCCATGTAAGTCTAGTAAATCACACATGTAGCCCATACAAAAAGAAAATGGATTTCTATCAAAGAATAATGAACAAAAAGGATGAAGTAAACAAAATACTATTCAAAAAATGGATTTAAGTATAAATTACATGTGTTTAATTCGAATAATACAAAGTTAGAGAGATAACGATAAGTTTGAGGCTACGGTGAGACTTGTGAGACCCTTCATGGATTGTTCACGAGTTTGTTCCATGTGGAGAGCAGCATGATGGACCGATAGTCAGTAGATATAAGGGGTTCGTACATATATATACCTTCACTCTTTAGCATATTGAATACAAAAAAAACAAAAGTTTATTTACTTTTTTCATCCAAAAATGGCGAAGCAAATAGATATGAAAGCAAATCCTTTTTTTTTAATTTGACAGCAAATACTTCATAAAAGAAAATATGAATTCACAAAAGATATATATTCAAGTGGTGAATAAGGGAAACGCGAGCTAGAGAGAGGGAAAAGTAGATAAGCATGGTTACTATTTAATAATAATAATCATTAAGAAAAAATAACGATTACATGCAGTTATTAAAATTCTACCAAAAAAACTTACTATGAAACGGATTATTAAAATTAAAATCAACGCAAAGTTAAACGGTAAAAATGTTTCGACCAAAAAAAAAAAAAAGCGTAGCAGAAAGCTGTCATTGTCTCAGCCACGTACTCACTCTCTGTTTCTCTCAAACACATCACATGATGACTTCATCTCCCCCACTGTCTTCACTCTGCACTCACCAAACTCTCTTTCTTCCAGACCCGAGTTCACATTTTAGGATCCGACCCGGTTTTTAAACCGTGTTCTCCCCCTCCAACCTCATGAAGCGGGGCAAGAAGAATCCGGATGCGGGTGACCCGTTGACTAACTCGGATACTCGAACCGGGTCTAACGAATTGAATGCGATGAAACCAAGTTTGAGTTCGATGAAATCGATGGGTATACTTCTGGCAGTTCTTATGGTTGCTTCGGTTATGTTTTCTCTGTCGGTGGTGCTCAGAGACCCACCTTCAGATGGTGTAGTGGAGACTGACGCAGCTTCTAGGGTTCTTCAGATCAGATTGCACCATGGTAAAGTTTTGATTTTTCCTCTCTTTGTTTGTGGGAGTATATTTAGTGGATTTGCTAAAAAGCACCCATCAGAAAAGTTACCTTTTTCGTATGAAACTTTCTCCAAAACTTTCTCCAAAATGGTTGGTTTTGTTAAATTAGGATAATTTTTTATGCTTCAATAAGTAAAACGATTTCTAGATATTTCCAGAAAAAAAAGGTACAGAAAGAAATATTGGTACGTGTACTTAAGAGTTAAGAATCATAAATTCTAAATGCATGTGTTTCCTTTTGCTATGTTTTAGCTACAATGTTGTATAAACTTTGTCTTCAAAAAAATTGTTTTCTTTCCTGTACTGTTGCATTAGTTACATTCGTTGGTGGTTTCCTGATTTTCAGGCATCGATTCGGATGATGGATTAAGCGGAAAGAAGGAACAGCTCAGCGACATTAATCTTGTGTCTAGCTTTGATAAAGAATCATGCTTGAGCAGGTATGAAGCAAGTTTATATCGAAAGGAATCACCTTTTAAGCAATCCGCTTACCTGGGTTATAGATTACAAAGATACGAAGATCTTCATAGACGGTGTGGACCATTCACTAGATCCTATAACTTAACACTGGACAAACTCAAGTCGGGAGATCGGTCTGATGGTGGAGTCTCTGGTTGTAGATATGTAATATGGTTGAACTCTAATGGTGAACTTGGGAATAGGATGCTGAGTCTAGCTTCAGCATTTCTTTATGCTCTCTTAACAAATCGGGTGTTACTTGTCGAATCAGGAGTTGACATGGCTGATCTTTTCTGCGAACCATTTCCAAACACTTCTTGGTTTCTTCCCGTAGAGTTTCCACTCAAGAGCCCGTTCAGTGAACATTCCCTTCTTCGCGAATCTGGCAACCCGATGTTTGCATATCGCCATGTTGTTCATGATTCCAATGACCAACAAAAGCTTTTCTTTTGCGAAACTCAAATTTTGTTGGAGGAAACCCCGTGGCTGTTCATGAAAGCAGATAGTTTCTTTCTCCCATCTCTTTTCTCAATATCGTCATTCGAACAAGAACTTGAAAAGCTCTTCCCGGAAAAAGAAACGGCATTTTACTTCTTGGGTCAGTATCTCTTTCACCCAACTAATGTTGTCTGGGGTCTCATCACACGATACTATCGCGCGTATCTTGCTAAAGCTGATCAAAGAATAGGAATCTATATTGGGGTCTCTGAGTCTGGAAATGATCAGTTTCAGTATTTGGTAGATCAGATTCTAGCTTGTGGAACTGGACATAAGCTGCTTCCTGAAGTTGACAAACAGAGTCATCTCCCTTCAAGTCAAGTTCTAAACCGAAAATCAAAGGCAGTGTTTATCTCATCTTCTTCTCAAGGGTGTTTTGAGAGTATCAGGGACATATATTGGGAAAACCCAACAGTGATGGGAGAGGTAACCAGCGTTCACAAGCTGAGCCATAAGGACTACCAAAAAACCCCGAGGAACATGGAGAGCATGAGAGCATGGGCTGAAATATACCTTCTGAGTTGTACTGACGTGCTGGTGGTCACAAGCTCATGGTCCTCACTCATGGATGTGGCTCATGGCCTTGCAGGGTTGAATCCATGGGTATTGAACAGGGCTGAGAACGGGAGTGCGCAAGAACCTTACTGTGTGAGAGCAAGGTCTATAGAGCCCTGTTCCCAAGTGCCACTGTTCCATAGCTGTAAAGATTAAAAGATGAATAGAGTCTCGGGGGGCTTTTTTTTGCACTTACTAGATGTTCTGAGGTCAAGAGTTTCAGAGTTTCACAATAGACACATAAGGGAATACTAGAGTTAACTTAATCGAGTTCTATATTCTTTCCAATACATCTGTAGGTATTCTTATCCACGTCTACAATATTATACATTCAAAAGTAGAACAAACCTATGCATGAAGCTAAAGTTGATATACATGAAATGGGAAAAATAATGAAGAAAGGATTTTAAGACTTACAACAACATATCAGGATAATGTGTTTTCGCTATGTACAACAGCTCCGCGACAATGGTGTTTTAATCTTTAACGGCCTGTCTGCAAATGGGGCATGTCCCGTGTCTGATGAGCCATTTATCAACACAAACCAGATGAAATGTATGATCACATCTCGGCAAGCTTCGTGTAATTTCCCCTGTTTTGATGTCCTGTAAATTCCAAGGTGTGAGATGTACAAAGGGCCATGATAAGAAGTTCAATCGATTCATGTAAAAGAAGCAGCTGAAACCTGCAGACAAATTGTGCAGTGTGTAATCTGCCCTTTGACCATTTCACTTGACATGATAAAGCATGGTAGTTTCCTTAAAGAGTCACCCGATAAGCCTCTAGATTCCAATTCGCCATAAACATCATCCCGTTCTTCATAACTTACATCGGAAATTCTTAACTATAAAAAGGAGACAAAACTGCTTACATTAGTCTCTCTCCATCGATTCAGGATTGCAAACCGTCGAGTGAAACATGAATATGCAGGAACACAAGTGTGTAAAACTACATTACAGATCTTGGAAATCTAAGGAATCTAGCTATTCTTATAAAGATTCAAGACATTAAAAGAAGTTTGGGCCAGCGTTGATCATAAGAAACATCCTTCAAATACTTAAAAACTTGTTCAACAGCCATGTTCATATAGTAGCTTTCAGAAGTACCTTTTTGTCTTCTCTAAATAGTAGAATTTCTTAGATTTTTTTTAACAATACACATAAAGATGAGTTAGAATAGAACCTGCAAGTGATGTGAATTTAACATTGTTGACATAAGTTGTTCATCTACGAGTCTCCCACGAAACAGTTGCTCTACAAAATCTGCCTGGATCCAAAACAAAAAATACCAAAGGCTCAGCTTACGTACACTTAACAGTCAAAACTACCAAATTTGGCAGAAGGGTGGAAAAGAAGACAGTTCTGAGCAGCATTGCGAAAATAACGTGCAATTGGTTCAAGTCCTTCCCACAAATAATAAACAAGCAATAAAAACAGACTCATACTTTCTCCCCCGGACTTTAAAGGTAGAGCAAAATATCCTTTGTTAAATTGGCTCATGGCATTAGCAACACAAATCATTGGTAGATAAATTCATCCTATATGTTAAAGAGGGCTTTCGATTAAACAAACAATTAAAAAGGGACTAAACCAAGCCATGCAGTCATCCCATAATTTTGATGGCCCACCATGAACATGTCAAAGCTATGTCATTATTTCTTCCACCAAACTTCTTTTCTCTCAGAATCCTTTCTCCATCTCGATCACAAAGTAACTCCAACTACCATCTCCAATTTGACAAACGTGTAAGATTTCTCACAAGTTAGAATTAAAGACTAACCATAGATGATGGACCCCTCGATCCTGATAGCTCTAAATACCAGTATGCACGAGAAGCCTCCAAAACTTCAACGGACAGGATAGCTCCAGCAACAGCACCAAGTGCAGCCCCACGGAGTACTCCATACTGGGCAGCTCTGCCTGCTACCGCACCAGTTAGTGCTCCGGTGAAAGCTCCAGCTACAAAAGATGAAAGAACAAGAATGGTTTATAGGGATCGGACAGAGATGATAATTAGTTCTAAACCTAGAGGCAACATCAGTTTCCGAGTCCTAAACCCAGGTTTGGTCTACAAAGTGAGAATCAAGTTCAGATATATTATGCCCTGAGTTTGACTAATGAGCTCAACATAATCCAATCGCCTCATTAGTTATACAAGTTTGACTAATGATCTCAACAAATCCCTCAAGACAGGAAAGATGTAAACTTTTTCAACAAAATTTGCAATAAATCAAAGAGTTGACCCAAAGTATAGAAACGAACAACTTATCACAAAAGGGAAAAGTTTTCTCAAGTCAAAATTAATCTATGATCAGTCACGAATGATCAATCAAATGCAAAAAACCAAAATGGAAAATTTCAATTACCCATAGCGAAAATTCCAGTAAGTGCACCGGAGAAAGCGCCGGCGATCAAACGAGAAACTGTGTCGATCGTTGAGTCGGCGGTTCGTTCAGCCTCCACGGCTGGTGAAAGGATCGCATCCATAGAGAAGAAAAAGAAGAATAAAAAAAAAAAAAAAAAAAACTGGATAGAGATAAAACCTATGGTTTGAAGAAATTTCAGAAAAGGAGAAGAAGATACGTTGTGGTTGGTTGGGAAAATTTTGAAGGTAAGATGTCAGCCATGGAAGTTGAGAACTAGGCACCGCTCGAAAAAGCAACGAAGACGGAAGCTTTTTTTTTGTTTTTAATATTATTTCTTAATTCGGTTTTTATATTTATATTTATAAATTCGAAAAAACCTCTGTTTCCCAATTTCCAGGGTGCTAAAACTGATATCTTAAATATCCCAATTTTAATCGTTTTTTTAAGTTATCAATTTTCATTTAATTCGTTGGGCCAGAAGCTCCTACAAGTGGGCTTTGATTAACTCCCCACTTTTTAAATGTCAAACTAATAATACTCCCTCCTCCGATTTAAGTGCCATTTTACACTTAAATTTTTTTATTTCAAAATAAACGTTATTTTATATTTTTAATGTAAATATTTGATTAGATTTTTAATTTATTTTTATTATCTTATTGTATTGAGTATTGACTAATGAAATTAATTGTTTTCTTCATAAGATGCAAAAGTCTATACTTAATATGAATTGGAGGGAATAATTACAAGTTTGATCACTATTTCAATAATTGGAGTTAAAATTGTCTACTAAACAATCTAAACTTTTCATACAAGAAACTAAACACCTCAAAACCTCACTAGTCTCTCCCATCATCAGCTGCTCATCATGTCCTGAAACAAACTCGGTGATAATGCTTCCGAGCTCAATCCAGCTTTTTCCAGGCACTCTTCTCTTCCTCACACGATCCCTCATCTTCGATTTCTCATCCCACATTCCTTTCGAAGCATATATATTCGACAACGCTACATAATCTCCAACATGATCATGGTCTAACTCAAAGATCCGTCTTTGAACTTCTTCTCCAAGCTCCACATTTCCGTGAAGACTGCAAGCACCAAGCAGCGTTCTCCATATTACAGCGTTTGGCTTTATCGGCATCTGATTTATGAACTCGTGAGCATCCTTCAAATGACCTGAACGACATAACAAATCGACCATACATCCAAAATGAGCGTCTCTAGGTTTCAGATTGTAATCCTCAATCATGCTCTTGAAATGTAGTTTTCCTTCTTCAACTAATCCCCCGTGACTGCAAGCCAACAAGACGCCGATGAAAGTCACATCGTTTGGAGTAATAACAATGTTTCCGCTCTGATCAGTCGTCTTCATTTTCTTGAAGAGTTCTAAGGATTCTTGTGCTTGACCGTTTAAAGCATACCCGAGGATCATCGATGTGTAAGTAGTCACATCTTTTCTCATGGTTTCATCAAATAGTTTCCTCGCTTTCTCAATTTCCCCAGATTTCACGTACATGTTAAGAAGTGAGTTTCTCAGAATTAAATCCATAGCCAATCTTCCTTTTCTCTTGACCCCGCACGAATAAATCCTTTCTCCCATCTGTACCGCCCCAAGATCAGCACAAGCCGATAAAGCAACAGTCAAAATCACTTCATCAAGTTTGATCTTTTCCGCTTCCATTCGTTGAAACAGCTCAATAGCTTCCACAGATTTGTCATTCTCATTGTAAGCTGAGATCATCGCTGTCCACAAAACAATGCTCTGTTTGTCAGGCGTTTCGTCGAACACTTGGCGTGCGTCATCGACATCACCCGCCGCAGAGTAAAAACCGACCAGGGATGTTTGAATTTGAACTACGGTATTGAACCCTAGTTTTCTTACAAGAGCGTGGATCTGTCTACCGTCAAATGAGGAAGCTTTCTGAGCTGATGAAGCTTTGATGACAAACAACACAGAGAAACTATCAATAAAACTAGGACTTTGTTTGAATCGATGCCGGAAATTTAAGATAGCTTCGATTGGCTCCCCAGATTCAAGATAATGCTTCAAGGTGTGGTTAGATTTAAGCGATTTCGTATGATAATGTAGAAGAAAGTAATCAAATTTGTTGATCACTCCAAGTGAACTCTTAGACAAAAGATGACGCAAGATAAACCTCATCGTACCTCTGCGTCTCTCAAGTTTTAGATTTTTCCCCGTAAAAAGAGGAGGTGGCGCGTGAAGTTCATTCGCTAAAAAACCCACCAATTACTCGAATAGCTTTTTCAGTCTCAGTTCTCAACTATGGCTTCGACTCTGGGCGGCGATGAGAGAAGGGAGATAGTGTTTTTCGATCTTGAGACGGCGGTTCCGACCAAATCGGGGAAGCCTTTTGCGATTTTGGAGTTTGGGGCTATCTTAGTTTGCCCTATGAAGCTAGTGGAGCTCTATAGTTACTCCACTTTGGTTCGACCTACCGATCTTTCTCTCATCTCCACGCTCACGAAGCGACGAAGCGGCATTACGCGCGACGGAGTTCTCTCTGCACCTAAGTTCTCTGAAATCGCTGATGAAGTCTACGACATTCTCCACGGTAAGGTTTCTCCTTTTTTCTCACACGAAGCTACAAGTATTTGATTTTGGTGTTTCTGTAGGACGAATTTGGGCGGGACATAACATAAAGAGATTCGATTGTGTAAGAATAAGAGATGCATTTGCAGAAATTGGTCTCTCTCCGCCGGTGCCGAAAGCTATAATTGATTCGCTTTCGTTGTTGTCTCAGAAGTTTGGGAAGAGAGCTGGTGACATGAAGGTCTCTCTTTTTTCGTCTTCTCGATGATAAATCTTTAAGCCTATAGCTTCCTTGTTATCTTTATAGATGTGAATTTTCATGTAACTTCAAAGATTCATTACTCATCAGAGTTGCTAAAATTTACTCTTTTAAAATAATGTAGATGGCATCACTTGCTACATACTTCGGGCTAGGAGATCAAGCTCACAGGTAAAAAGAGTAAACGATACCCTGAGCCTTTTAACGATTCACCAGTTGTTTCAATATGGGACTAAACATTGATATGATTCACCAGGAGCTTAGATGATGTACGGATGAATCTTGAAGTTGTCAAGTATTGTGCAACCGTCTTGTTTCTGGTATTGCTGTCTTCTCAGTTCTTATATAATGATTAACTCTAACTTAAAAGGATTAGATTAGAGAGGTTGAGACATATCTGACTTTTGTCTACAGTTTGCAAAAGTTGGGTCCATCTTCCTTTCAGTCCACAACTTTGCAAGCCTTAAACATGGTCTGCAAGTATAGTTTGTCATATCACTGAGTTTAAGTACTTTGTCTTTGCAGGAGTCCAGTGTTCCTGACATTCTTACAGACATGAGCTGGTTTTCCCCAAGAAAAAGTCCGAGAACACGAAGTAATGAGAAGTCACTGCCTAATGGAGTCAGAGAAAGCCCGACTTCTTCCTCTTCGAGCCCTAAAACTGATCCGAGTTCGTCTTCTGTAGATGCCACAACTGTCGAAAACCATCCCATCATTTCTCTTCTGACAGCATGCTCAGAAAGTGATACATCTAGTTGTGAGATAGATCCATCTGATATAACCACTCTAATAAGTAAACTACATATTGGAACTCTTCAGTCAGATGCTGCGGACGAAGCCAAAACTGTAAGACAGCAGGGTGAATCAACCGATACCAATGCCAAAGATGAATCATTTTTGGGCGTTAATGAAGTATCTGTTTCTAGCATCAGGGCAAGTCTTATCCCGTTTTATCGTGGGAGTCTGAGAATGAAGCTGTTTCACAACGACACCCCTCTACATCTCTGTTGGTATAGCTTGAAAATTCGGTTTGGAATAAGCCGGAAGTTTGTGGATCATGCAGGTCGTCCAAAGATGAATATTGTTGTCGACATACCTCCTGAGTTATGCAAGATCTTGGACGCATCCGATGCTGCTGCGCATAACTTACTGATTAACTCAAGCACAAGCTCAGATTGGAGGCCTACCGTTATGAGGAAAGAAGGCTTTGCTAACTATCCCACAGCCAGACTGCAGTAAGTATTCAACACTCTCTCTGATCTTTTACATACATATGAGAATGAATCCACCGGATATGATAGAAGAGCAAGGGGCTTTGTTTTCGTTGTGGTGACAAGTTAGAGTGACACGATCATGCTTTTGAGTCTTTAAGACCATCTCCAACCCTACTCCATATTCACCTCCAAACTCTATTTTGGAGTTAAATCCCTCCAACCTACTCTATTTTCAACTGCAAAATAGAGATCTTTAAACTTTTCTCCATATTTGGAGTTGGGTTGGAGAAAAACACAACTCCAAAATAGAGTTACTTCATTTTGGAGTAAAAAATAAAGAAATGGGTTGGTAATGCTCTAACCTCTATCACAATTCTTATCTGGTTGACAGAATAAGCTCAGAATCCAATGAAGATGATACCTGGTGTGGAACCCAGGTATACCAAAAAGAAGAACCTTTGGGAGCCAATCAAAAGCTCGATTTCAGTAGCGATAATTTTGAAAAGCTTGAGTCAGCACTACTTCCTGGTACCCTGGTTGATGCATTCTTCTCACTCGAGCCTTACGATTATCAGCAAATGGCAGGGATACGTCTAGCAGCCAGAAAGTTGGTAATTTACCTGAAGAAATGATCTAGCCAAGGAAAAATCATTCCTCTGTCTCTTCCTGGTTAGTCGGTGAGCACTTTGGGTCATTACCATTTTGTAGATGCATGTAATTCTAAAAAAAATCTTAGTCTCTGTTAACTCGTGAGAGATTATTAGCTAGGTAGAAGGAAATTAGTATTTGAAATGATCTGTCTTGTACCGACCAGTGGAGAGACCACTCATAAAGTAACAGTCATATTGATTCTCTAAACATTTCTTCCGAAGTTAGTACTTGCCAACGAGTTCAAGTGTCTGAAACTTCAATATAGCAGTCACGAGCAATAACAAAGTATGAAATTTCTCCATATATTTGACTGAAGAAAACACAAAACATCTATGGAAAAAGAATTTGCAGCTAAAATATTCTTGCAAACAACAACAAACAAAAAAAGGCAGAAGAAACAGTAAAGTAGCAAGTACAGGCAAACAAATTTGCTTTGCATTTGTGAGTGTCATATATTTTTACCTATACGTGTCCACGATCTCATGAGAGCTGAGCCTATCCTCTCCTTCTTTTCCTCTAGTTCTGTGGTTTGGTTTCCACTTGCGTTCTGCGAATATCAAACTTGTCTACAAACTCCAAAGGAGTGACTGTCTCATTTCTGATCCTCTTAATTTTGGGGCTCAACAATCCCCTATGGCCAAACCCATACAGCTTGAGCACTTGATTGTCTGCAAAATTAAAGGCCCTCTCCATACTCTTCAAGCACCTCTCGACTGCATAATCAGCATAGCTACCACATGGTTTACATCCAACGAAATGGGTCACAAACGGCCATCTCTCATCACCCAATCCTGGGTGATACTTCTCTACCATCTCCTCATACCTATCAACCAAACCTTCCCAAAACCCGTGTAAATAGTATTGATTCTCCACAAACACTTTCTCCATCCATATATCTTTCTGAGAAAGCAGAAGATAGATCAATGCTGACTGATCATCTGCCTCAAAAGCTGGTCTGCCTTTCAGATAAGCCGTCAATACCTTCCCGGCCTCATCACGAATTGGCCCTTTTGGTCCCATCGGCGCCCAAGCATCTAACAAATCCAACGACCACTGACAATTCCTCAGCAGAAAACTACCTGTGTTCAAAGCAATCCATGACTTCTGATCGAACAGCAAGTCCGGATAACCGTGAATCACTAGATTATGTTTCTCATACCTAGCCAAAGGGATCTGAAACAGTATGTCAGTGAACAAAGCATCACTATCCATCCACCAGATCCACTCAACTTCTGGATGAGACAGCATCAACCTCCTAATCATAGGCAATTTTGCCCAATACCCAGCAAGTTCCTTATCCAAATGAGCCATGTTATACACAATCTCAATCCCATGAAGCCTACAATAATCAATCTTATTCTTCACAGATTTCAAGAGATAATGGTCACCAATCGGGTTATCACAAGGCTTCGGAGGAGATCCAGTTAAAAGCAAGATTCGAGCTCTGCCATTGACAGTACTAGGAAACTCAGGGTTTTGATTCAACCATACCTTACGTTGACTATCCCAATCCGTGATCTTAGGCCCTAGAACATACGTCGCATTGGGATTCATGTCACCTTCCTGAGGCTCATCCAAGTCGGTCGGATCCGAATCAGATCGGATCTCAGCTAGAATCCGGTTAGTCTCCTCAATGATGTTCTGGTTAACCGCATCGGCGCTTGAGCTTCCGAGGTTACCAACACCGATTGTGCCACGTAGGACAAGGATTGTAACGAAACCACAGAGAATCGTGATCTTGATGTTGTTAAACGTCTTCTGCATCTGCCTACCTCGAGGCAACAAACCACCACGACCACCTCTTCCTCCACCGTTAGCTACAGTCGTCGTCGGAAGTCCTCCGCCGCTTCCGGAAGGTCTTTTATGCGCCGGTGACCCATCTTGACCCATTTCTCCCCCCAACGTCTCTCTAGAATTCACTTACAGGTTTGCTACCATCAAAATTTGGGGGTTTAATGTTTTTTCTCGAAAACACAGTCTGTGTTGGTTTCTCTCTCTGTACTTAATCACGGATCTGAGAAAAAAGTTCAGATCTTTAGCATGATTCCGATCGGAGAGAGAGAGAGAGGGAAAATATTTGACGATCCGAAGAACCCTAATTTAAAATTAGAATTAAACCCAATAATGCGGAAACATTGTCATTACTTAAAAATATATTGTCGGAGGAAAATGCTTCGTTCGATTTAGAAGAAGATCAAACGCGTACAGCTCACTCACACCGACAAATGTTATTTATTATTTTTTAATTTACTTAAACCGATTTCAGTAAATGTTCTTTTTTTTTAAATGTGAGAAAATGACCGAAGTAGTAAACCGTTGGTTCAATTCAACTTTGGCGGTATAATATAATACGAGTCGAAAATGAAACGGTGCGTTTTGTGGTTAAAACCTGAAAACAGCTACGGATAAGGTGAGGTTATCGGTGCGGCGGAAATATTTTGAAAGGCGTTTCAGAGTCACCATGTTTCACGACGCGTGTCACCTTTCAACCGTTTTCTCCAAACGACGTCGCTGGTAAAATCAGAACTTCGGATATGCGTCGCTGTTGCATATATTTCTTCATCTTCATGACCGGATAAACTCTTGCAAGTTCAGACTTGTTCTCTTCAAAATCTTCGTGGTATGTTTCGTTTTTTTTGTAACTCTGTTTATGATTTCGTGGGTTTCATCAAGTTCGTTGCTTTTTGTATGTTCTAGGTCGAATCTTTTTGAATTTCATGTCTGATTATGTAGTGAGTGTGTGTGTGTGTAATTTTCTTGTATTTTTTTGCACAGAAAGATTCAAAGTGAGTATCTTTGTGAACGCCTCCATCGTTATGTGGAATTTAGCTTCAAAATCGATTAAAGAAGGCTTTAAATCAAAGGGAGATGATGCTGACGTAAAACTGAGAAAAGCTCCTTCAGGAGCTGGAAGAAAGACTACAAAGGAAGAAAAATTGGAGTGTCCGATTTGCTGGGAATCATTCAACGTCGTTGAGAATGTGCCTTATGTCTTATGGTGTGGTCATACTATCTGCAAGTATTGTCTCTTAGGGCTTCAACGTGCTGTTGTGATCAAATCCTCAGCTTTACCTTTCCAGCTTCCCTTCTTCGTTGCTTGCCCTTGGTGCAACATTCTCTCTTTAAGGCTTGTTTGCAATGGAACCATCAAATTCCCTTCCAAGAACTTTTACCTTCTTTGGATGGTTGAAAGCATGAATGGCTGCAGATCTGAAGCCCGCAACGACGACAAAAAGGTCACTTCAAGGCAAAGAGACATGAGAAATAGGTGTTATGGAGTGAGTACTACGGCCTCAGATGATGAACGGTTACCGGACAATCACGGCTGGTGGAATGGTGTGACCAGAGGATACTTTAGAACTGGGAGACTCCATGACTCGATATGTAAGTCAATGGCTCTTGTTGCTCATTTGCTAGCTAAGTTTCCTCTGGTAGTCATATTCCTGCTGATGGCTTTATATGCAATCCCTGTGAGTGCTGCAGTTCTTGGACTCTATTTCTTTGTCACGTTTGCTTTGGCTGTCCCGTCGTTTCTTGTCCTCTATTTTGCCTTCCCGAGCTTAGACTGGCTGATCAGAGAGATTGCAGCCTGACTCATTGTACTGTCACTTTGTTCCTGTATGTTTCCTGACTTGTAAGAAACATGAGATAGAGCCAAAGTTGTTTACACTCCATATAGACAAAAAAAGAAGAGAAGATCTTTATTTCAAATTGCGTGTCTGTACATAGCGAACAAAACTACCTTTCTGTATCTCTCTCTGTCTCTGCAACAGTGAGATTCTGTGTACACGAAGAATCAGAAACAATGAAACGAAAAATGGGAAGAAAGAAAACTCTGCTGTTCTGTATAAATCTGAAAGAAGAAAAGAAAGAAAGATTTTTACATTTCTCTGTAATCTGGTGAAGATAAGCCATTGAAGAGCTCTGCTTTACCGGATATCTTAACCAACATAGCTAAAACTTCTTTCATGTTTGGTCTTGCCTGAGGATGATCAGCTGTACACTTCACACCAACCTTGAGTAGCTCAGTCAATTGCTCAGCTCCGTTCCCTGGTTTTGTCCCTGACAAGGTAAATGGTGAACCTTTGGCTGTCATGTTACCTGTCATTACCCGTCTTGCCCATTCGACCAAACACTCCTCTCCTCCATCAACAGCTCTTCTACCCGTCGCGAGTTCCATGGTCAGTACTCCGTAGCTGTAAACATCTCCTCTTGTGGTGGCTTGCCAAGTTTGTCCATACTCAGGAGCTACATACCCGATTGTGCCTGCAATCACCGTGCTCACATGGCTATCTCCTACATTTAAGAGTCTTGCTAGTCCAAAATCTGTCACTCTTGCATTCCCATGTCTATCCAAAAGAACGTTGCTTGCTTTCACATCTCTGTGAACGATGGAAGGGTAACATTCGTGGTGCAAAAACACTAATCCCCGTGCTACATCTGTGGCTATATCGATACGTTTTCTCCATGGAAGTTTTGTTTTGTCTGTGATGAGTTCCTCTAAGCTCCCGCCTCCTATGTATTCATGCACCAAGATTTTCTCTGACCCATCTAGGCACCATCCGTACAGCCTCACGAGGTTCGGATGTGCCCAATCACCAAATGCGTTGGCACTTAGAACTTCCATTTCAGCTCGGAACTCTTTCTCTGCTTCTGTGCCTTCCCTCTGCAGCTTCTTGACTGCAACTTCTCTCCCATCTGGTAATACGCCTCTGTAAACAGTTCCATATCCTCCCCTACCTACCACTCTCTCCTCGGAGAAGTTACTGGTTGCTTTCAGAATGTCAGCGTATGTGAAAGTTGATTTGTCTAAGCGAATAACCTTGATTTTTCCTGATAGCCATGGCGATGATCCACCTGAACTGGAAGTCGTCGCGTCATGTCTGCTTTTCGACCCATCTAAGAGATCGATTTCCGCATCCCTTGAAGCCTTAGCAACCATAAGAAGAATACCTGATACCACTAAACATGCAATAAACGCCAATGCAAGAGCCGAGGAAATCCAAATCAAAACAAGAGTTCTTGGCCTGTTTCCTAGGATTTGGTTGGAAATCTTCCTCGTGTTGTTCCCTGATTGGTTGAAGAAACTAGGAAATCGCAGCAGCGGATTTCCAAGAAAGGATTCTTTGTCAAAGGTTGCCACTTGTCCCGTTGTTGGTATCGTACCAGAAATGAAAGGGTTATATGAGATGTTGAACTTACTCAGCTCATTCAAGTCATTCAAACTCGTTGGAAAATTTCCTGAGAAGTTGTTGTAAGACAGATCAAGATTTTGTAGGCACTTAAGATTTCCGATTTCTTGTGGAATCTGGCCTGAAAATTTGTTTCGGGTAAGGTTAAGGAATGCAAGAGGCAATCGTCCTATCTCTGGAGGCAGTTTCCCCTCAAACTCATTGAACCCCAAATGTAGCGTGCTTAGCTTGTCCATCCGAGAGATATCTGCAGGAACCTCACCTGACAGCTTATTTCCACTGAGCTGAAGATAGGCTGAAATTTCAAGTGTGCGTACAGTGGAACCAGCAGTGCAGACAGGAAATAGACCGTATCCTTTAAGAACATGGTCCCATAGGCTTCTGCAACTCTTTTTGGTAAGAATTGCGTATACAAAGTTGAAAGGAGGGAACTCCGCTGGAATCCATCTCTTCATCGCCAAGCATTCCCCGGAACCAGCAATTATCTTGTCGTTGTTTCGCCTATTCACTTCAAATGTTGGAAGAGGATTACTACCCATTTTAGTCAATTCAGGATGGAATCTACCAGAGAGCTGGTTGTTTGCCACGTTAAACCACAAAAGGCTCGAGCAGTTGCCAATCTCTCGAGGGATTTCTCCTGATAGAGAGTTATTTGCAAGCATTAGCCACAAAAGAGAGGTCAAATTTCCAAATGAAGCTGGTATCGAACCGGTCAGCCTGTTAAAGGAGAGATCGAGTGCTTGAAGGCCCGGCATGTTACCGTACTCCTGTGGTATATCGCCACTGAAGTTATTATAAGCAAGAATCAAGAACTTCAAACTTTGGATCTGAGAAATTTCAGCAGGTAACTGTCCCGAGAAATTGTTGTAGCCCAAATCTAGCCTTAAAAGATTAGGTAACTTGAGGATGTTGGAAGAATGGATGCCTCCAACGTATGAGTTTGCATGCAGGACTAGATACTTTACTTGAGTGAATCTCCCAAATATTTCTTGAATGTCTCCTCCGAATTTGTTTCTGCTCAAGTCCAGAAAGATCAAGTTGGTCAAGTTTAGGAGAGTTTCCGGTATGTCTCGAGAGAATGTATTATTCCCCAAGTACAAACCTCTGAGAGATGATATGGAACCTATCTCAGCTGGAATGTTCCCTATGAAGTTGTTTCCCCACAGATTCAATACACTTAGATTCTGACAATTCGAAACTTGGCCTGGAAATACCCCACCAAAATCGTTCCCAGATAAGTCCAACACTTCCAAGGTGCAGTTCCCCCTGAACATCGAAGCTGAGATATTCCCGGAGAGTTGATTATCAGAAACTGAAAACTCGACCAGCCTCCCAAAACCAGGCCACACTTGTCCGCTGAATCCATTGGAACTGAAGTCAACATACTTGAGATTCCTACACCCGTTGAAGATATCATCGATTCTGCCAGTAAAGCTGTTGGTCGACAGATTTGCAACAACCAAGCTGTTGCAGAACAATGGGAAACTAGAGTGAATATCACCAGCAATCCTATTCAGCGACAGATCAAGAACCTCAAGATTTGACAAACCAGGTAAGCTAAGCTTTCCTTCAAGAATATTATGAGAAAGATTAAGATGCTTTAGGTTGTGACAACGGCTTAAGTCATCTGGAATCGACCCTTCGATCGTGTTCCTTGATAAATCGAGAAACGTGAGCTGCGTCAAGGCCGAGAAGTTCCCGTATAAAGCACCTGCAATGGTGGAATCACTTAAATTGATGCCTGTAACTCTACTTCCCTGAGGTGTACATGTGATTCCAGGCCATTGACACACGTCTTCTTGCTTCTCCACTTTCCATTCAGTATACATTCCTCGGTTCTGTGGGTTCCGTGATTCGAGGTACGCTTTCAGGCTTAACAAGGCTTCTCTATCACTGTCCAGAGAATCTCCAGCCACTACTATGGCTGCCATGGAAAAAAAAACGAAAACTTTCATCAACGACGTCAAAACAGAGAAACTTGCGATTCCATAACACACAATGTAAAAACCCTGAATTGCTATACTCAAACTTCATCTCTCGAAATCAGTAAAACCCCTAAACAGAAACCAAAACTAATACTCAAGCAGAGAACACAGTACAATTAGCGAAAGAAGCAGAGCAATCACCTGTGATGAAAACGAAGAATAAGAAACAAACAAAGCAAAAAGACTCAGAATCATCATCCGCCATGACCATACGTGTCACCATAGTCATCGTTCTCCTCCACTTCGTCTTCTTCGTATGCGTCTTTATCGTTGAAGTCTTCGTCCTCGTTGGTTGCGATGTTCCTCAACAACAAGGTGTGGAAATTATCGGGGAAGAAGATGAATTTCATGGAAATTCATGTGAAAGGGATTAGAGAGGAAAGAACAAAAAAGGGAAGTTGGAAAAATACAAACCAGCCCGCACGTAGACCAAGCAACTGCAACTTTGAACACACACAAGATTTATTCCTTTTTTTTTTTTTGACTTTTAATCAACAAACAAAAATATTAATTACAAAAAGGCTAAATTGAATCATCATGTATTTTGCTAATTTTGACCCCAAATAACGTATATATTACGTTACCAGTCTTATCAAAAAAAATTCTTAAGAAAATACCGCATTTGTTGAACATGTTTGAACACAAGTCATTATATCCTCAAGTCGTTTAGAACAAAAAAGATAATAATGATGTTATATCGACTAAATCAGTGACATATGACTAAGCATAGCTTTGTTCTCTATATTAGAAAAAAAAAACAATTACAATTATTGTTTTTTGATTCACCATTTAGCTTTTCTTTTCAATTTGTACGGTACCACTTGCGCACTCAAGAACTTATCCTAGTGGGAACAGATAAGAAATTTTACGAAAATGTGTTTCAAGTTTTAAGAAATTTTAATCGCGTGATTTGGTTGAAAAATCATAAAATTATATAAATTTATTTATAGTTAACTCGAGGAAAAAAAATTAGGTGAGCAGTTGTGACATCTAAGATGACCGGTTCAGAAAAGTTTGACTTCGTGTCGGAGTTGGTAAGTTCATATAATGTAAATCTAAATCACATATGGTGAATGTGACTAATTGAGAGTATTATATATCTAAAATAATGTTGATTGCTTTGAAATAAACTTACATCATCGAAATAAAAAGAGAAATTCCTTTAAATACTACTAAATAAGTTTATTTTTCAAACATACCATAATAAATTTTATTTTTTTAAAATACTATTAAAAATTTTATTTCCAAATATATCACAAAACTAAAAATGAATTATAAAGGTTTATTATTTAAATATTTGAGTTTGGGTTTAGTATTTTGAGTTTAGGGTTTAGTATTTTGGGTTTAGGGTTTAGTTTAGAGAGTTTAGGGTTTAGTTTTGAGGGTTTAAAGTTTGGTTTTAGTTTTGTGGTATTTTTGGAAATAAAACTTTTTTGTGGTATTTTTGAAAAATAAAATTTGTTATGATATTTTTGAAAAATAAACTTATTTTATTGGGATTGATGAGAATTGCTCAAATAAATATTTGCTTGTACACAGAATAAAAGTGTAACTAAATAAATAAATTTAGAGTATATAGAAAAAAATTGGCATAAATTTAAAATTTTCGGAATTAAGATATTTTACGAAAATAGGTTAACAAAAAAATACATGAATATGGTGGGTCCAATGTGATTCATATGGACGGCTTTAGTTGACTTACTTAGTGCTTTGACCAATGTTTTCTTTTTATCATTGTTAATCATCAAATCTCATATTATTCGTTTTTGTGTTTAATATTTTTTTTCTTTTCCCGTTATAAACAATTATCTCTATTTTTTTTTCTCCCTGATAAGTCAAATGCGTGTATTATTTTAACTTGATTAGTCTAAGTATTCAATTAGTTGAATAGTATAACACTTCGTGACAGACCATTGATTTTTTTTTTATACCAGAAAATTCAGAGGCTTACTATTCTCTTCCATAAAGAGAACAATATAAAAAGAATTATAATTAATTACTAATCTTATATTATGTGTAGTTAAAAAAAAAAAAAAACTGCAAAAGTAGTTATTTCCTTTTAGAAACAAATCAAACTTTCAAAACAGTAGATAGGTGATGCAACAAGAGTTAGGATTAAGATTTTTATTTTAAGGTCTATAATGTGGTTTTACAGTTTTTACATTTTCGTTGAATTAGTATCCATTTTTTAGGGCAATTTTCCTCAATACCACTAAAATAAGTTTATTTTTCAAAAATACCATAACAAGTTTTATTTTCTAAAAATACCACAAAAAGTTTTATTTCTAAAAATACCACAAACTCAAACCAAACTTTAAACCCTCAAAACTAAACCCTAAACTTTTAAAAATAAACTCTAAACCCAAAATACTAAACTCAAACCCAAATATTTCAATTATATAACTTTATAATTCGGTTTTTAATTTTTGGTATTTTTGTAAATAAAACTTTTAATGGTATTTTTGGAAAATAATACTTATTATGGTATTTTTGGAAAATAGACTTATTTAGTGGTATTCGAAAGAATTTCTTTTTTTTTTTTTTTTTTTGAGTTTTGGGGTTGATAAATGACATAGAGCTTCGGTCTTTATTTCATTTCGTGTTTCAATAGGTTTACAGAGATCTCCATGATCTTAATTTTTTTTGATTTTATGCAGAATTTATCAGTTTTTCAGTATTTTTAAAACTAACAGATTAGTAGTCTATAAGTTTTTGCTATGTCAATAGATATACACCAAATATAATCTGACAACTATAATAGTAATGATTTCTATAGCTTAAAAAAAACAATTGTAGCTGCAACTAGTCATAAAAGGATATCGGGCGTGTTCGTTTCGTAGTCGTTGGCGACTGCGACTGCGACTGCGACTGCGACTCAGAAATTGCATGTCGTTGTTCGTTTATCAATCGCGCGACTAGTCGCTGCGACCGGTCGCTGAATCCTGCGACTGCCAAACGAACAACACAGTGACTGCCAAAATAATTTTATTTTATTGATAAATTTAAATTTTTATTAAATTTTTATAAAATTTTATAACAAAATTTTAACAAATTTTTATAAAATTTTAATATTTAATTTTTATATATTTTTTATAAAATGATATTTATAAAATTTATAGTAACAAATGATATTTATATGTAATAGTAACAAATAATATTTATAAAAATTTATAGTAACAAATGATATTTATATGTAATACTAGTAAATGATAAAAAATTTTAAAAACTAATCATAAATCAAATTTTTTCACTTAAAAGAAAGGTTTCAAAATTACTGCCAAAATAAATTTTATAACAAATTTTTATAAAGTTTTTATAACAAATTTTTATAACAAATTTTTATAAAATTTTTATTACCAATTTTTATTACAAATTTTTATAACAAATTTTTATTAAATTTTTATAACAAATTTTTATAAAAATTTTATAACAAATTTTTATTAAACTTTTATAAAATTATTTTGGCAGTCGCTGGGTTGTTCGTTTGGCAGTCGCAGGATCGCGCGACCAGTCGCTATTTTTTTCAGCGACTCGAATTTTCAGTCGCTGGTCGCTGCGACCAGTCGCGGGATCCCGCGACTGCCAAACGAACAACGCGCAGTCGCGGTCGCTAGTCGCAGTCGCCAGCGACTGCCAAACGAACAGGGCCATCGTATCATTCTCTACTGTCACATATGTTTCAAATTCTATTATTACTCTTCCAAATATCCATGTTGTGCCTTGTGACACTTGAACTCGTAATGAACTAAATTCTGAAATTTTTCAAAGTGGTACCAGTTTTAAAGTTTTGAATTCCCACCAAATGAAACGAAAAAATAAAGTTAAATCAGGATAAAAATAAATGGTCCATTCAACACTAAAGACGTGTGAATGGTAATGAGCCAACATTGTTCATGCCAAAACAACTAAGGCGACCACATTTTTTTGCTATGGTAAAGTCCATGCCACTTGAAAGCGACGTTGTTTTGTGCGTTCATGTTTTTTTCTCTCCGTACCCATTTGCTGCTGTTTGATGTTTCCATTGGTCAAATTCAACATTATCACCTTAAATAAATAAACAAACAAATTAATAACTTGCACACGACACCAAGTAGCTTTGGGTAATTGGGTCCAACAAAAATAAAAAAAAAATAGAGAAAGTATGGTAAGTAGTAAATATCCAATCGAGCTCGTCCAACTCTTTAGAACCTAGCCAATCTTGTCAAATCATAACATGATTGGACCATACACGAGTTCTTGAACCTTGAATCCTTTAAAACAATTAAAGGTTTGGGGAGAAACTTGAAGCCTAGCTCAATAAAAATATACAAGAGATATAAGCAAAGCATGAAGCATCTTTTGTTTCTTCATTTTTATAAGCAAGCCATGAAGCAACACATTTACATATAAGAAATTTTCAATTGATAAATAATAGAACAAGTAGTTGATGGAGAATTATGTATTGTGTCGCGGTTCAACAGTAGAAAAAGTGATCTATCGTGTTTCTTAATTATCAATCAAACTAAATTAACGATGATTTTTCTATTTTTAATTCTGCATTTTTAGTTGTCATTTTGTAATCCAGGTTTCATCCGTAGTCATTTTTTACACTTTTGCTTTGTGCTTTCATAGAAAATGAAACTGCCTCAATGTTATCGAGAAATATTGTACATATCACTATATTTCATCATTAGTATCGGAGATATCGGGTTAAAATAGTTTTTCTTTTTCATGTCGAAAAACATTGTATCAATACAGAATTCATATTTCCATATACACTTTAGAAAAAATGAATCAGAGAAAATAAAGATTAAAATATAGTTTTATCTATTTGAAGTCTCTTACAAATAATAATTGGAGAAAGAGAATGTACGTAAAATATATGACAATCATATAGGTACGTCTGAGATTTTTTTTTTAAAAAACATGTTTAACATATGCACCATTTATTCCACAACTAGTTTTCACAAGATGCTTAGACAAAATACAAAAGCCAAAATAAAGAAAAAAAACCAAAGGAGTTGCGTAAAAAGCGTATCGACTTATCAAGTCTCATCTTCAAAACAAAAATACAATAAAAACGTAGAAATAGCAGACACAGACACTCAGCTATTACCATATTTACATACACAACTTGAACCAAGTAAGTGAGTTTGATCATACCTGGAAATAAACCAAATGTGATTTGTTTTCACCAGCAAAGAAATATCAACACACAAATACCAACAAAAATGAAGAGATTATTCAGCGTTGCATCGCTTTGGTTCCCTCCACGAGCCATCGGACGCTCTTGTCCATGAGGAGGAACTCCACGGTAACCACCGTAAGGGTAACCCGGTGCTGAACCGTAAAGCGTTGCATCGGGGAATCCATGGAACTGGAAGTTAAACAAAGAAGGTAACAAACCGCCAAACCCCATACTGAAATTCCCAATCCCAGTAGTCGCCATTGGCATAAATCAGCCCATCAAACCAATACCGTAATTGAAAAAATTACTCGCAGCTTCAGGCTGAGGAGGAGGAACCGCAGTCTCAGGTCTTTGACCAGCTGGTCGGTTAGGAATCCGCATACCCGGGTAACGTTTCGTTCTTGGGTCAGTCTGGTTCTTGCCTCTACCATAAAGAGGAACAAGCTTATCGTCTTGCACCACGGCTTTACAAACCGGGCATTCTTGAGAATGCGAGTGGTGGTGAAGCCAGCGGTATAAGCAAGGCCAGCAAAAGAGGTGACCACAAAGAGTGACGATCGGATCTTGAGCTAACTCGAAACAAATGTTACATTCAAAGTCTCCTCCTTGATCATTTGCGCCATTGTTATTATCTGAGTAAGACGTGCTAGTGAATTCTCCATTCACCATCTCAATTCCCTATTTCTCGTCGAAAAGGATCAAAATTTCGAGGGTTTAAATCAGCAAGAAGAACAAGAACCCTAAAAGGTAGAGATTTGCACGAAACTAAAGAAGAAACTAGACATCGTGGGAAAAAAAAACAGAGTCGTAAAAAAAAACATGTTTAAAAGAAAACATTTGCAATTAAAGGAGTAAAATGTAATATCGAGAAATAAACAATATTATATGTTATTTCAGAAATAGTCCTTCTTTCTTCCTCCTCTCCATCTCGAGTCAAGCAAGCTTCTTCGATTTCTCTCTCAGACCAATCGTGCTTTTCGCATCTCTAAACGTAAGTTTTCTTCCATTTCTGTGTCGATTTCCAAAGTATGTCGAATTAGAAAGAAAAAAAAGGCTGATTGTTCCATTTCGGGATATTATCGCATAGTTTCAGAATTGGGAATCGGAATTTTTTTACTTGATGTTTAGGAAACGGAACCTAGTTTTGGATTTGTTGCGCCGAGTTGATCGATGTGACATAGAAACCCTAATTTCACGGGGCTTATGGAGTCGCGCAGTTTCCACACTTCCCAAATCGGTTCCGCTTGCAACAGATAATACTGATATTGGTAGTAAGCAAACTGGAATGTTTTCCCTAGCTGGGGAATTAGCTTCTCTTGTAGAGGAATCTTCTCATGTTGATGAAGATAGCAAACCCAGAAGTCGTATGGAACTAAAGAGATCTCTTGAACTCCGTTTAAAGAAACGAGTCAAGGAGCAGTACACCAATGGTAAGTTTAGTGACCTGTTGAAGAAGGTGATTGCTAGGCCTGAAACTCTTCGGGATGCTTATGATTGTATTAGGCTTAACTCCAATGTTTCTATATCAGAAAGAAATGGAAGTGTTGCGTTTGATTCTATTGCGGAAGAGCTCTCTAGTGGGGTATTTGACGTTGCTTCCAATACTTTTGCGGTTACGGCTAGAGATAAAACTAAAGAGGTCCTCGTCTTGCCTAGTGTAGCTCTTAAAGTTGTCCAAGAGGCTATCAGAATTGTCCTGGAAGTCGTTTTCAGTCCTCATTTTTCTAAGATTTCACATAGTTGCCGAAGCGGAAGGGGACGTGCCTCTTCATTGAAGTACATCAGCAACAACATTTCTCATTCTGATTGGTGTTTCACTTTGAGCCTGAACAAAAAACTTGATGTTTCTGTTTTCGAGAACTTGCTCTCTGTGATGGAGGAAAAAATAGAAGACAGTAGTTTAAGTATCTTACTCCGTTCTATGTTTGAAGCGCGGGTGCTCAATCTCGAGTTTGGGGGATTTCCCAAGGGGCATGGTCTTCCACAAGAAGGGGTGTTGTCCCGTGTATTGATGAACATATATCTTGATCGGTTTGATCATGAATTTTATCGAATCTCAATGAGGCATGAAGCCCTTGATCTAGATTCAAAGACCGATGAAGATAACCCAAGCTCAAAACTTCGTTCTTGGTTTAGGAGGCAGGCAGGAGAACGAGATTTGAAAAGTATTCCAGAGCAGGGCAGTGCACTCAGAGTTTATTGTTGCAGATTTATGGATGAGATATTTTTCTCTGTGTCTGGTTCCAAGAAAGCTGCGGTTGATATCAGATCTGAAGCTATAGGTTTCTTACGAAACTCACTGCATTTGGACATCACAGATGAAACAGACCCATCACCATGTGAAGCGACCAGTGGGCTTCGTGTTTTGGGTACCTTGGTTAGGAAAAATGTTAGGGAGAGTCCCACTGTCAAAGCTGTTCACAAGCTGAAGGAGAAGGTTAGGCTTTTTGCATTGCAGAAAGAAGAGGCCTGGACCTTAGGTACAGTTAGAATTGGAAAAAAATGGTTAGGACATGGACTGAAGAAGGTCAAAGAGTCAGAAATCAAAGGCTTGGCGGATCTTAACTCTACCTTGAGTCAAATATCTTGCCACAGAAAGGCAGGCATGGAAACAGATCATTGGTATAAGGTCTTGCTTAGAATATGGATGGAGGACGTGATAAGAACTTCTGCAGATAGAAGCGAGGAGTTTATCTTGTCCAAACATGTTGTAGAACCTACTGTTCCTCAAGAACTAAGAGACGCGTTTTACAAGTTCCAAAACTATGCCGCGGCATATGTTTCTTCAGAGACGGCTAACGTGGAAGCGCTTTTGCCATGTCCACGCTCTCATGATAGACCTGTTTTCTTTGGTGATGTTGTTGCTCCTACTAATGCTATAGGAAGACGTCTTTATCGCTATGGATTAATAACAGCCAAGGGTTATGCTCGTTCAAGTTCTATGCTTATTTTGCAAGATACTGCCCAAATAATTGATTGGTTTTCAGGACTTGTTCGGCGATGGGTAATTTGGTATGAAGGCTGTAGTAATTTTGATGAGATAAAGGTTCTCATCGATAATCAGGTCAGAATGTCATGCATCCGTACTTTGGCAGCAAAATATCGAATACATGAAAATGAGATAGAGAAACACCTTGATTTAGAACTGAGCGCGATTCCGTCTGCCGAAGATATAGAACAGGAAATACAACATGAGAAACTAGATTCTCCTGCTTTTGACAGGGATGAACATCTAACATACAACCTTTCCAATAGTGGTTTGTGTTTATTGTCTTTAGCTCGATTAGTGAGCGAGTCAAGGCCTTGCAATTGCTTCGTAATTGGTTGCTTGATGGCTGCACCTGCTGTTTATACTCTACATGCAATGGAGAGACAGAAGTTTCCTGGTTGGAAAACTGGATTTTCTGTTTGTATTCCTTCTAGCTTAAATGGAAGGAGAATAGGGCTGTGTAAGCAACACCTCAAAGATCTCTATATAGGTCAAATATCACTTCAAGCCATTGATTTTGGAGCTTGGAGATGATTACATTCTCTCCACTACAAGACTCCTGCAAGTTGTTAATATCTCTTCCTAGGTCCAATCTGATTGGTATTAGACAGTTTGTTGAGCTCTGTGTACTGATGTCTAGCAAATCTGAGGTCCAGTTATTATTGCTCTTCAACTGTTTTAATTTTGAGAGGCCTTCTGCAGTAGCACAGTCTGCATACCCTCAGAATCTAAAACCATGGCATTAGCTGGTCTTGTGGGCCAATTCTAGGTGAAATGGTTTTGGTGGCTTTCACAATATAACTTCCTTCACTTTTGACGGTGTCTTCCAATGCTTAGCTTCTTGAATCTTAATGATTTATTCTCACAGTTGATTCGCTGTGCTGCAGGTTTTGAACGTCACAAATGGAATTAGCAGATCGAGCAGTCGGGCTTCTACTTTCTTCAATCAGCTTATCCATATTCACATACTACACTTTCTGGGTCATCATCCTGGTAAGAGGCAACACCATATAATTCATCTCCCCAAAGTTCCTTAAAAAGACCTTGTCAGTTTGATGTACCATTGTCATTTAATGTTTTGGATATTACAAGGAAAAAGCTCAGAGTGTTATAATTTTCCTTTGTGCAGCCATTTGTAGATAGTGATCACTTCATCCACAAGTACTTCTTGCCCCAAGACTATGCCATTCTCGTACCTGTCTTCGCCGGCATAACTCTCCTCTCTCTCCTTTCCGTATTCATCGGCATGGTCATGCTCAAATCAAAAAAGAAGAAGGCTTAATCTCAACCTTGGCTTTAGACAAAGTTCTGTTTATTTCTTAAGTTGTGTCTACTTTGTTTTGGTCATTGAGAGGTGTAGTTGAACCGTGCGAGACTTGCATGTCCTATTGTCTGAATACGTAAAGACATATTAACTTCCCAAGTTCTTTTTTTCTTGGAAAATTTTCTCTTATTAATCTGATAATCATAAGAAACATTATATTATGATGGATTTTTAGGCTCCCTAACAAAATTTACAGAAGATAATAATAATTTAAGTGAATGATGACGTTTTCGAATATAACTTTTACTATTGTTTTGTTTTTTGTTTCTTCTTTTGTCTTTTGTGTGTTTCTGCACATGGCAGTTACTAATATATTTTCTTTTCTGGTTTTGTCTTCTTTAGAAATAAAAATTAAATTAAATTGACTGATACAAATGCATCTTGTTTGCCATAACTTTGGTTCAACTCACGAATGTTTGTAAGACAGATTACTCTCCTGTGGAGCAGTGGAAGTGACCTTACCTCATATTTGAAATATATAAATTTAGTGCTCAAATGTTGAGAAAAAGATGTCAAAAAAAAAATGTTGAGAAAAAAAAAACGTATTCTGATAAATAGTAGTAGTCATCATAGTCTAAGAGCTGGCAAAGCATTAGGGACATACAAGTGAGTTTCACTTTGCAATTATGATATGTCTGTAATGAAAACTAATCTTATGGAATCTAATCATAGTTTTAGCTTTTCTAATCTCATTAGGCTAATGCTACTTAGTGCTTATAGATAAATCATTACAAGTCATCGTCGTACACTTGATAAAAATCAATACATATCCAGGAAACAACCAATTCAATTTCCTTGTTTTTTTTTTGCCACACGCTTTAAATTCTGTTCTACCACATCTGTATAGTCTATTCTTCAATTCAACAAAAAAGCTGTCATTAACTATATGCTAAATTGGGTTTCAAAATTTTTGGAAGGTGTAGATTCGATACTTGGACCAGAATAATAAATGCATGTTTTTGTTTTCTTAATATATTTATTTATTTAAAATGTACCGTCGTCTTCCGTGATACGTCAAAAAAGAAGAAGTGAGGAGCCTTAAAAACATTCTCTATCTTCATTATAAAATACGAAGTTTCACTACTTTGAGGAGAGATTCACTCGAATCCGGATTCGAATTACGGCGACGGATCTCATCGTGACGGCGCCGGAATTTTCGGAAAAGAGAACCAGCTTGTCACTTCACTTGTGGTGGTTGTTGTGAGGTTAAGGAAGTAATCCTAATTCTGTAAAAATGGGTTGCGTTAGCTCGAAGCAGACGGTCTCTGTTACGCCTGCGATCGATCACTCTGGCGTCTTCAGAGACAATGAAAATGAGTGTTCTGGATCGGGTCGGGTAGTGTTGGAGGATCCGCCTCGCCCGACGTTGAAGAAGCTCGTGTCATGGAGGAGTAAGAGTGGGAAGAGGAGGAGCCAGAAAAGCGGTAGCGAGTTGAGTGAGTCGGGACGTGCTAGTGACTCACTGAGTTTCAGGCTTGGTAATTTCAGTAGATACCTTGAAGCTGAGCAAGTCGCTGCTGGTTGGCCTGCGTGGTTAAGCAACGTTGCTGGTGAAGCTATCCATGGTTGGGTTCCACTTCGATCCGATGCTTTTGAAAAGCTCGAAAAGGTTCGAAATTTGACATTTCTTTACTGTATTATGTGAATGTTGTTTGTTTGTTTGTGCTTCAATGGAAGAAGAATTTGTGAAATATTGATGGAGTTTAGATTTGGTTTCTGTAGATTGGACAAGGTACTTATAGCAGCGTGTTTCGTGCGGTAGAGACTGAAACTGGGAGGATTGTTGCATTGAAGAAGGTGAGGTTTGACAATTTTGAGCCAGAGAGTGTTAAGTTTATGGCAAGAGAAATTTTGATACTTAGAAGACTTGATCATCCCAACATTATCAAACTGGAAGGTTTGATTACCTCAAAACTATCTTGCAACATACAACTTGTGTTCGAGTATATGGAGCATGATCTTACTGGTCTTCTTTCTTCCCCTGACATCAAATTTACGATGCCACAGGTTGGTTCAATTTTATAGTGGAAGTATCATCGTCCATAATGTTGTCGAGTTTTGTTTTATGTATTAGGTTGTGTGATCATTGGTTTTTGGGCCCTTTCAGATTAAGTGTTACATGAAGCAACTTTTCTCTGGGCTTGATCATTGTCATTCACGAGGCGTGATGCATCGGGATATAAAGGGTTCAAATCTTTTGTTGAGTAATGAAGGAATACTAAAGGTGGCTGATTTTGGGTTAGCAAACTTCAGCAATTCTTCTGGGCACAAGAAGAAACCTCTTACCAGTCGAGTTGTGACCCTGTGGTACCGTCCACCTGAACTTTTGCTCGGGGCAACAGACTATGGAGCATCTGTTGATTTGTGGAGTGTTGGTTGTGTTTTCGCTGAGCTGCTTCTTGGAAAACCTATTCTCCGGGGAAGAACTGAGGTAAACTACTTAACACTGTCTTCTATTATTTCTGATATTGGACCTTTTGGTCATGGATATCTTCTGTTTTACTGGGTGAAAATTAACTCAGAGCTATTACTTGAATTGTATGGAGCAGGTTGAACAGCTGCACAAAATCTTCAAACTGTGTGGATCTCCACCAGAAGATTACTGGAAAAAGTCCAAACTTCCCCATGCAATGCTATTCAAGCCTCAGCAAAACTATGATAGTTGTCTCCGGGAAACCTTGAAAGATTTTGCTGAGACTGAAATTAATCTGATAGAAAGTCTTCTTTCTATAGATCCCCAGAAACGTGGTACTGCCTCTAGTGCCCTTGTTTCTCAGGTAATCTTTTTAGCTTGGAATATTGTATCAAGTGTGAATACCTATAAATTTGATTTCCGTGGAAACAAACCATATTACTGCATTTTGCTCATTGATTACAAATTGAGACGTTGCCTTTTGTTTTTTTAGTATTTTACTACAAAGCCTTTTGCTTGTGATCCCTCAAGCTTGCCAATATACCCACCTAGCAAGGAGATAGATACAAAGCATCGGGACGAAGCAACAAGGTCGGAAATTTCTTTCATTACCTGATAGAGAAAGTCATGTGACCATATCATCTCTTTAGTCAGAATAAATTAAAGCTTAAAACACACAGTCTACTGTTCCACAGCTCTGAGAGATTATCTAGTCCACCATTTTGGTTGGCCTTACATGTCAGGTCTTGGAAGCATTTGTAACATCCTCACATGTCATGTCTGATTTTCAGGAAAAAAATTAGTGGGAATGGGAGACGTGGTATAGATGCGAGGAAGCCATCACGGAAGGCCCATTCATTCAATAAATTGGCACCAGTTGAGGTACTACCTACTAAATCACTTGTCTACATGTTATCTGTATCTTGAGAGTATAATTCCTCGTACAAGAAACTGAAATGTGGCCTCTTTTCTGTTTGCAGGACTCGCGGCACCAAACTGAAACTTTTCAGAAACGAATTGGTCATTTAGTTCATAATTCGATTGAAAGTGATGCCAGGTTATGTGGGAAGCTGCAAAACCCATTAGATCACAAGAAAGACGAAGCTTTCCATATGAAGAATGCCTCACAAGGAGATGTACCTTTCTCAGGGCCGTTACAAGTCTCTAAATCAAACAGTTTTGCTTGGGCGAAACGAGAAAAAGATGACGTATGTGTTAGGGTACATAATCGATCTCTCTCAAGAGGTCACATTCCTAACTTGTCGGGTTATTCCCCCACCCTCAATGGGAAAAGTAAAGTTGAATCTAAGATAAATAAGAATGAAAGCGAGGACAAACGTGAGGACAAGACAGATTCTCGAGGCCAGGAGTCATATGAGATGATGAAGCGTTCTATGCTGAAGCAATGGAGACAACTTGAACGTCCAGATTCTTTTGGTACGTCTGACGAGTATCACTCGCAGGAACTGTCATTGGGACTCTATCAGAGAGATGAAATGGCAACAAAGCTGGGTAATAATTTGGTACGTCTATAGATTATAGAAGCTCTAAAAGCACCCTTCTAGTTTATTTAAAATCCAACTTCCATATAGAAGCTTGTTATATGCATTGCTTCTGTGGCAGTTTAGGGTTGTTGACAGACATAGTAGAGACTAAGTATGCTTTGTGTCTTACGTTCTTTCAGGTGAAACTTAGAAATTGGCTACACTTTTTCTTGTGCTGTACTACCAGTGTCAAAATCGATTCTGTGTATCAGAAATAAAATGAACGTAATACTAAAGATATGATTGCACTACTGATGTAAGAGTTATATATCTAATGTGATTTCGGAGATTACAAGAACTTTTTAATATATACAACGTACATATTAAATACGGTGTAATTGGGATATACAGCTCAAAAAGTAGGAAGAGAGGACCAGATTACCGTTTGTACTTGGATCATGTTTCCTCAACTGTTGATGTTTTTCTGTTTTCTCTCTCTCTCCACGCTTTCACCTAAAGTTCAGAGGAGAGAGAAAAAAAGTAGGCATGATCTAGTTTGTCTCCTTTTTGGGTTTAGTGACAAGCATGCTCAATGATGCTGATAGTTTAAGCCTTGACATGACAGGGTGATGGGGCCAAGATCGAATTCTCGGGCCCTTTATTGTCTCAATCTTATGGAGTTGATGAGCTTTTGGAACGTCATGAAGGCAACATCCGCAAGCTAATTCGAAAACCGTGGTTCCGGAAAGGTAACTTGAGATAGCGTTAGCGAATATTATTCATTGTGTCTTGGTTCTTCTCTTTTACAAATAGGACTTTCTGCTATTTTTCTTTGCTCAAATAGGCAAACTGGTAAAGCATAAAAGAATTCATCTTTCTCGACAAATTCCAAGACAAACAATTTTTTTTTGCTTTTCTCATCTGAATTATAACTTGTACAGTGGCTTTGGATTCAGCCCTCCATGTTCTTTGTTTTTGTTGTTAAGGTATTGAGTAAGAAAATCTGAAACATGAACAAGTGTGTTGGTCCTTTGAACTTGCAGATAAGAAACAGGGGAAGTGACTGTAGTCACAAATCTCACAAGGAGAGAGAGAAAAGAGCTCCTAGAACTCTTAAGAAATTACGTTTGGATCTTGAGGACCTGTGGTCATTAAGGCCATAAAGCATTCTTTTGTTGTTAATTATGTATGATTTATTCTTTCTTAAGTTATAATATGAAGGTATACTTTTTGAGAGCCTATTCACATATTTGATTCAGAGGCACTAATGTATAGAGCTCAGTTCCTAGAATATTATAACCAGTATCTATAGGCTTATTATATAGACAGCTTTATGCTTTCTTTCAGGTCCAGTTGTATAACAGATTATGTTATAAGATATACAATTGTATAATGCAAAGTTAGGACCATCTTCTTTTTCATGATGGTGAATTGGTGATCTGTAGTTACTGAGAAGTGGAACCAACTTGGACATACTAATTAACTACTTTTTATTGTATAATATATACTTTAAATGCATCAAAGATTCATAAACGGTTTCTTCTGATTTGAAAGCTGGTATAATACGAGAAGAACTAAGATGATCCCAAGAGGATCAAGTCAAGTGTACCTTCATTTTCATTTTTCTTAATCATGATCAACAGATAAAAAATATGGAAAAATATGCAGAATTGCAGATTGTAGACGAAGAAAAAATAAATGTCGATTTAATTTGTGAGAACTACATTTCACCTGAAACAAATTCAACTGTTGATTACAAACTACTCACCGTTAAATTTTGCCTTGTAAAGAGGTAAAACAGAAAACGTTACATTTTCTTATTATTTTTTTGGAGTTGGTAAATATCATTGTATGCAGCACCCTTTGTTTGTATTTACTCTTTACCACCGTAAAAATACTCTTCTTGGGTTGGGTCCGTAGAAATTTACTTGTGTTCGGAAGCCTCAAGGAGCCTCGGCTTTGTTAACCAATATTGCGCGAACCTTTGTCTTGCGTACTCCATGTAGTCGAAATCGATTTCATTCACATGTTCCTATCAAGTTTTCAAAATGAAGATCAAAATCAAGAATCTATATAGATTCACAAAATGCAGGTATGATAGAACATTATTGTAGAAATTACCGATATAATTCCCCATAAACCCCAGGTTAGATGACTAGCAAGTGTATATTTCTGAACATCTTCTAGGAGTTTTTCAACCATAGTTTCGCTGGGCTCTTCACCTGGACTCACTAGAACGAATACAATAGAGAATTAACTATTAAGGCTTTACATTGATTGATTGCTGAAGCTCATAGCGACGACAAAGTGTGATAAAATAATCACCTGAATAACTCATATATGTTTTTAGAAATCGTTGACGCTCCTCCACGCCTGTATATTTAGTCACATATCAAGATATATGATTGATCTTGTATCATTTCAAAGATAAAAAAATACGACTTCAGATAGACACTTACCAGGGTATTTACTATAATCCATGATGTGAGGTGTTTCAGTGTGGTAATCAGCAGCCATCTCACAAAAGTGGTTGGCAATGTCAAAAGCCACAGGATTGTAGCATGAATATTCATAATCCTAATTTTTAATAAGACAAAGTAATAAAATCTGAGTTAGGATCCATATTCTAGTAATGCCATACGAAAAAGGGGGAGCTGATTAAACATATTCATGAAACCTTACAATGATGGTTATTGCTTTGGTCTCTTCATCCATCATTATGTTTCCATACTGTAAATCATTGTGGCAAAATCCAATATTTTCATCATTGTTAAAGAGAGATTTCTCAAGCAAATTAATTTCCGTCTCCATAACATCGAGACAAAAGGAGTTAGCTTCTTCTGGTGAAGCCAGTCTCTTGCATGCAGTGAGCCAATTTCTGAAGTTACAGAAAGAGAAGTGGAGAAACAGATTCACAAAGACCAAAAATTAAATGATGTATTAGAAAAGCATAGTAGATAACAATGAAATGTACCGTAATCTGTCCCAAAGCAAAGCCTTTTTCACACCAGGCATTTCAAGACTGTGAAACTCCTTCATCCTAGTCGCTATTCGACCAGATATTGCCGGATCACGCAAGTCAGCAGCAGACAGGGTCTGAAAGTTCATAGTTTAACAAAGAAATTATATATTCAGTAAACAAGATCCACAAGAACAACCTAAAAATCAAAAAACCAGGGAAAGTGCAACGATATGCTATAACTTAGAAACACAAGGCATTTCAAAGAGTAAGCTATATACAATATATATACCCGTGCATTGAGGAACTCTTCGATACGACCATTACCAAACCGTCCTAACAACAATGGTCCATGACCATGCTTTGACATGAACTCAAACGTCCTGATCTCATCCTCTCTGTCAAAGAAGATGTCAACACCTTCACCATAAATCCTAACCAAAACCTTACGCGAAGGACCTTTTTCCCTAGTTGGCCATTTAATCTGAAAGACCTCATTGGTCATTGCACCTTTCAAAGGAATAACTTGCAGAGCCTTTGAATCAATTACATCTTCCCACTCTGATGCTATTGCTTGTAAAGCTTCCTTGACTTCGCGAGGCAGACGATAATCTTTATTCTCTACGCTCTTTTCAGTAGCACCCATCGTCATTTGAATCCCACACACAGGTAGTTACTCTGTACAAGATAAAAACAGATACTTTAAACAAATACTTCCAATAAAAATGCGTTTTTTCAATCCAGGGGAAGCTCTACGAGTCACCAAAATTAGGGGTTTTAGATGATCAACTCAATGCAACAAATCCGCAGGCTCCAAAAACTTCTGAATTCCAATCTAAAACTATAAGATAATATCCTGACTTTCCTATGATAAGTTTCTACAATCCAATGGGAACAAAAAGGTTTTTATCAATCTTTAAACTTAGCTGCTCCTCCACAGAACGATCTACTTTGAGATTGACACAACACCAGGCTTTGTAAAAGAAAGAAAGCTTACGTTTTTAAGACAACGGATATGAGAGCACGAGATTGGTATGAAAGCGAAATTGAAGAAGAGGGGTTAATGGAGAGATATGATCATGGAATTTGAGAGAGTGAGAATGTTGCGCAGATCGAGGAAGAACAGAGGATAGGATCAAAACAAAATGGCGGAGTAAATGAAGGACTATTTTGTTAAATAGCATATATTTTTTTATTAAAACTTTCATTTGACTCCTTTAATTTATACAAGGCTCTTTTCTTTTGTATATCTATCTATTTTCAGAACGTCCAAATATAATTTCTTCTATTTGTGTTTTTTTTTTTTTTTTGACGTAAATCTAAGGTTTAGCCAGCTTCAATTTCCGTCAATTAGATTTATAATTTTCTGTTAGCATTGTGCCAAAACTTTCTTTTTCTTTTTTTCCTTTAACACAGCCAAAAAGCCTAAATTAAATAATTAATTTTAGTTTTTCTATAGTTTCGCAGCGTCAAAAAAAAAATCCAGGAGAGCACCAAAAAAAAAGAAAATTCCACGGTGTCAAGAAGAAGAGATTGATTCCACGTGGCATCTAGCTTTAGTGTAATCGACATTTGTATCTCTCACGAAGTCTCTAGTAGGTTCTAGTTCAGTAAGGAAGAGAAAAGGCTACGTGAATTCTCTATCTTATTCCAGATGAATCTCCTTCCCTTTACAAAAAGCTCTCTTGCCTCTTTGCTCTCTCACAACATTCACAAAGTTTCCTATCATCTGAAAAAAAAAAATCAATTTGACTATATAGTAGTTTACTTGATTCTCTGCTGAAAGAGAAGACTTGTTACTGAGGATAAGAAGAAGAAGAAGTTGTCTGATTCATTGAAGAAACTCTGCGAAACAAACCCATTTCTCATATCTTTAAGGTAAATGTGCTATAACTATTTTCATTGATTCTTGTTCTTTCTTGGCTTCTCTTCTCTTCAAGATTCGTTTCCTGTGTTTGTTACTTGTGTGTGAAAAGAAGATGCTGAGATTAAGGTTTGTTTGCGTGTGTTTTCAGGGATTACAGAAGGCTGATCGAAGATGAATCCGGAGAAATTTACACACAAGACAAACGAGACGATTGCTACAGCTCATGAGTTAGCTGTGAATGCAGGACATGCTCAGTTCACTCCTCTGCATTTAGCTGGTGCTTTGATCTCTGATCCCACCGGTATATTCCCTCAAGCAATCTCTAGTGCCGGCGGCGAAAACGCTGCACAATCGGCTGAAAGGGTGATCAATCAAGCCTTGAAGAAGCTTCCTTCACAATCACCTCCACCTGATGATATCCCTGCGAGTTCTAGTCTGATCAAGGTTATACGTCGTGCTCAAGCTGCTCAGAAGTCACGTGGTGACACTCATTTGGCTGTTGATCAGTTGATTATGGGTCTTCTTGAAGATTCTCAGATCCGTGATTTGTTGAACGAAGTCGGTGTTGCAACGGCGAGGGTTAAGTCTGAGGTTGAGAAGCTTCGTGGTAAACAAGGGAAGAAAGTGGAGAGTGCTTCAGGGGATACAAATTTTCAAGCTTTGAAGACTTATGGTAGAGACTTGGTTGAGGAAGCGGGGAAGCTTGATCCTGTGATTGGTCGTGACGAGGAGATTAGAAGAGTTGTGAGGATTCTTTCAAGAAGAACAAAGAACAATCCAGTGCTTATTGGAGAACCAGGAGTTGGAAAAACAGCTGTGGTTGAAGGTTTAGCACAAAGGATTGTGAAAGGAGATGTTCCCAACAGTCTTACTGATGTGAGATTGATTTCTTTGGACATGGGTGCATTAGTTGCGGGTGCTAAATACCGAGGAGAGTTTGAAGAAAGATTGAAAGCTGTTTTGAAAGAAGTTGAGGAAGCTGAAGGCAAAGTGATTCTCTTTATCGATGAGATTCACTTGGTTCTTGGTGCTGGAAAAACTGAAGGGTCCATGGATGCAGCTAATCTCTTCAAGCCCATGTTAGCTAGAGGTCAGCTTCGATGCATTGGTGCTACAACGCTTGAAGAGTATAGGAAATACGTTGAGAAAGATGCTGCCTTTGAGAGGAGGTTCCAACAAGTCTATGTCGCTGAGCCAAGTGTGCCTGACACTATCAGTATCCTTAGAGGGCTTAAAGAGAAATATGAGGGACATCATGGTGTGCGGATCCAAGACAGAGCTCTTATAAATGCTGCTCAGCTCTCTGATCGTTACATAACTGGTATGTTAAGATTCTTAATCATTGTCTGAAGTTTGTGGTTTCGTATAGTTTTTGTTCTTGGCATGACATTTTTGTGGTCTTTGTGTGGTTAATCAGGTCGGCATTTACCTGATAAAGCGATTGATTTGGTTGATGAGGCTTGTGCAAATGTGAGAGTCCAGCTTGATAGTCAACCTGAAGAGATTGATAACCTTGAAAGGAAGAGGATGCAGCTGGAAATTGAACTTCATGCCTTGGAAAGGGAGAAGGACAAAGCCAGTAAAGCTCGACTTGTGGAGGTATGATACAGTTTTCTTCTCTCTTTAGTATATAGGATCATTATCCTTGTTCTGGAATAGTTGCTTGTTATCATCTTCTTTTGGGAAGAGTCTTTAATATAGTTTTTTCTCCAACTATGAAATTTTTAGGTGCGGAAAGAGCTTGATGATCTGAGAGACAAGCTTCAGCCTCTCACGATGAAGTACAGAAAGGAGAAAGAGAGAATTGATGAGATTCGAAGGCTTAAACAGAAAAGGGAAGAGCTCATGTTTTCTTTGCAGGAGGCTGAACGAAGATATGATCTTGCTAGAGCTGCTGATCTAAGATATGGGGCAATCCAAGAGGTGGAATCTGCAATTGCCCAACTTGAAGGAACTTCTCCTGATGAGAACGTGATGCTCACAGAAAACGTAGGGCCTGAACACATTGCTGAGGTTGTGAGCCGTTGGACAGGGATTCCAGTGACGAGACTCGGGCAAGACGAGAAGGAGAGGTTGATTGGTCTTTCTGATAGGTTGCACCAAAGGGTTGTGGGACAAAATCAAGCGGTGAATGCTGTTTCTGAGGCAATATTAAGGTCAAGAGCAGGGCTTGGAAGGCCGCAACAACCAACTGGATCATTCTTGTTCCTTGGCCCAACTGGTGTTGGCAAAACTGAGCTCGCTAAGGCTCTTGCTGAGCAGCTCTTTGATGATGAAAATCTCTTAGTTCGGATTGATATGTCGGAATATATGGAACAACACTCTGTCTCTCGCCTTATCGGGGCACCACCTGGGTAATTGGCTAATCCTTTACTTTTCAGAATGTTTGCGTTATGAAGTCTTGTCTTTCTTACTCACATGATTACACTTTCTCAGGTATGTTGGTCACGAGGAAGGTGGACAACTAACAGAGGCTGTTAGGAGGCGACCTTATTGTGTCATACTCTTTGATGAAGTGGAAAAAGCCCATGTTGCTGTCTTCAACACTCTGCTCCAAGTGTTGGATGATGGTCGATTGACAGACGGACAAGGGAGGACCGTCGATTTCAGGAACTCGGTGATAATCATGACATCGAACCTTGGCGCAGAGCACCTTCTTGCAGGGCTAACAGGGAAAGTATCAATGGAAGTGGCTAGGGATTGTGTGATGCGGGAGGTGAGGAAACACTTCAGACCAGAGCTCTTGAACAGGCTTGACGAGATTGTGGTGTTCGATCCCCTTTCACATGACCAGTTGAGGAAAGTGGCCCGGCTTCAGATGAAAGACGTTGCTGTCCGGCTTGCTGAAAGAGGAGTTGCTTTGGCAGTCACTGACGCTGCTTTGGACTATATTTTGGCAGAGAGCTATGACCCTGTAAGTCTCTTCACTTTAATGTAATCTCTATCATGGTAACTCTTTGGTTGGTTGGTTCCGTTGACTGACTCTTGCGGTCGCTGTCTTGTGTTGTATGGGTTAGGTTTATGGTGCTAGGCCGATAAGGAGGTGGATGGAGAAGAAGGTGGTGACAGAACTGTCAAAGATGGTTGTGCGTGAGGAAATCGACGAAAACTCCACTGTTTACATAGATGCAGGCGCTGGTGGATCTGATCTTGTGTACCGGGTAGAAAGTGGAGGTCTAGTGGACGCTTCAACAGGGAAGAAGTCGGATGTACTGATTCATATTGCTAATGGGCCAAAGAGAAGTGATGCAGCTCAGGCAGTGAAGAAGATGAGGATTGAGGAAATAGAAGATGATGATGAGGAGATGGTTGAGGATTAGAAGTCTTGACCGTTCGAGTCTCCAACGTTTAAGTGTGTTTTTAAGGTGTTGTGACTTGAGCTTTTAGAGTCCGAAGAGAATGCCCTGTTTTGGTTTTGGTTCTTTTGGTAGACTATAATGGTGTGAAACTGTAAAAAGTCTACTTCTTTTATGTTCTCGTAATGTAAATCAATCTATTACATAAATCCACTCTACCCATCATAATCTTTTGGGCATTATTAACACTCGGATCTTATCTTGGTCAATTCTCTGCGTCGGTGGTTAAGAGTGTCTTAACAATGTCATCAACCATACCTTTAGCAAGGGGGAAGAAGTGGCCACTTCTCGGAACCTCGTGATAGTGAAGCCAAGGAAGCTTATGTGCAATGTAACGTTGCAGTGTAACAGGCACTAACATGTCCTCATCTCCTTGCCACAAATGAACAGAGCCTTCTTTGTTCGAAAACGGATTTTTGAGTTCTACAGGATCAAACTCCCAATTTCCAAAACCCACAATCATGTCACGGTTAATACTCTCATGTATTCCTTGCTGCCTCACTTGTGCCAAATGTGGTTTCCTCGATGATCCGAGCTTCAAAATGATATCTTTATCGGGCTGAGACAAGATACCGCGATCTCGGTTCGCAACACTCGAACCCGGGAACCAATTTTGTGTGTTCCACCAGTAAATAAGCCAAGGAGCATAGTGAGCAACACGAACCGCCCATTGATCTCTTTTTGGTTGCAAGTTAAAACCTTCAGTGGAAACGTTGAAAGGTAAGTTCTTCCACCAATAGTTAACCACAGGAGCAACTAGTGTTACTCCGGCTAACCGGTGAGGGATGTACTTAAGGCAACCCCATGCGGCTTGTCCTCCCATTGAGTACCCAAGCACGTAGAATCTCGATCCTAGACTCAATTGATCAGCGAGCTCTTCAATATCCAAAACCAAGCTTTTTGGTGTACGATTTGGATCCGGATCACTCTCTCCATAACCCGGTTTATCAAACGAAACCAAATACACGCCTAGTTCTTCAACTAAGTCCTATAAAATGAAACAGATCAAGAAATTGATATGAACCCTAATGTAAGGAATTGGGTATGAACTAAGTACCGGAGAGAGCAGAGTGGCGAAAACAGCGTCGTGTCTACAACTATCGGATCCATGGATGAAGACGATTTTGTGGTTAGCTTTTTCTCTCGGAAGTCCATGCTCTTTATAAGCCAAATGCCTCCCATCTCGCAGCTTCATCCGCGGCGCTGTGATCGGTGGGCCACCGGGGGAGCCACATAGCTTCGGTGGTGGAGGTTTCAAGATTGACTGATAAGTCAACGCCAAGCTTATTCCAACGATGATGATCAAGCTTGAGGAAAGAAGTAAACTGTTTCGAGACCAAGGCTTTGTTAAGCTTCCGCTTGATGATCCAATCGCCATTTCACGATCAGGTTATGTGACTATCAATCAGTGAGATCAAACTATCAAATTTTCATCACTCAAACAAGATGTATATAAATTCAAACGTGTTCCTTAATTCGATAGAAATGTGTAGTTGCGAAAAAGAAAAAGATACACATGTTTGTTTGATCAGAAAATGATACATATGTGTAAGCTGTCAAATTAAATGCTACTATTTGCAAATAGATTACAACTGTCTTAGACTTCAGCTCTCTTCGTTATCTCCAAGATCATCTGTGACCACTTCAGTCAAGTAGACTATTTTGGTTAGTGCAACTTAGTTGTAGCACAAGCACATGTGCTTGTGTTGGATCACTTAGATAATGAGATTAGGCCTAGTTTAGATATACCAAAAACCTAATTAATGATGTATAAACTAAGCAAAGCAGGTGGACAATTTATTAGGTGAACCCTCCATTCTCTTATTTAAAGGACCAACAGACAATTCTCTTTACAAAAAGACCAAAACAAGTTGCTAAAAGATCAAAGTAAAGATTAACAAACATGATAAGCTTGAGAAGACAATTGATAAATTATGATGCTGAACAAACATAACAGGTACATAACTCCATTGTATCCGTGTTTTTTTGGGGCTATACTAGACTTTTTGGAAAACTACAAATGATCAGTACAAACACTAGATGCTCTTTACTTTTTCTATGCATCGGTGGTTAAAAGCGTCTTTACAATGTCATCAACCACACCTTTGGTGAAGTGGAAGAAGTGGCCACTTCCCGGAACCTCATGATAGTGAACCCATGGAAGTTTATGAGCAAGGTAACGCTGCAGCGTCACAGGCACTAACATGTCCTCATCTCCTTGCCACAAATGCACAGAGCCTTCTTTGTTCGAAAACGGATTCTCGACTTCTATAGGATCAAATTCCCAATTCCCAAATCCCACAATCATGTCACGGTTAATACTCTCATGTATTCCTTGCTGCCTTACTTCTGCCAAATGCGGTTTCCTCGAAGAACCAAGCCTCAAAATAATATCTTTATCAGGCTGTGACAAGATACCGCGATCTCGGTTCGCAACACTCGAACCCGGGAACCAATTTTGTGTGTTCCACCAGTAAATAAGCCAAGGAGCATAGTGAGCAACACGAACTGCCCATTGATCTCTTTTTGGTTGCAAGTTAAATCCTTCGGTGGAAACATTCAAAGGTAAGTTTCTCCACCAATAGTTAACAACAGGAGCAACTAGTGTTACTCCAGCTAATCGATGAGGAATGTATTTAAGGCATCCCCATGCTGCTTGTCCTCCCATCGAGTACCCGAGCACATAAAATTTCGATCCTAGACTCAACTGATCAGCGAGCTCTTCAATGTCTGAAACCAAGCTTTGCGGTGTACGATTTGGATCCGGATCACTCTGACAATAACCCGGTCTGTCGAATGAAACCATATATACGCCTAGTTCCTCTACTAAATCCTATAAAATGTAATTGACAAAATGTTAAAGTCTCAATAAAAAAACCGCAAAAGAGACATTCTTAAACCACAATTTCTCACTGAACTACTCCATAATACAAGGAATGTGGAGACCACTCTCACTCCTAGTTCTAGCTCATACACTACGATTAACATACCACTAACCAAATAAAGAATTAAACAACAGTGATCAAAGTATAACATATTAACATACATAACAATTATCTATCAGAAAAGAACCTTAAACTAGAAGCAGACACGCATAATGTTGATAGTGTAATAAGTACCTGAGAGAGGAGAGTGGCGTAAACGGCGTCGTGTCTACAACAATCGGATCCATGAATGAAGACGATTTTGTGGTTAGCTTTTTCTCTTGGATGTCCATGCTCTTTATAAGCCAAATGCCTCCCATCTCGCAGCTTTATCCGCGGCGCTGTGATCAGGGGACCACCGTGTGAGCCGCATAGCTTCGGCGGAGGTGGTTTCAACTTCGATTGATAAGTCAACGCCAAGATTATCCCAACAATCATGATCACACATGAGGGAAGAAGAAAACTCTTTCGAGACGAAGGCTTTAGTAAGCTTCTGCTTGCCATTTCACGAACGGTAAGATGATCGGAGAGGTACGGTGGCCAACGGCGACGGTTCTTGGAAGAGAGTTAACTGTGTAAGAATTACTACAACATATCGTATTTTTCGAACTAAAAAATGGAGAAGCCCATTAATGTTTTGTTTCACTATCTTACTGGATCGAGACTTAAGGCCCATAGGCCCATATTAAATGAAATCTAACGAAGGGAACAAGGGGGGAGCGATATATAAAAGCTAATGGATGATTTAGGGTTTCTTCTTCGTTTCCCCCCTTGTGTAGCAGCAGCAGACTTTGTGTTATTCGGCGGAATCAAAAATGGTGAAGGGACGCCAAGGAGAAAGAGTCAGGTCGTTCTTCTAATTCTCTTTTTGTTCTTCTTCGAGTTTGATCTATCACCAAGCTGGTTTTCTATGGTATCACTTGAGATTTGCTCGTTTGTTCTGTTTTCCTCACTTATCTAAAACTGTTGAACTGATTCTTCATTTTTTAGTGATCTATCTTATCGATTGTAATGGAACATTTTGCTCTCATGTTTTGTACAATAATTGCGAAAATCTGATTTTTTTGTTCAAATGTCATCAAATTTTGCAGACTCTACGTGAGAGGAACCATCCTCGGATACAAAAGGTGACCCATTTCTTTAATCTCTTTGGTTTTCATTTTATACTGTTTTTTAGTATTTAATTTGGCTCCAATAATATTCTATGTAATGAACCTTGGTCAGTGTTTTATGTAAGTGAAGTTCATAGAATCGTATCCGATAAACCAAGATTCTAGTCCGATTGTGAGTCAGAGTAGTTTGCTGATATATTTCACAGAATCAAACTTTTTTTGGGTGTTGTAGAATCTCCGCATTGACATTTGAGACTCTTTATCTAGTTATTTGTCTACATTTTTCTTAGAACACTATTGTGACAATGATCTAGTCCGCACTTGTCTATATCATTCAGTCTACAGTATGAAGTTGTTAACTGAGTTCTGTTCAATTAGCATGCTGAACCAAGTCCTAACAATTTTATACTGCTACTGGTCTGACATTTACTTGAATGTGCAGGTCCAAGTCTAACCAGTATCCAAACACATCACTTATCCAGATCGAAGGGGTCAACACCCAAGAGGAGGTTAACTGGTACAAGGGAAAGAGGATGGCTTACATCTACAAAGCTAAGACAAAGAAGAATGGTAGCCACTACCGTTGCATCTGGGGAAAAGTTACCAGGCCTCACGGTAACAGCGGTGTTGTCCGTGCCAAATTCACATCGAACTTGCCTCCTAAGTCCATGGTACTTAAACAGATTCTATAACCATTCATCTTTTTTTCTTGAGAAGTGAAATCTTTTGCTTGGGGTTTTAACTGGACACTGTTTATTAATTTCTTGCAGGGAAACAGGGTGAGAGTCTTCATGTACCCGAGTAACATATGAAGCAATGCAAAAGGGCTTAAACGTATAATTTAGCCACCTTGGTTTTGTTCACTAGTTTGTTATTTTGTATTTGATATTGAAAGCATTTCCTTTCTTTGTTTGAAGTGTTTGGAGATTCTCTAAATAGACTTTGATCATGGATCTGGTTTTTAATCCCCAAGTTAGAATCGTTTTCTTCCCCTTATATTGAGTTGAAAGATATCAATCTTCTGGTCTTATTGAGAAGTGTAATCTTGCAATGAGTTTAGCTCCTCTATTTGCTGCCACTCTTTCCCCAACCAATTTGTATTCCACCAGCAAGTTCAAAACATATAGGATCTCAGAAGATTGATACATTAAGGATGGCCAAACTTTTGGCTATTTGCAGCTCCTACCAATTCCACATCTTCCATAGCAAACAGAACTTTGTGGCTAATCATACTTTCAATTGCCCACACAAAACTGATAAGATTGTCTTCTTGTTTTGACCTTAAGTTTGTAAAAGCACTCCTGCTGTGTAACAAAATCCCTCCTGACTCATCTCTTAACATTCTTGCAGAGTCTGCCAAAGAGTTTTTTTTGTGACCAGGCAGAACCAATGTTGCATTTTAAGCACCCTTCTGGTGGTGGGCTCCATGCATCATCAACAGGAGTAGTGCCAGTTTGAGACAAGGATCTGTCATCTGTTTCAGCACTCTCCCCTGAGATTGACTCCAAAATTTGAGCAGCAAACCAATCTGTCAACATCACTTCTAATCTTCTCAGCCGTCTCAATGGGAGAAAAACTTTTGCCTTCAAAGACAAATATGTTCCTGTTTTAAAATTATAGCATTTTTTGAAATGACAAACAAAACTTTACAATATTATCTCTAAGAAACATTTTTTAAATTACCGATTTACCCTTAAAATACTGTATGTTAAAGTCCTAAAAGCCAAAATTGATAATCACTCAAAATAATTAAAAACCATGAGCTGATGTTAGTTGTAATTGGGACTCGAATTGTAATATCATAAGCCCAATAAATTTTTATTGGGCTTAGCTAGGCGCAACTTTGAAATTTTAATCAGAATTTTGTTCTCCTGTAAACAAAAAAAATACCAACAAACCTAAGATTCGTTGAGAGGAGACCAGACAAAGAACTGTGTGTCGACTGCCGTACTCTCGGAGTCGGAGCTTCGGTCCCGTTAAGACAGTTGCAGAGAAAAACCTTAAACGCCTTTTTTACTTTCGTTGTTGTTCAGGACATCTCTCGCTATGTATACCTCCCAAGCAACTCGTGCGGCTCTGTTCCTAAACGTAAATATTCTCTTACTTATTCTTTTCAGTGGTCCAAGTTTTGTATCCATTGATTGATGAACTTAATTACTGCATAAACTTATCGTGGATTGATTAATAGGGATGACATCTAAAAGTACTATATCGAGAATTTGAAGATGTGTTGATGTTGTTAAGTAAACGGAGGGAGTTGAATGCAGTAACTTAGGACCCTAATCTCGTAGAAACTTCATATTTTTTGGCATCCGTAATGTTTTCGTTTTTAACAAGTTACTGGTTTTTGCAGGGTTCCAATAGACAAGCGATGCTTTTGCAGAGAAGCTCAACCAGTCAGTTATGGGGTTCTGTTACAACGAGAACTTCACGGCTGTCTCTGAATCGAACAAAAGTTGCTAGCTTGATATGTTCTGCTCAACCTAATAAGCCTAAAGCAGCTGTTTCTGCTGGTTCTTTTGTTTCTGCTGATGAGCTACCGAGCTTGGTTGAGAAACCTGCTTCAGAGGTTATCCATTTCTATCGTGTGCCTCTGATTCAAGACAGCGCAAACGCGGAACTGCTGAAGGCGGTTCAAACCAAAATCTGCAACCAGATTGTTAGTTTGACAACAGAACAGTGTTTCAATATTGGGCTTGAAGCTAAGTTAGAAGACGAAAAGCTCTCGGTTCTGAGGTGGATTCTTCAAGAAACATATGAGCCAGAAAATTTAGGTACTTTTCTTGTCAAGCTCTTTTTTCTCTTTGGTTACATAATTCTTGGGGTTCTCTGGCATTGATGGTTGAGTTAAATTTCAGGTAAGGATAGTTTTCTTGAGAGGAAGAAGCAGGAAGGACTCCATGCTGTAATTGTTGAAGTTGGACCCAGATTGTCCTTTACAACAGCATGGTCCACCAATGCAGTTTCAATATGTAAAGCATGTGGGTTAAACCAGGTGACTCGCTTAGAAAGGTCTAGGAGGTACCTCTTGTTCAGCAAGGAGCCACTGTTGGAAAATCAAATAAAGGAATTTGCTGCAATGGTACATGACAGAATGACCGAGTGTGTGTACACTCAAAAGCTGATTTCATTCGAGACAAATGTGATTCCAGAGGAAGTAAAGTATGTGCCTGTGATGGAGAAGGGACGAAAAGCGCTGGAAGAAATCAACCAGGAGATGGGTTTAGCCTTTGATGAGCAAGATTTGCAATATTATACTAGACTTTTCAGAGAGGACATCCAGCGTGATCCTACCAATGTGGAGCTATTTGATATCGCTCAATCCAACAGCGAGCACAGTCGACACTGGTTCTTTGCTGGGAACATGGTTATTGATGGAAAGCCAATGGATAGGTCTCTTATGCAGATTGTAAAGAGCACTTGGGAGGTAACAATAAAGGACTACAGTCAAAATTTCTCTCCTTTTCTGTAGTTTGAAATTTTAGTTCAAAATAATTCACTCTTATCTTTCGTGTTGAATCTTGCAGGCAAATCGAAATAATTCTGTCATTGGGTTTAAGGATAACTCTAGTGCTATTAGAGGCTTTCTGGTGAACCAGCTACGGCCTCTACTTCCTGGTTCTGTGTGCCTACTTGATGTCAGTGCACGTGATCTCGACATATTGTTTACAGCAGAGACCCATAATTTCCCTTGTGCTGTGGCTCCTTATCCTGGCGCTGAGACAGGTGCTGGAGGTCGAATCAGGGATACACATGCAACAGGAAGAGGTTCTTTTGTGGTTGCATCCACTTCTGGTTACTGTGTTGGGAACCTTAACATGGAGGGTTCTTATGCTCCATGGGAAGACTCGTCTTTCCAATACCCATCGAATCTAGCCTCACCTTTACAGATACTCATCGACGCTAGTAATGGTGCATCTGACTATGGGAATAAATTCGGAGAACCCATGATTCAGGGATATACCAGGACTTTTGGAATGAGACTGCCAAGTGGGGATAGACGAGAATGGTTGAAGCCGATTATGTTCAGTGCAGGGATTGGCCAGATTGATCATACTCATATAACTAAAGGCGAGCCAGAGGTTGGGATGCTTGTTGTTAAGATTGGTGGACCTGCTTACCGCATTGGCATGGGAGGTGGAGCAGCTTCGAGTATGGTTAGTGGTCAGAATGATGCAGAGCTTGATTTCAATGCTGTGCAACGTGGAGATGCCGAGATGTCCCAGAAGTTGTACCGTGTTGTCCGTGCTTGTATTGAGATGGGTGAGAAGAATCCCATTATCAGCATTCATGATCAAGGTGCTGGTGGAAACTGCAATGTTGTCAAAGAGATTATTTATCCACAGGGTGCAGAGATTGACATAAGAGCGGTTGTTGTGGGTGATCATACTATGTCCGTGTTGGAGATCTGGGGAGCAGAATATCAAGAGCAAGATGCAATTCTGGTGAAAGCTGAGAGCCGGGAGATTTTGCAATCAATCTGTAAGAGGGAAAGGCTTTCAATGGCTGTGATTGGAACAATTAATGGGAAGGGTCGCTGTACTTTAATTGACAGCACAGCTGCAGCGAAGTGCAGTAAAGAAGGGCTACCTCCACCTCCCCCTGCTGTGGATCTTGAACTCGAGAAGGTTCTCGGTGATATGCCTAAGAAGACGTTTGAGTTCAACCGCATTGCTTATGCACGGGAGCCCCTTGATATTGCTCCTGGGATTACATTAATGGATTCTTTGAAAAGGGTTCTGCGATTACCATCAGTGTCTTCGAAACGGTTTTTGACAACCAAAGTGGATAGATGTGTGACAGGTCTTGTTGCTCAGCAGCAAACAGTTGGACCATTGCAGATCACCCTTGCTGATGTTGCAGTTATCGCACAGACATTCTCAGATGTAACAGGTGGTGCATGTGCCATTGGCGAGCAACCGATCAAAGGATTGCTTGATCCAAAAGCCATGGCTAGACTAGCTGTTGGAGAGGCTTTGACAAATCTGGTTTGGGCAAAGGTAACTGCACTTTCTGATGTTAAAGCCAGTGGTAATTGGATGTATGCTGCCAAGCTTGAAGGAGAAGGATCAGCGATGTATGATGCTGCAATTGCTCTATCTGAAGCGATGATTGAACTTGGTATTGCAATTGATGGTGGAAAAGACAGTCTTTCAATGGCAGCTCATGCTGATGGTGAGGTTGTTAAAGCTCCAGGAAATCTTGTGATCAGTGCCTATGTCACCTGTCCAGATATAACAAAGACAGTGACTCCGGATCTGAAACTAGGAGATGATGATGGTGTTCTCTTGCATGTTGATTTGGCAAAGGGAAAGCGGAGATTAGGTGGATCTGCTCTGGCTCAGGTGTTTGGTCAGATTGGAAATGATTGTCCTGATCTTGATGATGTCCCATATCTGAAAAAGGTTTTCGAAGGCATTCAAGCTCTCATTTCAGAAAACTTGGTATCTGCTGGACACGACATCAGTGATGGCGGACTAGTAGTAGCAGCTTTGGAAATGGCTTTTGCTGGAAACAAAGGTATAAATCTTGATTTGGCTTCAAACGGAATTAGCCTTTTTGAGGCTTTGTTTTCTGAAGAACTTGGTCTCGTGATGGAGATAAGTAAGACAAATCTAGAGGCTGTGATGGAAAAACTCCGTGGTTTCGATGTTACTGCTGAGATCATTGGAAAAATCACGGACTCGCCTTTGATAGAGGTAAAAGTGGATGGGATTACTCATTTGAGTGAGAAAACTTCATTCCTCAGAGACATGTGGGAAGACACCAGTTTCCAGTTGGAAAAGCTGCAACGATTGGCATCTTGTGTAGAGATGGAGAAAGAAGGTTTGAAGTTTAGGCATGAGCCTAATTGGAAACTCTCATTTACTCCTTCCTCGACCAATATTAATTATATGTCTCAGGGTATGATCGCTATCTATGAGGTGTTTTCTTTCTTTAATCATTTATGTAGCGTAGATTTCCTGATGAAGTTTGTTTATTGTATATGCTCTCAGATGTTAAGCCAAAAGTAGCAGTGATCCGAGAGGAAGGCAGCAATGGAGACAGAGAAATGTCGGCTGCATTTTATGCTGCTGGTTTTGAACCTTGGGACGTGACAGTGTCTGATCTTCTAGGCGGAGATATCACCCTTGATCAGTTCCGCGGTATTGTGTTTGTGGGAGGGTTCAGTTATGCGGATGTCCTCGACTCAGCCAAAGGATGGGCTGCTTCAATAAGGTTCAATGAGTCTGTGTTGAGTCAATTTCAGGAGTTCTACAAAAGACCAGACACGTTCAGTCTTGGAATCTGCAATGGATGCCAGTTAATGGCTCTGCTAGGATGGGTTCCAGGTCCTCAAATTGGTGGGTCACTTGATACGTCACAGCCGAGGTTTGTTCACAACGAATCAGGAAGGTTCGAGTGCAGGTTCACAAGCGTGACCATAAAGGACTCGCCATCGATAATGCTGAAAGGAATGGAGGGGAGTACTTTAGGGGTTTGGGCGGCTCATGGAGAAGGACGGGCTTATTTCCCAGATGAAGGAGTCTTGGACCATATGCTTCACTCAGATTTGGCACCATTGAGATACTGTGACGATGATGGGAACATAACCGAAGCTTATCCTTTTAACCTCAATGGTTCACCGTTGGGAATAGCTGCTTTATGTTCACCTGATGGGAGACATTTGGCGATGATGCCTCATCCTGAACGTTGTTTCTTGATGTGGCAGTTTCCGTGGTACCCAACAAGCTGGGACGTTGAGAAAGCTGGGCCGAGTCCATGGTTGAAGATGTTCCAGAATGCTAGGGACTGGTGCTCTCAGCTATAGAGTCATGTGAAGCCTGTGTTCTTATAAATTTTATCTGCAGGATTTTATTGTGCGTTTGGTGTTTTTTGCAGAGTTTTTGAAAGTCGTCGACAAAATCATGTGCTTTTAGTGAGACTTGATGAGTGTTTTTGTCCTTCACGTTGTATTCAAACTCTGGAAATTAAGCATGAGTTACTCACTTTGATCAATTGTGCTATCTCTAAGTTGGGTTTTATCTCACTTTGATATCTTGTATACTACTATGCTTATCCATGGAATATCTTTGTACCGACAAGTCGATTTCTTGAGAACAATGAGGCGCATAAGGGTGGTTTCGAGAAGCCAAACATGGATTTGACAAAGGAGAATAGAAACCGGAGTCGTGATTCCACAATCTTAATTATGATAAATACTATATATGTATACTTATAAAGACAACAAATGCAATTCTCCAGCCAACCTTTGATAGATTTCCTCTCTGCAAAATCAACATACAAGCAGTCGGTACACATAGTTTGGTCATCAATTCGTTTGCACTACAACAATGTCAAAACGTAACTAATTTGCCCTTGTTCATCGTGTCCATGTATAAATTTAATCAAAAAATGCAATTCTCCAGCCAAAATTGAGCAATGGATCATCGGGATTTCACTGTCGCATGACCGCTATCAGCCAAATGCTTGTGTAGTTTTGTTCTGGCCATAGTAGATAAATGGTGGGTCAACATTTGAATGATACAAAACACACTGCTGGAAAATAAGAGAAATGACAGAAAGAATAAATATCTAATGAACCAACCTCGACTCAAACTCCTCTCCACATCTATCGCATTCATTATTACTGTTTTTCTTCGCCGTGCCCTGCATTTTGATATATATGATTTCAAGAATTATCACACCAAATATGTGATTTAGTGATGCTACAAGGGGAGAAAGATTTTACCTTGGTTTTCATTCCTCTGGTGGATTTCTTTGATCTGGGAGCCTTCTTGTAATCCTGCGCCTCCATGTCTCGATTTACATATGGAGTATCATCAGTTTCACTGCTCTTTTCCGTTAATCCACCAAGGTTATTCTTATCTTTACCCTTTTTGCTTCTGCGCCTCCGGCCTGTGCTCTTCCTGTTATCATACTCCATTGAATCTGCCTCATCCTTCGGAGAATCCTCAAATGCTACGGAAGCTGAGTCCGTTGCATTCATATTTTCATCTGGATTACCCTCGTCTCCAGGTATCTGAACATTGCTGGTGTCATCTGCCATGTCTTTTCCAGCATTCTGTTTATTTCTCTCCTCCTTGGCTTCTTTATTCCTACCTGTGCTTTTCTGGTTATTAAATTCGCTAAACTCTGCTGTGTCACTCTCAATCTCGACTTCAATTTCATCTTCTTCCTTTGATACCACATTCTTTCGCTTATTCTTCTGTCCAGATACCATTTTCTTGAGTAGACTCATCTCGTCATCGACATCCTCATCCTCACTTTCACTAGATCCTTTTATATCCTCCTCTGCCACAAAATACTCCTCATCAGTTTCATCAGCTTCACCTGCAACTTCCTCCTCAACATCTTTTTCTTCACCGTCGATATTTAACCCCTCCTGAAGCTTCTCATGCAGCTGCTCTACACTTTCAGGTGGGTCCAATGGCCCATCAATCTCTTCCTCCTCTATTTCCTCTTCATAGTCAGTGAATGACTCTCTCAACTCCGCCACTTTCTCTTTGTGCTTCTTCGACTGTTCGTGGTTTTTCCACTGCTTCTCACTTTTGAACTTCTTGCTACAAACAATGCAATAGAGCTGCTCATTCTTCCTCTTGGCAACATCATCCTCCTCTTTCAATACATTGAACCCTGCCTCTTCCTCCTCTCCATCCTGAGCCTTTGCCCAATCAGGCTCCTCATAGTTCATAGCTCTCTCCAATCTCTCCTTCTCCATCTTCTTCTTCCTCTCCCTTTCCTCCTCCTTTTTCTTCTCCATTTCTGCATTCTTCTTCACCATCATGTCAATCACTCTCTTATCCCTCTTCTTCACAAACTCTGCCAAACCTCTCACAGTATCATTATACTCTCTTTTAGCTTTCTTCCTGACCTTCTTGTTCTCCTCCTCCATCAACCTTCTCGACTTTCGATTCGGTCCAGCCATCACATCATACTCATCCACCCAGCAGAAATCCATAACAGTGGCAAAACCTAACCAGTAATTATAAAACGCCGTCACCTGAGCGTACGGACTCTCTAGATTCCCCATAATCGGAGCTTCCCTCACAGAATCCATCCTCAACCCTAAAGTTCTGGCGAACTTAATCTCGTTAAGGTAAACACTATTAAACACATCGTAATAAACCTTGTAGAATCCTTTTCCGGTATCCGAATATCCAGAATATACAGTGGTTGAGAAGAAAGCGAATAGATCCGGAACAGAGCCACCAGGCATTCCACCTGATTTGGAGCCACCGGCTGAGCCATTGTCAGCGAATAGAATCTGAGATCGGTGAGAATCATACCAGGCTCGCTCCTTGGGATCGGATAGAACCTCGTAAGCGTGAACGAGCTCTTGGAACTGGGCGGTGGCTTCAGCCTCAGATAATCCACCGGCTTTCATAAGCTTGTCGGGGTGACGCTGCAGAGCTAAACGCCGATAAGAGGATCGAATCTCGTCCGGCGAAGATTCCTTGCTGATACCGAGAACTTCGTAGTGGCATCGTTTCTCTGAGCGAGACGAAGACGCCATCTCCTGATTTTTTAGGGTTTAGGCTATTTTCTCTTTGTTCGATTTTAAACGCATACCCAGTTCGAGCTGTCTAAAGATTTGACCTTGGAGATGTATATATACAGTCCAATAAACTTATACTAATCATTCCATTCTTAATTTAAACGAAAATTAAAGAAAAGTATCTTATTAAAGAAAATATCAGATTGTTGTTAACAGTATCTTAGAAGAGCAAACAAAACATTGAAGCCATTTACAGACAAGTTTGTGAATGCTCCTCACTCTTTATACTTGGAGACAATTATCTCACTAATTCTCACCAACCTCACGCACTGATGAAGAAGAAGATGTTTTCCTCTCTATGCTCAAATTTGAGACGACATTGTTATTATTATTACCTTTTTCTCTGAAATTATCTCTAAGGAATTCAACGGCCATGAAGGTGAGTGCTGAGGCCGGAATATACCACATGACCCTTGGGACACTTCCCCGGAAAAAACCCTCTGGACCTTCCTTCCTCCATATCTGCCCAACTGCATCCAGCCATCCCTTGTACCTAATATTCAAAGAGATTACCAAAGTTAAATAAAAAACAAGTTATTTCAATCTTATTAGCATGCTATTTAGATGATCATTGGAATCTTTAAGAATATGAGACATACTTGATCGTTGATCCTTGCACTTGCAGTCTTGTTTTTACAACATCCAGAGGAGTTGTGAGGTAAGCGCTTAGTCCTGGAGAGACATTAATTAAAGCATGGGTCATGGATGAGATATTTGGAACGGATTCTTTATAACTGATCTCATTCTAGCGTACCACCAGCTAATCCTCCCAATACGAGACCCTCTATCGAACTGTTGACTCCATATTGTGGAAACTTTTTCTTTGCCTGATCTGTTAGATCCTTTAATGCTTCATAAAACACTACCTGAGAGGAAAAAACAGAGAGAACATGAGGAGACATATACCTTGAGATGAATGGAGGTAACAGTTTCACTGAAGTGCCACTGAACATAGTCATACCATAAGACCAGCAAAAGGCACATCCCTCGCTAGTGTAGACCAATATCTGCCAGAGGAAAAAGGAAAATTATAATTATAACAAGGGTCTCTTGACACGAATGCAACAATTAGAATGATGTATCCAATTTACATCATAATAGCCCCAATTACATACCCAGCATACAGTCCTTTAGGCCCTTGCTCTTTCCATATTGAGCATCCAGCCTGAAACATACCAGTATAATAACCATACATGTCACCTCTTGGTTTCACAGGAACGCTGTTCCTCGAAATAAAAGAGCTCCAGGAGCTACTAGTGCCTTGAATTTGCATCCGCTGCTTTATGACTTCACAAGGAACATATACGAAAGAACCAAGCGTATCACCTGAAACAAGGAAGGAGGCAGCAGAATATAAAGGAATCAGAAGCTTTATAACTTCAGATAACTCTAGGTTTACTTTCATTTTCAATCTTTTTGGGAATCCCCTCATGAAGTGTATGAAAAACATACAGCCACAATTTTTCATGATATTCACAACAAGGCCAGTCAATGACGTCTCAAGATAGAGTAATAAAAATTGCAGTTCTTTATATTCTCAAGTACAATCAGCACTTCCTGCAACCTTGCTCTTGTGTGGTTTGGTGAAAACCTGGATCTTATCATTTAAAGACCCACCATACACGTAAGTTAGAATCATCACATAACATTCACATGTCTGATAATATCTGATTCTTCTGCCAGTTTATATCTAGTTTATTTCTGCTGCATGCTTGGCATTCTATATCTATTGACACTTAGGTAAACATATGTTTCCCTCCTATCTTTACCATTATTTCAATGATAAGATAACTGAGTGAGGAGACACTTAGATAACATACCAATAGCTCCTGCTATAAAATGCGCCCAGTGCCCCGCTAAGCTGGGATGATAATCTTCAATCCAATTCTTTGTGGACTCAATAAAACCAAAGTAGGTTGCTCCAGTGGCAAGAGATCCAGTGACTCCAGGAGCAATGCCCCTATAAAAGCCTAAAATAAGGTCAGTAGCAAAATAATATAAACAAAAAATACGGAGCATAGATAGTTTTCTGTTCTAAGTTTGCAGCACAAACATGTACTGCACAGACAGTGTGTTGCTTAGAATGATGATAAGTAGGAAACAAAGGCATGCCTCAAGAAGAGAAAAAGGGAATACATATTACATTTTACAAAGAGAATGGAATAAAAATACATCCAAACTTAAAAGCTGGAAGAAGATGAGGAAAAGAGTATGGATGATGTACCTTTTAATCCATCACCAACCCAGACAGTTCGGAGCATTTGCGGAATACTCTTTTGTCTCTGAAATTAACAACTTAACACGATTAGAGATGATATACTCCAAAAAATGAAGGTAAGCACACAATCAGGTCTAATCTGTATTTCTAAAATAAAACACAGTTCTTTTTTAAAGCCAAAGGTAATTGAAAGTGATGTCTGGTTAATAATACCTGAGTTGCATTCATAATAATCTGACTCTGAAGTCTGGTTTTGAGAGTATCCACGGGATGCATCATTCCTTCTCCAAAAGCTCCAGCTATACCTCCCCATAAGAACTCTCTCCAAACTACATCAATGTGTTGGACGTTAGACTAATTGACCAGACTTACAACTATCGGAATCCGATGAAAGTATGCCACTGAACATGATCCAGGTGTTGTCACCACAATCACCAGACGAAATCTCAACATTTCGCTAAAAATCTCATCTTCTAAGCGTAATCATGATCATCAACCAAATCTACAATGATTGGCGCGGCAATAGACCAAAGAGAACGATGAGGAGAAGAAGAAAGAGACTCATCGCTTACCGAAAAATTGATTCGGTGTGGCTTTGATTTCAACGCTCTTACGATAACTCAGAGGAGATTGCTCATGGCTCGAATCCGAGCTCTCGTTAGCCATTTCCGTAGCAGAGAGAAGGTAACCTTCCCAGAGTTGTTAGGTAGGGTTTACGAGGTTTTAACGAAAGCACAGTTGCGCTTTTCGCAAATTCGCCGTGTCCGGCGACGAATACCAATTTACTGAAAACAATTAAAATATTATTCCCAGAAAATCTTATGGTAAAACTGTAATTTCTTCAGTTCATTAGTCCTTTTCACTAACTAAACTCTTCTCCAGGAAATCGAAAACGAAATCGGCGGCGAGTTTTCCGGTGTATAAATTTTCTGGTTTGATCATCTTTCCTCCTTTTTCCGGAATTCAGCTTCGTTGCAGCCAAAGCAGATTGGATCGTCTTCAATTTTGAGAATCTTGTGTTAACTCATTGAATTAGTAGTCTTTAGTAGAAAATCTTCAATAATAAACATGTCTCTGTTATAAAGTTATTACAGTTTTATTATTTGACCTCAAATGTTAGAAAACATGAAAAAAACGCGACCAACAATAGAGGTTCCTACATGATAAACAACCACAAACGTCAAAAGTAAAAATTAAGAAACTTCCATTAGTTTAGACTGAACACGCAAAACAAAAGTTCCAGGACGGCCGCAAACGTAGGCGGCTCAACATTGTAGAGACTAGGCTCTCTTAGCAACATCACCATCGTCAGTATGATCAAACCCATCTGAACCATTCTCTGTTTTACCGTTCTCTGCATCACCAAATTGATTGTCACTGCCACCAAATTGTTCATCGCCGCCAAAACCGCTTTCAAGCTGATGATCCGTATCATTGCCTAATGGTTGGTTACTGCCAAACTTGTCATCAAAGCCAGCATTAGTGGAGCTGCCTTGGGCAAAGTTGTCACTTCCACCAACACCACCTGCAACACCATATCCACCACTGCCAAAATTGCTTCCATAACCACCACCACCACCAACGGCATTGCCACCATAAGGAGAGTTACCTCCATACCCACCACCAGCACCAGTATTTCCACCATAAGAAGAGTTCCCTCCGTAACCACCAGCACCACCTCCATAACCACCGGTATTGCCTCCGTAACCCCCGGCTGGAGCACCGTAACCACCATCTGGAGCACCATATCCACCACCAGGACCACCAAATCCCCTTCCTCCAAACCCACTTCCTCTTTCAGTTGCGTAATTCACCCTAATTCTTCGACCATGAAGGTCCTGTATGCCAGCAAAAACAAAAACAGAAAAAAAAACAATTGACAATGCTAAACAAAGAAGGTACAATTTCACTCTTTTCTGATTCATCTAGACAACCTTAATACAAAGCTTTTTTTTATAACGAGATATACAATCCACAAATAGAATGATAAATTGCTCCACATTTCAGGCCTTCATTAAAAAAGAGCAAGTCGCTGCTTAACAGATGAATAGCATTTCAATCTAGATGATGACACCTACCCTATCTATGTTGCCAATGTTGAAAGGCCAAAAACCTTAAATGTTCTAGAAACATGCATCATCAGGGCACAACCGATTTTGAAGAAGGTAAAACATACAGAACAAGACATTGAGCCAGAAAAGGAAAAGAAATGACAAAGGAATAAGCCACACAACACTTCAAAAGACGCTGCAACATTTGTTTGTTACCTGTCCATCCAATTGCATGGCATTACTAGCCTCCTCGCTTGAAGTAAATGTTACGAAAGCAAAGCCCCTTGATCTGCCAGTTTCACGGTCCACAATAATTTTCGCTGCAATTAATAAAAATGAGTCAGCTGCCAAAAGTAATACGACAAAAGTTAATCAGAAGTAAGGAGTTAAAACTTAAAAGGCTAGAGTTTTGCAATAACTTGAAAGGAGATAGCTAGCTACTACCATCAACAACTTCTCCATATTTGCTAAAAGCTTCTCTTAAGCCAAACTCATCAGTGCTGTAGGAGATACCTGAATCAACATAGACAATTTTGAGACGAACAAGCAGAGAGAAATAACCAAAAAAAAAGTGTGTACACTCTCGCACAACGGAAATAGAGATATAGCCACCTCCAACAAAGATTTTCGACGAAGACATGCAACGGATGGTCTGTAGCATTGAGCTAGAGGCAGTGACATGTGTGCTGGTCTGACTAAATATCCTTCCAACTTTACTTAAGAAAGCCATGTGGGATATACCCGTATTCTGCAAGCAAATGAAAGAGCATTCACTTAATGGTTAGACAAATTAAGGACATACCAAAATATAGATGGCGATTTCAGAAATCCAGAATCATAAGATAAAAATCATGAATAAAACGTGAGACCCCATCACTTCAATCGTCAATAGAAGTAAGAAAAAGAACTTCTTTCATAGAATAAATCATGCACAATACAAGAAACATAAAAAACTTGATGGTCGGTTCTCATGTTTTGTTATACGTATGGTGACCGAAAGATTATCAGACACGAAAAATCTATGCTGTCACAATACCAGATTACAAAATTTCTAATTCCAGCAACAAACATTACTTCGAAGGGAGAATTTTATAAAAATTTAATCAAAGCTTACAAAGGTCAACTCACTAAACCCCATATATCTCGTCTTTCAGTAGTCAGAACCATGAAATGAAACATCAATAAGCACATCTAAACTCCAAATCAAAGTCCTAGGCTTGCAGACGAGAATCGTGAATAAACAGAGAAATGAAACATCGGAATAAGAAGATCGTATAAATGAAATCAAAAGAAATTAACAACTTAAAACACAAAGAAAAAGAAGAAAAGACGAGAGACTGTACCCACTCACTAGGGTTTAACGAAGATGATCTCTCTGGAAGCGTCTTTCAATTCTCGCCAGTAGTGAAAACCTTGAAACCAATGTACGAGAGGCTTATGGTATAGAGTTTCCCTTATCCTGTCCGTTGATTTATTTGTTCTAATCTTGACCGTTGTTGATCTGGATTCATCCGCTGATGAGTTTTATATTGACCCGGTTTAACTAAACCAATCGAATTAAGTCGAAATCGAAACCGGATTAAAACGATCAATCTTTTTGAACTTTACTTAGCAATGGCGAAAAATAGTTGATTAAATTGGGCATTAATTATTATAAACAGTAAGAAAAGAAAAAACTCCTTGACGCATGCATGTCCTTTAAACTCTCAATTTCCAAATTCCGGAACCCCCAAACAAAAAAACATCTTCTGAAATTTTCTAAAATTTATCTCTTCTTGTTTGTGTTCATCGTCTTCATCGTCATCCTCTAAGAAACGTAAGGCTAATTAAATCTCTTCGTTAACTGTCATTGATGTTTTTTTTTTTAATTTATGAAATCTATAATTCTTTGTCATCTCTTGGTTACGTTGCAGATTGAAAATATTGGCAAGAAATAGTTAAAACCCAAAGAAACAAATTCTTACGTTTTGGAATCAATGGAATCTCAAGAACAAAGTTTTTTTAACCCCACGAACCAAAGCTCGAAAAACTTAGCATCTAAACCTGAGACAGAAGATCTAATCTCACGACTTTCATCTTCTTCTTCCTCGTCTTGTTCTTCCATAGAAGCCGAACCAAGACCTGATCAGAATCTAAACAACAATGTAGAGCAATCTCCTCCGACACAAGTCATGGAGAGATCCACAAACGACACAACCACAACGACCTCGACCCCTACTACACCTCCTTACAGAATCCCTTCACACGTTTTCGCAAGAACACCCTCTACAGCTCCAGTTGAATGGAGCACTATGTCCAATGAATCTCTCTTCAGCATCCATATGGGTAACAATAGCTTCACCGGAGGAGATTATTTCAAATCCGGCGAGCTCACGTTTCCTCAGCCTCCTTCACCAATTACTCCTACTTTGCCTTCTCCTTTACCATCCCCGCCCCACAACGCAAACCAAGGAGAAGCCGGAGGAGGAGGAGGACGAGGACGAGTAGTGGTGGCTGAGGCCAAAACTCCGGTGGATATAGGCAAGAAAGCAGCTGAAACAGACAAAGCTTACCGCGCAAGTAAAGAAGATGAACAAAAAGCTGCAGCTAGTATAAGAGAGGTTATAATGGCTAATGAAGTTGCTAACAAAGACAACAACAACAAAACCAATAAACTGGATCGTTCGGTTTCTCGTCGCTCGGAAGATTTTAGCGTCAAGTCTTTCGCTTTTCCAGTGTAAGAAATAAAACTTTTTAAGATCATCTGTTTCATGTCTCTAAATAAAAATGTGTTTTCTTTTCTCACTTTTTTTTGGTTGCTTATTCGATAGATTGGGGAATGCAGACAAGGGCGGGCTACAAGGTTCCATGCCTCCAAAGAAGCAGAGGAAGCCTTCGCAGCCAGAGACACCAAAGATTTCGAATGAGGCTGAAGTAGATGAAGGATTGAAGAAAGAGGAAGCTCCAAAATCAGTAGCTTCTACGGCAGAAGCTGATCGTGCCTCTAATCGCAACCCCAAATGGCTATCTTGCTTCCCGTGCTGCACAAGCTTCTGCGTCTAAATGAAACCTCTTTCTGATGGGATTGAGTTTGATTTGTGTACTATCGTTTCAGTTTGGTAGAGAAAGTGTTTCCTTTTTCTTGGTATTATAGAAGTTTGTTCCAAGATTTACAAAATCGTTTTAACTTTTGTGTAATCTTGTGAAGTAAAAGACTACAGTTTGATAAGGTTGCGTCCCTTTTTCTTTGATCTGATCTTTAAGACTCCTCTCCTTCTTAATCACTGTGTTCTTCTTAAGAATGATCATTAAGACTTTATTCTACACAATTGATGGCAAACAATAGGTTACTGATAGGTGTTAATGTGGGACTTCAAGCCTTTGCATAAGGGCGGACCAATGAGGCAATTTGACCCAGAAGCTGTCGTGGAGACTTGGAGGTATCAGGTAATGGAGATGTCCATTCTTGAAAGTTATGGAGGCTGCCTGTGAAATCAGTGAAGAGTCCATCAACTCCAATCTCATTGATCCAGTAGTCGTACTCCTTATATGGGTCTTGGCTAAAGTTAAAGTGTAAGTATTCGTTTTCATTCCTGTACGTATATGGATGCACCTGAGTTTGTATCACAAAGAACATGGTCAACAAGTTATCAGCGTGTGAAACTGACTCTCAGTCTCCGGATGAATCCCAAATCTTACCTGTAGATTATGTGCGTGAGCCCTTTTGACCAAATCTGTGGGGGCTAGCATATAATTGTTATTTACTGGAACAACTGTATCTTTCCATGGTCCGATCCCCACAACATATTGCTTAATGTAGTTGAAATACGCATCTGATGTGATCTCTGCGTATGTCTGCTTAGATTTTTAAGAAAGAACGATCAGTCACTTTTAATAGAAGCAAAAGAATTTTCAAGAATCGTAAACAATATGACGAGCAGAGCATTGACCTGGTTAGTGTCTTGCGTTGGCATGATAACATCGTCTATTAGAAGGACTTTCGGCGAGTCAGTCAAATTTGATATGTACACGAGTGAAGTTGGTGCAAATGACTGAATAAATAATGGTTTTTTCAACCACTTCTTGGACAAATATGAGCCTTCATACCCATACTTCTTAAGTGTCTCCACAACTATATCCTCAAATCTCTTACCACCAGGCCATTTGACCTGCAAATATATAACAGCGAAAGAGACAACTGTTAAGGTTTCACCTTCAGGGGAAATGAAAGCCAAAAGGTAATCATTTTCGGCAAATTGAACCAAATGTTATATGAGGCTTTTAAAGTCAATCTAAAGAATTTCAGTAAAGTAGAAGTCAAGCTTGTAGGAGGATTGTGACTCACATGCTGGTTCATTAAAACTGGATTTTTAATCTCAGGATATATTCCAACAACTCTTGGAGCATCCCGAGCAATGGTAATGAATTCTTCAAATGTAATGATAGGGTACTTTCCTGAAATAAAAACAAAAGATTGTCGTGGTTAAATATTCCCTGTACCAAGCAAATTTATAATATCTTCCAACAGCTAAATCCGGGAATGAAAGGCTAGCTAACCGTTATATTGCTGGTCTCGAAAAGAATATCTCTGTTTTGTACGTAGTTTCTTTAGTTCTTTGAGAGTAAAATCAACTACAAGCAATGAAAGAGGAACGAGTTGTTAGCAAATATCAAAAAATTCAAATAAACCAACTTGAAGCTTTTGTAGATGCTTCTCTATGCAGTTATTAAATGATATTATGTGCGCAAGCTCTTTTGAGCAAATGAAAAGACTCTTCTCGCTGAAAAAGGTTCTAGAAATGCTGAGACAGAAACCATGAGCAAGCACCAAACCAAAAGGAACATTATGGTAACTTACAAGGGAAAAAGCCAGTGATGTTGAACCCTTGCACCTCATATGTCCTTTTACGATCAGCAAACTCCTTGTGGCTGGCAACATTGGTAGTTTGGTCAAGGATTACATCATGGAAACATATAAGCACACCATCTTTGGATGATAAGATATCTGTTTCTATGAAGTCCGTACCCTCTTCAATTGCTCTCTATCAAAAGACAAAAATATTCTAGGGAAGAAGATACACTTCAAATAAACAGAAAGAGATTTTGATCAGGAGATATCACTGGCTTACCAAGTATGCAGCTGCAGTTTCTTCTGGGATCTCTCCGTTTGAACCTCTGTGTGCGATGTTATAGGGACGTGAAGTCTGAAGTGGAAGCTTAACGCTTTTGTGTCCTTTACCAGAAAGAGGGTACAATGTCCTCCCAGCACATAGAGTAAATAGAGATAGCCATATCAAGGGCAAGCATTCTGTAAGATAAACAATAACCACATTTACTTTTCTTCATGCTTCTCTTTTTTACTGCTGCATTAGCAGAAACAAAGCCAAAAACAGATCCAAGACCCAACCTTTCTAACTTGTAGTGAGAAATAAACTTTTAGTCTCTCAATATCTATACTAGCAAAAAAGGAAACAAAGCCAGATTCTTTCTTTCGTCTCAACATATTCGCTTATTTTTCAAGTTGGATGAACAAGAAAGTCTAAAGGTAATGATAATGATTTGCAAACTCCATAAGACAAGAGAGGTCTTTCGAGGAACCGGTAACTTAGACATATTCCATCAAAACCGCAATCAATCAAGTTTACAACCATACCCAGATGGAGAAATTTCGAACAACGAGAAAGTTGAAATTGAGAAGCTTACTGACTTGTAAAAATCATGTCGATCTCGAAGATCGATCGGATTGCTTGATTGATTCACTTTCGTTGTCTCTTATCCGACTCTATCGGGTCTTGTCCACCTCCTATAACGTGTTTTCTGATCTATTTATTATCACTCTTACTCCATTGACTTGCATTTGGCTTTACCGTTCTTTGCCGAATCATTCTTCTTCAATTCACATTTCCCCGAATATTCCATAGTTTTGGTTGAGAAGACCTTTTTTTATCTCGAAATAAATTAAAAATCGTATTATTTTTGTTTAGTGCAAGAAGAATATACTATTTACTAAGCAACGCCTCTCCTTGACAAAATTGCAAACAAGACCCTCTCGTCTCTCATTTTCCACAAAAATGGCGATGCATTATTGTTTTTTCACATTTTGATCCACATAGTGAATGTGCTTTAGATTTTTTTACCTTATATGTCTGGACTCTTTACACTATGGACTGAATCTCAAGTTTTCATTGGGCTTTCCTCAAGTCTAGTACGTGTAGCAGAATTCAAAGTTTAGAGCTCTATGCCACTATTCATTGACTGCATAGAATATGTTTTTTCGGCTAATTATTCCTCTGTATATTAATAATGTATCATTAAAAATTTGAGGAGCTTTTTTTTGCTAAATGAATAGTAATGATCTACAAGGAAGATATGTGTGACTAAGATCTTATTTTGTGGTCTAACCTGGGGAAAAGTCGTATGGACATGTTGACGACAATCTCTATTCTTATTTGCTATAGTTGGTTTGTTTAGTAACAAGCAATATCATATGATAATAATATAATGATAAGTCCAAGTAAAAGCAACTGAACAACACATATATCATACAGTTATGAGTATTTTCTACACAAAGACTTAGAATTATTGTAAATAGATATACATATATATATGCTAAACGATACATATTTAATATTTTGCAACAGAGACTTGGACTTTGTAAATATTAAAACATTACTTGTAGGACTTGGTTTTTCCTATTTCTCTTTTGATATTCCGAAACATGGAAGTATTCACATTGAACTCAGAGTCCCTTTGTATTGGAGTTTCCTTCGTTTGCTGTTCATCTTATTTGCAATGGAGATAAAGGTGTTCTTGGGCCAATACTTGATATGCGTGATTATAGTGTTGGGACAGATACATGGATACAAAAGCTGTATTGAGGAAGAAAGGAACGCTTTATTGGATCTCAAGAGATATCTTGCCTCACAGGGCTCTCAATTAGGCTTCGATACATTCGACTATATTCTCATTACTTGGACAAATGACACAACGAGCGATTGCTGTAGATGGGAGGGAGTTGAATGTGATCTTACAAGCGAGCGGGTCAATGGGCTTGCCTTTCTTGAATCTATGTATCTCCCGGACAGGACTCTCCTTAATCTTTCTTTACTGCATCCCTTTGAAGAGCTCCGAAGTCTGAACTTATCCGGTGCAGGATACGGGTTTGGTGGCTTGTTTGATGATGTTGAAGGTATTTTCTCTGCGTTATGGCTATAGTTCTTTAAAGAATCAAAATGGACTAAATCTTATTTCAATGTTTTTATTATGGTACTCACAGTTTCTCTGTTTCTTCATTAACTAGCAAATATCTTTGTCATCTTGCATGCAGTCGCATCATATGGTCACTTACATTTCTTTCCCATGTGCATAGTATTCATATCTTGTAATCTCTAATTGCACATACATTAAAACTATATGAAGTGCTTGGAGTGAGCTATGTTATAATGATATGCTTAGCTAGATTCTCGTTTGCATTTTTATTTACTAAAAAAATATCTTTTGCAGGTTATAAAAGCCTAAGGAGATTAAGAAACTTGGAGATTCTGGATTTCTCTTTAAATGCATTCAACAACAGCATCTTTCCTTTTCTGAATGCCGCTACATCCCTTACAACTCTGTTTTTTCGAAGAAACTACATGGATGGTCCTTTTCCTGTTAAAGGTATGATTCTCCGTTTTGTAACTAGCTGGAGATATGTAACATGGCCAATTTATTGATGTATGATTTGTTAGATCGATTCAAATTTAAAACTGTTGTTATAACTTTATATGTCTTACCTTCTTCACTTTGTGTCATTCTTATATTTGCTGGATTCCATTTCAGAACTTAAAGATTTGACAAACTTGGAATTGCTGGACCTGAGTAGTAACAAATTCAATGGCTCCATACCAGGACGAGGTAGCTCAAAACTAGTTTCCATTAATCCTTGCCTTTTTTGTTTTATTTGGTTTTTGTCTTCTTTGCTTAAGACAACAATGTTCATAGGTGAAGGTGTTAAACTTTGTGTGTCATTGTTTTTTGGCAGAGTTATCTGTCCTGGTGAAACTGAAAGCTCTGGATCTAAGTGGAAATCATTTTTCCGGCTCAATAGATATGACAGGCAAGTCTGCACAAATCTTTTTAACCTTTTCATTAAGGCTGGTGGTGAATTTACGTCAATTATGCGAATGACAATTTTGCATATGATTATCGTAGGGATTTGCGAATTGAAGAATATGCAAGAGCTTGATCTCAGTCACAACAAACTAGTAGGTCAGTTTCCCTTATGTTTAACTAGCATGACAGGACTTCGAGTTCTTGATCTTTCATCGAACCAATTGACTGGGAAGGCACCATCAACTCTCGATAGGCTTAAATCCCTCGAGTACATCTCACTGTTTGACAACGACTTTGAAGGCTTTTTCTCACTTGGTTCACTAGCCAACCTCTCAATGCTTAAGGTGTTAAAACAACTCACTTCAAGTAATTTTGGAAAGTTCTTGGAAGCCAAAATTTCAGCTGAGTGTTATTGCACTGCGATCTTGCAACTTGAAAAAGGTTCCTCATTTTCTCCTACACCAGAAGGATTTGCGTCAAGTTGATCTGTCTGACAATCAAATATCTGGAGAGTTTCCTTCTTGGCTGTTGGCTAACAATACAAAACTCGAAGTTTTGCTCCTACGGAATAATTCTTTTACAAGCATTCAGCTACCAAAATCTGCTCATAATCTGCTTTTCTTGGATGTGTCAGTGAATGACTTTAATCATCGCTTGCCTGAGAACATTGGGTGGATACTTCCTCGTTTACGGTATATGAATCTAGCAAACAATGATTTTCAAGGAAATCTGCCATCTTCTCTTGGTAACATGGAGAGGATTCAGTTTCTTGATTTATCTCACAACAATTTCCGCGGGAAGCTACCAAGAAGTTTTGTTAAGGGTTGTCATTCCATAAAGATCTTGAAGCTTTCACATAACAAACTAAGTGGAGAGATTTTGCCAGAATCAACAAACTTTACTGGTGTGTTGGTGCTGTTTATGGACAACAATCAGTTCACAGGGAAGATTGGAAAAGGTTTGCGGAGTTTGAAATCTTTGTCACTGCTGGACATTTCAAACAACAATCTCACAGGTGTTGTTCCAAGTTGGATTGGTGAACTTCAATTCTTAAATGTTCTATTGATTTCAAACAATTCGTTGGAAGGTGAAATACCTATTTCCTTGTTCAACATATCTAGTCTACGGATAGTGGATCTATCTGCAAATACTTTATATGGGGACATACCTCCACACGTCAACTCAACAGGTCCAGTAGTGTTACTCCTACAAGACAATAATTTATCAGGGGTTATTCCAAACACTCTGCTACTGAATATCTCTATACTTGATTTGAGAAATAACAGATTGTCTGGTAATATTCCGGAGTTCATCAACACCCAAAACATCAGTATTCTTCTTTTGCGGGAGAATAATTTAACAGGTCGTATACCTCACCAACTGTGTGGCCTAAGCAACATCCACCTTCTGGATCTTTCTAACAACAGACTGAATGGATCCATACCTTCATGTCTTAGCAATATATCATTTGGTTTGGCGGAAAAGGATACGTCAAATTATTATGATTTAAGCTTTGGTTACATTCCTAGTGATGTCTTCACTAGTTCTAATTCAGAACATGACTCTACTTCGACTGAAAACATCGGTATATATTTCAAATCTCTGCTTGTGCTAGATCCGTTTAGTATTGACTACTTGGCTGGTGCCCAGACAAAAATTGAGTTTGCAACAAAGTACCGATATGATGCTTACATGGGTGGAAATCTCCTAATTATGTCTGGATTGGACCTCTCAAATAATGAGCTAAGCGGAAAGATCCCAGTGGAGCTAGGAGGTCTTCTGAAACTACGTGCTCTCAACCTCTCTCACAACTATTTATCAGGTGTGATACCAGAAAGTTTTTCAGGTATAAAGAATGTGGAAAGCCTTGATCTTTCTTTCAATACACTACGAGGCGAGATCCCGCCACAACTAACAGAGCTGAGCAGCCTAGCCGTCTTCAATGTCTCATACAACAACTTATCAGGAGCCATTCCACAGGGAAGACAGTTTAACACCTTTGACATGAGAAGCTACTTAGGTAATCCTCTTCTCTGTGGGCAACCAACCAACATAAGCTGCAATGGTAATAACATTTATGAACCAGACAATAATGAAGTGAAAGCTGATGAATCCACACTCGACATGGAATCTTTCTACTGGAGTTTTGCTGCAGCCTATGTGACATTACTACTTGCAATTCTTGCATCACTCTCTTTTGATTCTCCTTGGAGCAGAGTTTGGTTCTACATCGTTGATGCTTTCACCCACAAGGTGAATGAATTTATATGGTAAACAACTACTCTTGGTACAAAATCCTTCCATCTATTGTTGTTTTTCACAAAACCTGCTGCTTTGTGTGACTGTGTCACAAAACCAAAGCACAACTTGTGTTTGGTTCCCTGTATTGTCTGTTAAAAAGAAATGTAATGCTTCAAACTTGAAGAAAGTTTCAAACTTTCTTGTGTACCAGAAGAATTGCTTCTAGTTTATCAATCAAGAAATCTCCACAGACCCTGGAGATCTTTCTATTCAATATATCCAATCTTCAGCTACTGGACCTCTCTGCAAACATTTTATCTGGGGGCATACCTCCTTAAGTCAATTCTGGGTATGGGCCAGTGTTACCCATACAAGAATTTATCAGTGGTTATTCCAGACACATTGCTAGTGAATGTCAGTGCACTTGATCTGAGAAATGAATATAAATACATTTTAATTTCTTGTTGCACATTGCTAGACAAATGAATATAAATACATTTACTTTCTCTGGTAAATCCAGATACACACATAATAAACAGAAAAAAAGGCTATCATCATCTCCGCCGCGATGATTCCCTTCTTTCCACTACGCCGATGAAGGACGGCGACGATGGCAGCTTCCACGTTATTTTAACGTTTGGCGATTGGAAAGTTAGGGGTTGCGCTTGAGACCATAACGATATGAAACGACGGCGTTTTTGTTGGAAATTAGCGACAACGGCACTTGTTTCCGGCGTGGCCACGTCCGTAACCCAGTTTCCGTTTGACTGTTTTTTGGTCATTTCTGTGGCAGAAAATTTATAAAAGGTTAGACCTTTTCTCAATAGAATCGCAACAAGAAATAGTATTTTGCCATGATGTTTATTCTTCTTTTCTTTAGTTTTATTCTTGTTAAAAAATTTCCAGGATCACTTATCTGTGAAGACTGACAATGCATCTTTTTTTTTTTTACACTTGTTCCCCTTCACATTGCACTTGATTCATAGAAATCAGTTATCGCAAACTCTACATTGTATTATTCAGGATGAGTAAATTGTTGTGTGGCTAATTCATACAATTTGACTTTGTTAGTTGTGTTTAAAGCTTTGCTGAACTTGATAATGCTAAGCACGCCACAAGTATGTCATGCGATATGAGTACTTCTCCAAAGATTGACTTTGTAAATATATATATTCTTATGCAACTTGCTTTTTCCAATTCCTTTTTTGTCAAACAGCAGTTTAGATGCTTCATGCTTGTAAACATCATGAATATATGTCCAAACTTACAATCCAAATTTTTAAGTTTCTGACGTTATTTGCTCGAACCAATGGAAGGGAAGGTGTTCTTGGGTCAAAACCTGATATGGGTGATGCTCCTTTTGGGCCAGCTACGTGGATACAAATGCTGTATTGAAAAAGAAAGGAAAGCTTTGTTGGAGCTCAAGAAATACATGATCTCAAGAACTGAAGACGGGGACTCTGTTCTCCCTACTTGGACTAATGACACAAAGAGCAATTGCTGCCGGTGGGAGGGCCTTAAGTGCAATCGAACAAGCGGGCGGATTACCGAGCTTTCCATTGGTGTGACTAACTTTAAAGAGAGTTCTCTCTTAAATCTTTCTTTGTTGCATCCGTTTGACGAGGTTCGAAGTTTGAACTTATCCGGGGAAGGATTCAACCAATTCAATGGCTTGTTTGATGATGTTGAAGGTATACCAGGCTTTTCACAGTCTTTTGTTTATACTTTTGGGCTTCATTTGGAAACAGTTTTCCATGCAATGAAAAAATAGGATTCTAGATGGGCTATATATCTCATTTCTTTGTTCTAATTCTTGTAATTTAACACTCTTCAAACCTATTGTACTTAGATTTTCCCCAGCATCAAGAGGTTATAGTACCTTATTCTGTATATACTCAAATGCTGGTGTCTATCCCATGCAGTATATTCCATGCCATGTAGTATCTTTCTGTATTAACTAATCTGCTGATTTTCATTTGAAGGTTATGAAAGCTTAAGGAGATTAAGAAACCTGGAGATTTTGGATCTCTCTTCAAATACATTCAACCACAGCATCTTTCCCTTTCTTAATGCTGCTACATCACTTACAACTCTTTTTCTTCGGAGTAACTACATGGGTGGCCCTTTGCCTATTAAAGGTGTGTTTTTCCAGTTGCATTTTAGGTGCCTATATAGCACAACCTACTTATTTATGATTTATATTTTGTGAGGCCGTTTGATTATTATATTGCAGCCCTGTAATTATCTGTGTTGATTGCAGTTCTTATCGTTCTAATTACTAACTTCTGGACTCGCTTTCAGAACTAAAAAACTTGACAAAGTTGGAACTGCTGGACTTGAGCAGAAGCGGATATAACGGCTCCATGCCAGGTAACATCTACGTCAAGTCAATTGTCAGAGTCTTTTTTCTTCAGAGTAGAACTTTAACAGATTTAACTCCATACATAATTGTTGAATTGGCTTTTGCCATCTCAAAGTTTTTCCTATCTATATCAATAATAGGTTTCATGCTTTGTATCTCTTTGTCCTATGGCAGAGTTTACTCACCTGGAAAAGTTGAAAGCTCTGGATCTAAGTGGCAATGATTTTTCTAGCTCAGTGGAATTGCTAGGCAAGTTTTTTTTATATAAAAAAAAACCTTTTTTAAATAAGAGTGGAGATGAATATTGCTTATCTATTTGAAATAATCATTTTCCAAGGTACCATATTATGGCCTTCACTTGATTTCAGAACTGAAGATTTTGACGAACTTGGAAGTCCTGGGTCTTGCTTGGAATATTTTCGACGGACAGATACCAATAGAAGGTGATCTGTTTACGCTTCACCTCCGAGATTATTTATGTGAACAACATAACATTTTACTTATGAGAATTATCTCATGAATCTCGAGAAAAGAACAACTACTCTTGTTATTCTCATCATCTTGTTGTTTTCTGAACTATGTTTTTTGCAGTTTTTTGTGAAATGAAGAATCTGCAGGAGCTCGATCTCAGAGGAAATTATTTCAGAGGTCAGATTCCTGTGTGTTTAGGTAACTTGAACAAGCTACGGGTTCTCGATCTCTCATCAAACCAATTCAATGGAACTATACCATCTAGTTTCAGTAGCCTCGAGTCCCTCGAATATCTATCATTGTTAGGAAATAACTTCGAAGGCTTCTTCTCACTCAATCCACTCGCCAACCTCACAAAGCTCAAGGTGTTCAGACTTTCATCAACATCTGAAATGGTACAAGTAGAGACAGAGAGCACCTGGCAGCCAAAATTTCAACTGAATGTTGCTGTACTACCATTTTGCAGATTGGAGAAAATCCCCAATTTTCTCGTCTACCAGAAAAAATTGCGTCGAGTTAATCTATCCAGCAATAGATTATCCGGAGACATTCCTACCTGGCTGTTGGAGAATAATCCAGAACTTAAAGTCTTACAGTTGAAGAATAATTCATTCAGTATCTTTCAGATGCGTACATTAGTGCATAAGTTGCAGGTATTGGATTTTTCAGCAAATGTTATTGGCGGAGTGCTCCCTGATAATATTGGCCATATGCTTCCGAACCTAGTACATATGAATGGCTCTGATAATGTGTTCCAAGGAAATTTTCCATCCTCTATGGGTGAGATGAAGAACATTTCATTCCTGGACCTGTCTCACAATAATTTCTCTGGAGAGCTACCTAGAAGCTTATTCACTGGTTGTATTTCATTAGGAATAATGCATCTCTCTCACAACAGATTTAGTGGCCATATTCTTCCAGTACAAACTAGCCTTACTTCATTGACTGTCTTGAGGATGGATAACAACTTATTTACAGGAGAGATCGGAGTCGGTTTGGTTACTTTGGTTAATTTGTCAATATTTGACGCGTCGAACAATCGTCTCACAGGTGCTATCCCAAGTTCGATACCCGACTCGTCTCATTTGATTTTTATATTGCTATCAAACAATCTGTTAGAAGGTACGTTGCCACCTTCTCTGCTGGCCATTTATCAGCTTAACTTTCTGGACCTCTCTGGAAACCTATTATCTGGAGACCTACCGTCGTCAGATGTTAATTCTATGTACGGGATAAAGTTGTTCCTACATAACAACAGCTTCACGGGACCGCTTCCGGCCACATTGTTGGAAAAAGCTAAGATGCTTGATCTGCGGAATAATAAACTGTCTGGGAGTATCCCACAATTTGTCAATACCGTGAACATGAGAATTCTTTTGTTGAGGGGTAACAATTTAACAGGATCTATTCCAAAGAAGCTGTGTGATATGACCAGCATCAGACTTTTAGATCTTTCAGAAAACAAGCTCAATGGAATCATACCTTCATGTCTCTGTAATTTATCAACTAAATTGGGAGAAGAGGAACCAATGAGTGGCTTCTCTGTGGGAACTCGCTTTGGAGACAGCCTTCAGATGGAATTTTACAAATCCACATTTTTGGTAGATGAGTTCTGGCTAGTCTATGATTATATATCTCTGAATGTTGAAATCGAATTTGCAGCAAAGCAAAGGTATGATTCTTTCATCGGAGGAACACTTGATTACATGTATGGGTTGGATCTATCAAGCAATGAATTAAGTGGTGCTATCCCTGCACAGCTTGGAGATCTATCAAAACTACGATCCCTGAATCTCTCTCGCAACTTCTTGTCAAGTGCTATACCAGATAGCTTCTCGAAATTGAAGGACATTGAGAGCCTTGATCTTTCTTATAACAGGTTGCAGGGAAGCATTCCTCACCAACTAACCAATCTCACTTCTCTTGCTGTCTTCAATGTCTCTTACAACAATTTATCAGGCATCATTCCCCAAGGAAGGCAATTTAACACCTTTAAAGAGGACAGCTACATAGGAAATTTTCTTCTCTGCGGACCACCAACTGATATAAGTTGTGAAACTAAGAAGAACACAAAGGAAGCAGATGATGGAGGAGAAGAAGAAGATGATGATGATGAAGCTGCTATTGACATGTTGGTCTTCTATTGGACTACTGCTTCAACTTATGTGATTGCGTTGATAGGCTTTCTTATCCTTATGAGCTTCGACTGTCCTTGGCGTCGAGCATGGCTCCGCCTTGTTGATTCTTCCATCAGCTCTGCGAAAAGTATGTTGTCTTGAAATCATTTCAGCTCAGTTCTTGGTATTTTTCTCTGTTTCTGAAAAATAAGAAATGTTAGTAAATTCACATTTTCTGATTTATTATTCAAATGCTTATGTTACGGCCCGACCCGTGGAACGCACAGGCTCATTACTAGTAGCTGAATATACAATGCTTGTTTCAACCAATTTTTGGAGAAAAAGAATGAGCATTCATATCAATACTTGAGTGTCTCCACAACTGTATCCTAAAATATACCTGCAAATATTTAACAGTGATATAGTAGCAAAAGTACTGAACCTAATGGTGCATGAAGTGATAACTTTCAAGAACCCGATAATAAAGTGAAAGCTGATGGATCCACACTCGACATGGAATCTTTCTGCTCAAGTTTTGCTGTAGCCTATGTGACAATACTTCTTGGAATACTCACATCACTCTCTTTTGATTCTCTTTGGAGCAGAGCTTGGTTCTACATCGTTGATGCTTTCACCCACAAGGTGAATGAATTTGTTGTGGTAAAACACTGCAGGTGCCAGATGTTTCTTATGTGCTAGTTTCATTGTCGTCCCCACCTGTTGTTGCTCTTCTCAAATGATCCTGCTTTGTTTCACGAAACTAGAACATGACTTATGTTATAAGTGTAATGTCTTTATATAAGAGTAAGGTCTCAAAACATATCGTGGAGCTGGTTTGCTGGTTGGTTCAATACGTAATCTACTTTAATACAAGAAGTTGCATGAAACAATATCAAAGTAGAAAAGAGCACACATGCCACAGAGGAATTTCCCATTAGTTCTCTTTATTTTTATGAATAAATTAAATCTCTACCGATTCACAGTTTTTTCCACAGAGCAATTTGACTTAGCAAATATAGATTCTTGTGCATCTTGGTTTTTCAAGCTCTTCTTAGTCAAAGAACAGTGTAAACGCTTTATGAGCATTAAGATATTTGGAAATTATTAAACTTACAATCCAATTTCTATGGCTGTATGATACAATTGAGGGGGAAGCTTATCATGGATCAACCCAATTCTTATGTGTTGGATCAGATTTATGTATACAAAAGCTTGGAAGGAGAACAAGACATACCTGGTGGGAAGAAAGGTAAGTTTTTTACTTACTTTCCAATCTGCATTTCTTACTTTCCTAAAACTTTTCTTTTAGTTTTTCTAAAACAGCAATTTCATATGGTGTGTGATTTATTAGTTTGCAATTATTCAAAAGAAATTAGATAGTGAAATACAATCGTTCTCAAAAAGAAAGAAAAAGATAGTGAAAAGTAGAAAGTGATAGTTAGAGGATATATCCAAAAACTAGTTGGAAATTTCTGCTCTTATTTTGTTTCTGTGCTTTAATGATTTGGTGTGAGGAAAACACTTTCCCACTTCATTTCCACTATTTGGTTAACCAGTCACAACCATTATATAAAGATTGGTCGACGAAACAAGCGATGGTAACCACACATCTTTAACAAAGACCTTGACTTTGTATGCCAAAATTAAACGATAGTGATCACACATGTCAAAATTGTTTCTTGTTCTAACTTGGTTTTTTTCTTATAAACGAGGAGGTATTTGCATTGAACATCACAGTACCACATTGCGTTTGAGTTTCTTTCATTTGGTTTTTATCTTGTTTTACAATGAAAGGGAAAATTTTCTTGGGAATACACTTGATATTGGTAATGTTACTGTTAGGGCAGCTATATGGATACAAAAGGTGTATTGAGAACGAAAGGAAAGCTTTGTTGGAGCTCAAGACATACCTGGTCTCAGTTAGTGAAGAAGAGGAATCCGACTATGTTCTGACTACTTGGACTAATGACACAAAAAGCGATTGTTGCCGGTGGGAGGAAATAAAGTGCAATCGTACAAGCGGACGGGTGATCAGTATTTCCTTTGGTGGGCTATACCTCAAAGAAAGTGCTCTCCTAAACCTTTCTTTGCTGCATCAGTTTGAAGAGGTCCGAAGTTTGAACTTAAGTGGGTACGGATTCAGTGGCTTGTTTGATGATGTGGAAGGTATACCACTAGTGATTAGTTTTAACATTTTGTTTTGCATTGCCACTTTGATATTTTCCCTGTCTGGACTAATTATTAGTTTTGTTGTTTTTAATTAAGAAATTCTAAAATCTTCTGATATTACAAAGCTTAGATTTTCTCTGTTTCTGCATTTACTTTGCTGATTTTTGTTGTACCATGCTGCAAGGACATCAGACGCCTACTTTCATAGAGTTCATCTCTTATATCTTCATTAGATATTATAAGAAATGATTGAAGTGAGTTATGGTATCACTCTAAGCTGACCACTGTTTTCGTTTGCAGGTTATAACGGCCTAAAGAGATTAAAAAAACTTGAGATTCTGGATTTCACGTTAAATGAATTCAACAGCAGCATCTTTCCTTTTCTTAACGCCGCTACATCTCTTACAACTCTTTTTCTACGGAATAACATAATGAAAGGCCCATTACCTGGTAAAAGTGTGTCTTGCAATGTTGTAACTAGCATTACCTGTAACTATACAATGTATCTTTTGTTAGATTCAATTTATAGTTTTTATATATGTCTTACATTTAGTTTGTATCATTCTTATATTCTTCCGGATTTCCTTTCAGAATTTCAAGATTTGACAAACTTGGAACTGCTGGACCTAAGTAGTAACAGGTTTAATGGCTCCATACCAGTACAAGGTAGTTCAAAGAACCATTTTTCATATTTAGTTTGTGTCCATAGATAATTGTCATCCTTGATGTCCTCATATTCTTAAGTAAATGGTGTTTACCTTTGTATGGCTTTTTTCTTGTGGCAGAGTTATCTATCCTGACGAAGCTGAAAGTTCTGGATTTAAGTGGTAATGAGTTTTCTGGCTTAATGGATTTGCAAGGCAAGTTTTCTCAAACATTTCACTTTTTTGATAAAGAATTGTGGTGAAATCACTTTAAATAAGTGATTAAATTTTTGCATTTGATCATTGTAGGAGTTTGTGAACTGAAGAATATGCAAGAGCTCGATCTCAGTAAAAACAAACTTGTAGGTCATTTTCCTTTTTGTTTGACTAGCTTGACTGGACTTAGAGTTCTGGATCTCTCATCAAACCAATTGACTGGGGTGGTTCCATCTGATCTTGGTAGACTTGAATCCCTTGAGTACTTATCGCTGTCTGATAACAACTTTGAAGGCCTCTTCTCATTTGGTTCGCTCACCAACCTCTCAGAGCTTAAGGTTTTCAAAATTTATTCAAAATCCAACTCACTTCAAGTAGATTTTGAAAGTTCTTATAAACCAAAATATCAGTTGAGAGTTATTGTACTACGATCTTGCAACTTGGAGAGGGTTCCTCATTTTCTCCTACACCAGACGGCTTTGCGTCAAGTTGATCTCTCCGAAAATAAAATTTCTGGCAAGTTTCCTTCATGGTTGTTGGAGAACAATAAGAAACTAGAGGTTTTGTTTCTACAGAATAATGCTCTTACGATATTTCACCTACCGAAGTCTTCTCATAAGCTGCTTTTCTTGAATGTGTCAGTTAATGAATTCAATCATCTGTTTCCAGAAAATATCGGGTGGATACTTCCTAGTTTACGGTATATGAATCTAGCTAATAACGGTTTTCAAGGAAACCTGCCACCTTCTCTTGGTAACATGGAAGAGATTGAATATCTTGATCTATCTCACAACAGTTTCCAAGGGAAGGTACCAAGAAGTGTTGCAAGGGGTTGTTATTCCCTGACAACCTTGAAGTTGTCACATAACAAACTAAGTGGAGATATTTTTTCAGAATCAGTACACTTTACTGATATAACTACACTGTCTATGGATAATAATCAGTTTACAGGAAAGATTGGACGAGGTTTGCGGAGCTTGGAATACTTGTATATGCTTGACATATCGAACAACAATCTCACTGGTGCTATTCCAAGCTGGTTTGATGAACTTCCATCCTTATCTGCACTAATGCTATCAAACAACTTGTTGGAAGGTGAAATACCTGTTTCTTTGTTCAATATGTCTAGCCTTTGGATACTGGACCTTTCTGCAAACAGTTTAGTCGGGGACATACCTCCACATGTTAATTCTAGAACTCCGATAGTGTTACTCCTGCAAGATAATTATTTATCAGGGGTTATTCCAGACACATTGATAGGAAATGTCAGCATACTTGATCTGAGAAATAACAGGTTGTCTGGGAAAATCCCGGAGTTCATCAACACCCAAATCATCAGTATTCTGCTTCTACGGGGGAATAATTTAACAGGCTGCATCCCCCACCAGGTGTGTGACCTCAAAAGCATCCAGCTTCTGGATCTTGCTAACAACAGATTGAATGGAACCATACCTTCATGTCTTAGCAATACATCATTTGGTATGGGAAAAGAGGATACATTCTATGGTTATGATACCGGCGTTATTTCTACTTCTGCAGAAAATGACCGGGTATATTTCAAATCTCTGCTTGTGCTAGATCAGTTTAGTATGGAATACGACACCGACACCCAGACGAAAATTGAATTTGCAACAAAACACAGATATGATGCCTACATGGGTGGAAATCTCAAATTATTGTTTGGAATGGATTTCTCAGAAAATGAGCTAAGTGGTGAGATCCCAGTTGAGCTTGGAGGTCTTCTGGAACTACGAGCTCTCAATCTTTCTCACAACAACTTAACAGGAGTGATACCAGAAAGCTTTTCAGGTCTAAAGAATGTGGAAAGCCTTGATCTTTCCTTCAACAGACTACAAGGCCGGATCCCACAACAACTAACAGATCTGAGCAGCCTCTCCGTGTTCAAGGTCTCATATAATAACTTATCAGGAATCATTCCACATGAAAGACAGTTTAACACCTTCGATACACAAAGCTACTTAGGTAATCCTCTTCTCTGTGGACAACCAACCAACAAAAGCTGTGACGGTAATAACATTCAAGAACCAGATAATGAAGTGGAAGCTTATGAATCATTGATCGACATGGTTTCTTTCTACTGGAGTTTTGGTGCAGCCTATGTGACAATACTACTTGGGTTACTCGCATCTCTCTCATTTGATTCTCCTTGGAGCAGAACTTGGTTCTACATCGTTGATGCTTTCATCCACAAGGTTGTTTAAATATAATAAAGTATTTCAATCTTTTTAGACCCTGAAATGGAGCATTGGGGAAGTCAGATCCAGTCCTCTAGCACATTAGTTTCTAGACAATTCGGAGTGGGTTGTACTCTCTTCAGACATGGTTGGGTATTTTTGGGGATAAAAGCTTTTTAATGGGTCCATGCACAGTTTATGTGGAGTGCATGCAAAAAGATGCGACCTTAAAGTCCCGATTAAAGCATCAAATTAAATGATTTACAACAATTTATAGTGGCTCAATTTCATAACAAGAGGTAATTTAACTTACCGTTGCATATTTTAAGTTTTTAACTATGATAAATTGGATAAGCTTTCTTACAATTCTCTTTTTTCTTTTTTGTTCTATATCAAATGAATAAAAGAAAAGAAAACTTTTTAAAAATTAACAGACATCTTCATCAAAGTTGCAAGTCTCAAAATTTGCAATCACATCCATGTCTACTTGGACTTGTAGACTTTTCACATTCTTGATCTCATGTCTTCTAATCCGTGGACATCCTCCCAAGTATTCTTTCTATGTTAATGCTTTGAATGAAGTGATGCTTCACGAGTTTCTAAGCTTAACCGACTAAGTTTGAGGAGGAGTATTTATCAAGCTGATATCCCTGTAAATTATCGCTATTTTGTACAATATTTTCGTACTTTTATATGTATATATTAGTGATTTTATACCATTTGTATGATATTTAAGAGTTTATTGTATAATTGAGCATTTTGCATGTTCAAATTGTGCTTTGTATAATATAAGATGTTTGTAGCGTATTCTATTGAGTTTTTGTGTTTATTTCAGGGTTGCGAAGCTTTGACGGGAAGCGGAGTCATCAATGGACGAATGCTAAGAAAGAAGTCAGAAAAGCGGGCCAGTACTGAATTTCATGATCGATTTTTACCCTAAAAATCGACGCAAGGTCGATTTTCATGTCCGAATTCCTTCAAAAATCGATCATGGATCGATTATCATGACCGTTCGGCAAAATGGCTGAGGAACACACCTGGGATCAAAAATCGACCCAAGGTCGAATTTCAAGTCCGAATTCCTCCAAAAATCGGTCCATGATCGATTTTCACTACCGCATTTTGACTTTTTCTCTGTTTTCTCCACTTGCGAACCCACTTCTTTAGAAGCCTAAAAACCTGCAACCACTAAGAGGGGACGACTTTTCTCTGGAACCTGAAGCCTTCTCTTTCATTTTCTCTCTAGTTTTCATGTTTTTATGCTTTTAAAACTTAGATCTACTCATATGTATTGAAGATTTGTCAAATATTTTTATATAATCTCAATTATGTCTTCATTATCTATCATTTGTACGGTTTATTTTTGTTATTTGAACATGTTTGAGTAGTCTTTTAAGAATTCTTGGGTATGGTAGATTAGGGTGGTTCTTAGCTTGTTCTCGATGTTTAGGAGCTAGACTCTTTGTATTTTTTACTCATTGAGTGTTCTTAATGTTAGATTGGCCTTGATCAAGTCAGTCTAGAGCCTTAGGGATTTTATCTATCGGGAGATGCTTGATATTATTTCGGAATGAATTCAATGAGTGCTTTTCATACCTTAGCCAACGGGAGTTGATGTTTAAGATGAATTGTGGCTAGTTAGACTCGAGTTTAATGCTTCATTGTCTTTGAATTGCGAACGGGAGTTCTTGTTGATTGTTAGACATTGAAAGGGATCGTTACCACGGGAGTGGATCAATCTTTATTAGTGTTCTTAGGCTAAAGGAATGCATTTTGTTGAATGTTTGAACATCTTGAACAAGTTAGGAGTCATCCGAAGTCGATAACCTTACCCAAGGATTCGTATGTTGCTAATATTGTGTTAAATCGAAACCCATCATTTGTACTTGTTTGACTATTTGAACTTTAAATCTTGCTGCTAAAATTGTGTTATTTGCTTATTGCCATATTTTTAGTTTTGCCCTGTTTTAGCTTATTCTTATTCTTACATTTAAATTTCCGTTTTTGCTTATTATTAGTTCGTTAAACAATTCACTAGACACAAAAACTCCTATCCGCTTGGATTAAACGAGATTTTGTATTCTTGGTGTGTTGTTCTTGTTTCCCTGTGGATTCGATACCCTACGTGCTATAACGATACGCCATTATTGTGGTGTTGTGCACATCGGGTTAATTGGTGTGCTAGAGCGTAGAAAACTCTGACTATCAATTTGGCGTCGTTGCCGGGGAAACTAGCAATAGCCATTGAGATTTGGATTTTGTTTGAGACTAAGCTTCGTTCTAAGAAAATACTAATTTGCGAGCTTTGGTTTCTTTTCTTTTCAGGTGTATGAACTTGAGAAGTCAGGGTCAAGAAAATCTGATTGATATTGTGCAAGATCTTGGTCGACTTGAAAGGTTGAATACACGAGCAGAAGAGAAAGATAGAGACTGAGCGATTCCATCGTCTAGAGATGGGTGATAATAATGAGCAGGAAGCAGCCCAATGGGTTGGCTTAGATGGCGTTCCACGCCATCCTCAAAGAGCACAAAGAGTGATTGGGGCGTTTGATGAACCCCAAGTTCACGGAAACAGAACGAGTATCCAAGCACCAGCCGTTCAGAATAACAACTTTGAGATCAAGGCAAGCTTGATCAACATGGTGCAAGGAAACAAATTTCATGGACTGCCCGTTGAGGACCCTCTTGACCACTTGGATCAGTTCGATCAAGTGTGTGGGCTTGTTAAGATAAACGGCATATCCTGAGGATGCGTTTAAGTTGAGGTTGTTTCCATTCTCACTCGGGGATAAGGCTAGGCAGTGGGAGAAGAGTTTGCCCAGAGGTTCAATAACGACATGGGACCAATGCAAGAAAGCATTCTTGGCTAAATTCTTTTCGACATCAAGGATAGCCCGACTCCGAAACAAAATATCGAGCTTCACGCAAAAGAACAATGAAAGTTTCAGTGAGGCGTGGGAGAGGTTTAAAGGATACACGACTAAGTGCCCTCATCATGGATTCCGGATGAGTCACTTTTGAGCACATTGTATAGAGGAGTGTTCCTAAGATTAGGATGCTCCTAGACACGGCAAGTAAGGTAACTTCCTCGGAAAGTATGTCGAGGAAGGATTACAGTTGGTAGAAAATTTGGCTCAAAGTGATGGGAGCTATGGAGAGGACTACGATAGAGCCTCAATAGGAGGCGGTGAAAGAGAAGAGCAAAGGAGTAAAGAAATAAAAACTTTACACGAAAAGATGGACAAGGTGTTGCAAAGTACTCAAAGGCAAGTTAGCTATGTTGGTGAGTATGATGGGCAAGTTTGCAAGAAGTTGGTTTGGGAGATTGTCTTGAAACTCAAGAAGAGATGAATTTCGTGGGAAACCAAGGAAATTATCAAGGCAATTTCAACAAGAGCTATAACCGAACTTCAGGAATCAACAAGGACAAAGGTATCAACCGAGACCCTTTGTTCCGTCTAACCAAAATAACCAAGGAGTGAATCAGCAAGGTTTTGTTGCCTAAACCACAATACCAAGGGAACCAAGGAGGGTTCCAAAAACAAGCTAATTACCAAGGAAAAGCTCCATTTGTACCAAACTACCAACAAGGGTACAAACCCCAACCACAACGAGTTCATCTCAACAACCGGATTTCGACATGAAATGTATGCTCAACAATTGCTAACGGGGCAAGCAAATAACTCCATCGAGTTAAACAAGAAAATGGCTGAAATCCACACCAAGGTGGATTGTTCTTATAACGATCTAAACGCCAAGTTCGAAGCTCTATCGTCTAAGATGAAACAGTAGACCAACAAGTAGCTCAAAACGCATCTTCAACGAGCCAACAAACGGACAACTTCCCGGAAAGCTGAGCCGAATCCCAAGGAATACGTAAGTGCTATCACATTGAGAAGTGGAAGAGGAACTTCCACCAAGGAGAAAGAAGTGTTGGCATCAAGAATGGTGAAGAAGAAGTTACCATAGAACTTGACGAAGATGAGTTAGGAGTTGAGAAAATGAAGCTTGGTGATGAGGTTGAGGAAAAGGACAAGGCTAAAAAAGAGATGTTGAGTGGTGAGAACCAAATACGTCCAAACTTGAGGCTCCAAAAGGATGGACGAATTTGGCACAAAGGAAACTATTTTTGTGCCAAAACCGTATGAACCTAAGCTACCTTTTTCGGGACGCTTCAAGAAGCAACTGTTGGAGAAGTACAAGGGCCATGTTTGATAAGCAAATTAATGAGCTACAACTCACAATACCAATGTTGGATGCCTTTTTAATGATGCCCTAATATAGCAAGTTCTTTGAGGATGCTATAAGGGAGAAGGCGAAAGAGATGGAAGGGATGGTTATTCTCACTCATGAGTGTAGCGCCATCATTCAAAAATAAGGTCATCACGAAGAAATTTGGGAGATCCGGGTAGCTTCACGTTACCGTGTTCTTTGGGACCGTTTGTCGTTTGAGAGATGTTTATGTGATCTTGGGCTACTGTAAGCCTAATGCCGCTTTCCTCGGTAGCAAAACGTCTCGGGTTCAAAAAGTATAAGGGATGTCGCATCTCCTTAGTGTTAGCAATCGTTCAGTTAAGTTTCCAGTTGGGATGCTTGAGAACTTACCGATAATGATTGGAAACTTTGAAGTGCCAACCGACTTCATTGTCTTAGAGATGGACGAAGAACCAAATGACCCTTTTTGGCTACGGCTGGAGCTATCATTGATGTAAGGAGAGGAAAGATAGACTTGCACTTGGGAAGAGATATTGTGCTAAGTTTGACATTAATGAAGTAATGAAGAGACCAACCATTGACAACCAAACTTTTTGTATCGAAACAATGGATGAGCTAGCGGATGAGCTTTTTAGAAGAGCTAGCTCTAGAGGACTCTCTTCAAGTAGCAATCACTTGTAAGAAGGGAGATCATGGGTTTCTTTGATGAGGAGAGCATCATCTATGAGAGAATGCTTGATGCGAGAAAGACAAGGAGACGACAATGTGGTATTTTTGGAAGTTGAACAGAATCGATGGCGAAGTGATTCATGAGGAAACCAAAAAACGTCCAAACAAGTGAAGCTAGCTATGGTGAGACTAGCTTGGATGGAGATTGGAGTGAACTAAAAGCTCCAAAGGTAGAGCTCAAACCTTTGCCAATCGGTTTAAGGTACCCTTTCTTGGCCCCAACTCTACATATCCCGTCATTGTAAATGATGCACTTGAACATAACTGAAGTTTTCAAACTTTTAAATGAACTGCGGAAGTATCGAAAAGCAATTGGTTATTCTTTGGAAGATATTAAAGGAATTTCCCCATATCTTTGCTATGCATAGGCATTATCTAGAAGATGCATCAATGACATTCAATTGAACACCAACGGAGGCTAAATCCAAATTTAAAAGATGTCGTTAAAAAAGAGATTCTTAAGCTCTTAGATGCTGGGATTATCTATCCTATCCTCGGATAGTACTTGGATATTTCCAGTGCATGTAGTTCCTAAAAAGGCGGGATAACCATGATTAAAACCGAAAACGATGAATTGATCCATCTAGAACAATTACAGGTCATCGCATGTGCATTGACTACCGTAAATTGAATTCATCGACTAGAAAAGATCATTTCCCATTGCCCTTTATTGACCAAATGCTAGAGAGGCTTGCAAACCATTCATTTTATTGTTTTCTTGATGGGTACTCGGGATTCTTCCAAATCCCCATACATCCGAACGATCAAGAAAAGACAACGTTTACATGTCCCTATGGAACCTTCGCCTATCGAAGAATGCCGTTTGGACTATGTAATGCACCGGCTACATTTCAGCGGTGTATGATGTCAATATTTTACTATCTAATTGAGGATGTTGTGGAGGTGTGATATATTCATGGTTTTTATCCGTTTTAGACCATGATATAAGTTCTTTTTATCGAGTCTTTCTATTGTTTCCGTAGTCTTTTAGAGTCTTTTCAGGTTTTAGCATGTTTGGAGCTTAATTGGAGTTTTTTAGAGCATTCTGGAGCTTTGTGGCATTCGTTAAAGACGTTCCCACCGATTGATTGAGCTCAAATTTGGACACGAGATAGATAAATGGATTAGCTTTCTTTGGAAGTGTTTGAAGCCATTCCAACGGTGCGATCAAAAGTATGCCAGTTTTCGTGAGACAGTCCAGTCTGGCCAAACACCAGAAATGTCCTGGTATCGACCCGATACCAGCTGGTATCGATCGATACCGACTGTAGAAGGGAAAACACGCGTTTTTACAAGTTTTTAAGAGTCTGCAACTTGGCCCAGAACTTTATTATTGTACAAGAAGCCCAGAACGTGTTTTAGACTTATAAATAGGGTTTTCAGCCACCTGTTTTAGGCTATGCTTGATTTTACTTTATTCTTACTTTGGTTCTTTAGGGAGACAAGTTTGAACCTCTTTCGGAGAGAAGATTTCGAACCCTTTTTATTTCTACTTTTGATGATCTATTCAACCATGTTGTTTGCTTCATTATGCATGTCTGAGTAGATCCCTGTTTAGGATTAGGTTGCTAAAGGGTATCTGATGAGTTTATAGATCTGATTTGATTGTTGGGAGTAATCTATAGAGCTTTTCACCTAGACTTGAGATTAATGCTGATTTTAGCCTCGCGAACTAAAATCTTGACTTTAGGTTGTTGATTGGCACGAAGCTGTGATTGATTGCCCTGATCTAGTGTTTGGTGAGCAAAAGCCCTATTCGCAAAGGAATTTGGTTTAGGGATTTTGTGAACAATTGAACTTGAACTTTAATGCTTGTTTAAATTCATAGAATTTGCAAAGGAATTTGGAATTCTAGGTTTAGGCATAGATAGTTTTCGCAACGACAGTTGGTTTACTTTACATATGTGTTTCAAGTTTGAAAGCGGAGTTTAATTCATTCCTGACAATTGATTTGATTTGATAATTCTGATTTGCCTGCAAGTTTCCCTAAGCCTAGCGTCTTCCTCCATTGATTTATATCCTTGATTTACTTGCTTTTGTCATTCTTGATTTCACCTATTTTGCTTAGCTTAGTTCTTATTTCTGAATCTATTGAGTGTCATCTTGAGTTTTTGTGGTTCGACCCCTAAAATACTATAGCGACTGCTTAGATACTTTTAAGGTATTAGTTTTGAGCACATCAGTAGTATTAACATATAAATTATTCATATCACTTATAAGATATAAATAATATAAATAACTACTAAACAGTTACTTATTTGAATGTTTGTATCTCTACATTGGGGTGTCTATTAGAGATGCAACCCTTAGTCCAAAGTGGGTCATGTAAACCTATAAATACAGTTTGTCTATCTAAATAAAGTGTGTGATTTTCGTTTTTAAAAATCTGAGCAAGATTAACAAATACAATACATTGAGTGTTTAACAAGAAATAAGAGAAGGGAGGGAGACAAAAACAGAACACTGTTTTGTGTTGTCCGATCCTAAATAAACTTTGAGAGTCAAAGTTCTACAGTTTCAAGCCTTAATGGGCTAGCTCATTCTGATTACTTGCCCATTAAACTACAAGATTGGTGTTCGGTTTTTAAGTCTGTTTTGTTTCAAATTTAATGCATTGTCGGTTTTATTATTCACATAACAATTGGGATTAGGGTTTTAATATTCTTTTCCTACACCTCTATAAACAGAGAGCGTAGTAGCATTGTAAATTGATTCATGTTTTGCATTTATAAAAAAAAAACTAAAAAGAGGTAACCTAAGTTACCTACAAGAGCTTGTGTCAAGCCTTGAGAGGAGGACTCTCGAAACCATGTTGATTTTGATCTCCGATCGATTCAACACTCCCGTGCTTTTTCTTTATGTCACTCCCTTCACCTTTCACCAAACAACACGCCCACGACGTCCCCTGTTTTCATCAACCAAAACAGAGCACACGTCCCTCTTTTATGCTCTCTCCCCTCTTCTCGTTTCCGCTACTCTATCAATATATATCGGAGGATTCTGCTGCCGTATAGCTCAAAGTCTTGATGACCACAATTGTATCAGCTTCGCAGTCAACAGGGTTACAGAGATCTTAAAAATAACTTAACCTAATTGACTACGGAGTGTTATAAAAGCTGGCTAGCTTATCTAATGAAAAAGCACAAGATAGTATGAAGAAGAGGATAATAATGTGAATTTTAGGGATGTTAATTAAGATAAATCCACTCCAATTAAACTCATACCCATTTAAATGTAAACCTGTTTAATTTCATTTAAATCTACAGCCCATTTATCAAGTTCTTCACAAACAATATTATTCTACTTTTAACAAGTAGAAATAAATTCTAACATTAATGGCCAAATTGTAAGATTCTAGAAGAGAAATGAGATGAATGAAGTTGTGGGAAGGTACTCTGATACTACTTCATTTTTTTATATTTATAACAGAATTTATTTCTTAAAATGTTCATTATCTTGAACAAGAGAATTTCTTATGTACGAACAACCAAGTTATAAACTGATGATAAACAAAAACCAAAGTGGAAACCAGCACACATAATTTGACCAAAAGCCACGCGAGGAGATGTGATCTAGGGTTGATCACATAAGTAGAAGAGAGAGGAAAAAAACAGAGAGGAGATGGGATAAGGTGAGTCGGGTTTGTCCGCTAGGTGATTGTGCAATGGTTGATGGAATTCCAGGGGATGAGGTTGGGGCTTTTGCTATAACCAGAGGTAGTGGTGGCTCAGTGACATCACTATATGTGAAAACCGGACTTGGAGCTTGGGCTGGAGGTAAGGACTCAGGACTCATAATGGTCAAGAGGCTACCAGGTTTAACTGGTAACATGTAAGGTGGAATTGTTTTTCTACCCAAACATCCATTCCCTGCAGAAGATAAACAAAGTTAGGCATTGATGTTTAGTTTTTTTTTGTGTTGTGAGACCCTTTGGTGCAAATCTTAAGCCACTTACTTTTGTATCTTGCAGCTGTGAAAGGGAACTCGGTGATGGTTCCATTCATACAGGCTCCAAAGATATATGCGTTTATCTCAACAGTTGCATCTGAGAAGAAGTCAAATGGTTGTGATACAAACTCATTCTGAAACAGTTCCACATAAACCGGAAGCTGAGACTTCTGCAGCCTCTCCACAACATTGGTTTGCGCATTGAGGAACCCATCGTTGTAAGGAAAGACTGAATATTAGTTGATGACAACAGCGTTAGCGAATTACTTTATATATTCGATAGCAGAGTCACGAATATCACAAATGGTTTCTTTAATTTTGTAGACAGTCTCGTAATTGCTCTGCTTCTTGAAGTCAACTAGAACCGAGCTGTCCGTAGACTGAATCATGACCTTTGTTGTTGTATTTCCATTACTGTAACCAGCTTCTGTGAGAGTATCGAGAACCGCTTTAACCACGTCGAGCCCTTGCCTCTCTCTCAAGTATGCCGCATTCTGAGGGACAAAAAGAAACATACTTATGTGGCCATTAGAAGATATCACGGTCCTATTGATAAAATCTTAAGACTAAGAGGTACGCGAGAACCCCACCTCTACACTGATCAAAACACCGGAGAGAGAAGTGGAGTTTTTAGCCATGTTTAGGAATTCAGAAAGTAAAATAATCCTCCCAGAATTTTTCTCATATGGATTCCTATACATAAGGTAAGGCCTGTAGGGGTTTGAAATAGCAGCTGTGCAAAAACATGGGAGAATAGTTATTGTAACTCTCAAGCTAGAAGTAAGCAAAATTGTTAAGAAAACAGATATTAGCACATATATGTAACAATTTAAAGTTAAGTAGGAGTAGAAGCAGAAGCTCTCTTACGAGTTACTATAAATAGAGTGAGAAGAACAGACTAGCATTTAGGTAACACAAGTGCATAATTTGAAGCGGAAACTTACGAGTCAAGTTCTGGATCTCAGGCCATGTGAGACTAAAAGTGTATATTCCAACAACTGAGCTAAACTCAAGAATAGTAGTTGAACGGTTGCTAAAAGGAGTTTGGAGGACCATTGTGCTGTTCTTGAGATTTATCGAACTTAAACAAAAGGGTTTACTGTCGCTAGACATTTGGACTGAGCAATCGATAACATCAGCACCATCTTTGATTGCCTTCTCATATGCTAAGTTAGTACATCTAGGATAGTACCCACTCGCACCATCTTTTGATATAACAAGAAAATCCACTGAGGCATGAACCATTTGGTAGATGCTAAAGTCAGTTATAAGTTTATTTTGTAATTTTCTTCTACTAGTAAGAACAGAGAAAAATATATACATATAAAGTAAATACTCTCATTACCTTGTTTTCTAGCGTTTCGGCCAATGTGGGAGAAGCAGTCTGAGATATATGAAAATGTTTGATATTGAGTATTATCAACAATTAGGAAAAAATGGCGTCTGTGGAAGAGATTTTGCTTACCAATGGATGTAGATGCAGTAATGGGAAAATCAGAGAGCACACCATCGACAGAGAAATCACCATTGTCCACAAAAGAAAGATACTCAGAAACTGGATCGAAACTGTAGTCATATGCAATATCAACATCATTTGCGAAACCTGACGCATATACTTGTAATCCTGATTTGTGAGCATCTTGAACTAAGGTTGTATGAGGAAGCAAGTACTGTTTGTTATCGAGTGGTAATATGTAAGACTTGGGAACAAGAATCCCTGAAGCAAACGTCTTGACAAAAGTTAGGTTACTCAAGATAGAACCGTAGGTTTGGTTTGTTGTCGGCTCGAAATCTTCTTTCCCAAGAAACTGAAACACAAAACTCGGTCCATTACGACGGAAACGGCCAGCAATTTTCTTAAAGAAATTCACTTCAGGGGAAGAGATGAAGTCAATGGAAACAGTTCTTGAAACTGATAACAGAACACTGCTCATGTTCAGATTCTGTTGCGCATAGAACTCGTCGTGCTGAACATTTAACCAAAACCCTTCTTGTTTCATCAACGTAGCTACATATTGAATCGTTAAAATCCCATATCCGTTTTCATCGAAATTTGCTGACCGTGATGATATTCCTCGGGACACTGCAACAGGTGGGAAAAAAAAAATTAACAAGTGGTGACACTTACAAAAGCACTAACTGAGTCATAAACACTTACATGTTACATTCTCGAGATCTCTCAAGGAGAAATCAATAGTGAACCAACCCTGAGTAGTGAATCCATTAACGGGGTAAGATTTTTGACGATTTGGGTAAACATATTGAATACTTGAAGCATTGGCCAAATTTATATCAGGGAAGCAAATCCCAACTCCATCTTTGGTTAGCTGAACATCACACCATAGAACAACACAGGCAACACTTGTCTGGATTGCAAAACCGTAAGCATCAACACTCGAATCTGGTAACAATCCAGAAAATCCACCACGAGCAATCACAAGTGGAGCATCACCTAGTAAATATATAAATAAAGTAACCCCAAGTTATATTTATATAATTGGATACAAAAGTATTTACTGTATGCTCCCATAATCAAAGTAATTATTGGACTTTAATATTTTGGAACTGTCCTTTATTGAATAAAAATAAAGTGAAGTTAACTTTTCAATAACTGTTCTCCTGAAAACAAAGTGAAGTTATTATCCCAACTTCAACTACACATATGGATAAAAAAAGAAAGTTACTTGAGTACTACTTAAGTTCACAGATAAAAAAATCAAAGTTTATTGGAAACCATGCACAAAAGAAACATAGAAAGTGAGAGCAACTCTAACCACTGAGCGTCTGCCATGGACTTCTAGATCTTTGAGCATTGCTTTGAGCAGCAAACAGTTGAATCAGAACAACACCACAGAAGAAAAGCGTTGAAGATCGTATTACGAGTGTCGGATTACCTGGCCGGGAATTCATCGGTAACTTACATAAATGGAAAACCAAAAATAGTAGAATTATTGTTTAAAAGCTATGTTTTATGTTTAGTTTTTTTATGCATAAGCATTGAACTCATAGAGGATAAGACTCAAGAGCTTTTTTTATCAATTCGCTTTATTAGTTGACTCATTGACTCATAGTGAACAAATTCTGAGAGACTCAAGAGCATTAATCAAATGGAGTTATTAGTTGACTCATAGACTCATAGTGAACAGATTCAGAGAGACTCGAGAACATTAATCAAATGGAGTTATTAGTTGACTCATAGTGGGTGGACCAATACGGAGGACTAGCCTAAAATAAACCAAAATTTTTTTTATTAGTTGACTCCAAAAGACTCGTCTCTTATATGTGTTGCCGCTATAAACCAACTTGTATTTATACTATTTCCAGCATTCTGACCTGAATTTTTCGGCTTTTTTAAAATCAGCCTAAACTTATTTATCCTTTAAAAATACATAAATTTTGTTATACTTCATAATTAGTGTATAAGAAATTGAACAGCTAATTCTGATTATTAAACTCAAATTAACCATGGAATCAACGTTTTTAGTTGCGTTTTGGCTTTTAATCTCGTTTTATTTTTTTTAACCCAATAATTCTTTTAAACGACGACGTTTGGGAAATAAGAAATGAGAGATCACTTAAAACCAAACAAAAACAAATTGTTATTGCTATTATTAAACTGCAACATAAAAGCTGAAACACAATTACACAACTCCTAAAACCATCAAAAACCTGCAACATAGCTCCTAAACTCATACAAAAACATGCAGCATAAGGGGATTTTTGGGTTTTTTTTGAATGTCTTGTCGGGGATTTTGGGTTTTTTTGGACGTCGTGTCGGGGATTTTGGGTTTTTTTTGGTAGTCGTGTCGAGGATTTTGGTTTTTTTGGACGTTAATGAAGAGTACTGGACTGAACCGTTCAAGATTTGTTACGAAGGAACATAGATAAAGACCAGGAACACTCTCACACTGATAAAGACTTTGAACTCTCTCCCAAATAACACACGAACTCTACATCTACATCTACGTGATCGAACTTTGTCTTTGTAGTTTGTAGTTTGAGTTTGTATTTGATATGTAGTAGTTTGTATTTCTATCTAATTTTTTTGTATGGTGTTGTTGGTAGACATCAAATGAGAAGAATGTAGGAAAACTTGACACCGGTCGAAGTGGTGTGAATGCTGATACGTACTAGGAAGGAACAGAAGGCTCAAACTCATAGAAAAAAAGACAAAGTGGGAAGAAGAAGAAACCTCTGAGCAAAACGGGAAACTAGACTAATATCAAAAAGAAAGAGGGAAAGAAAGAGGGACCTTCTAATCCTAAACTTCCCCACCACTGGTTGTGTATCAACAACCAGTAGGTTTTTGCACCTGGAGATTGGCCTAGTACACGTAAAAGTATTTGAAGAAAGCTTTGAACTCATGATTACATACCACTTTGTTTTAGGAGTTGTAGATATGGTTGTAGGTTTTAACGAGGTATTCGTACAACTGTACCTTAGGAACACTAAACGGTGAACGTTGTACTCGTAAGGGTGACTGGTGAACTGTTCAAGTGTTTTACACTTAAGGGTAGGTTTGGTTGAAGTTTGGCTTGTACACAAGGAAAACACTAAACTGTAGTCTACTGTAGAAGAAAAAGACTAAGATCCTAGAAATAACGTATAAGTCTCTCGAAGAAGAAGGCCCTTTTGCCAGTTAAGGGGGTATTTGAATCAACGAAACCACTTTTGTGGGGATTGTGAAACGAGTCACGGATTTTGGTGCACTTGATTGTAATTAAAACTTTAAGTATGTACTTGTTTTATTTAGGCCAGGTTTGGGTGTTTAGCGTTTTGCTACAATTAGAAGGCAATTCACGCACGACTGATCCAATGGTGCAGTACTCACTGATCCTACAGTGTAGTAGTCTAGCTAGATTGATCCGCGGTACGGTAGTCAGATATTTTTTTTAGCTTTTCTTAGTTAAAAATTTTTTTTTTGTATACTTTTATAATTTTAATCTTGATCATAAATTTTTTAATATAAAAGATTTTGTCTAGGTTTTTGAAGGTTATTATAGATATTATAAAGTTTTTATAAAAATTTTTTATGTCTTTTTAGATTTTAATATTTTTATATATATATATATATAATTTTGAATTTTAAATATTAAATTTTTTTATAATTTTAAATACTCTTTCTTAAACCTCATACCTATTTGAAGTACCTACTAAAAGGTAGATGGAAGAATGTTATCAGTACATATACTCACTTAAAGAAGAAGTATTACTATTAAGTAAGTTGTTTTGTACACAATTAACTAGTACTAATTGGCAATTTGATTCATTATAAAAGTCTAATTGCCAAGAAATTACTCTTTTTCCGAGTGACCCGCAATTGGTCATTAAAACTTAATAAAATAGACAGTTAGATAAGGTTTCACAATTGGTCACCAAACTTTCCACGTTAAAGATTTATTGTGGGAATAAAAAAGCGTCGAAGTTTAAAATGGAAGTGGCTGCCACCTTTTAAGATCGAGTCTAGTAGCATTTTACTATATCACGGCAATATCAAGACAATATCATCATTATCCCCTATGAATATGCAAATACAATGTTAAATGCTACTAGACTCGATCTTAAAGGTGCAAATACACATGTTTTAGATTTTTTAAAATAATTTTTGAAATATTATAGATTTTTTTGGTCAAAAATAATAATTTTTGATAATTTAACGTTTCAAAAAAATTATTAAAATTATTTCTTATAAATTTTAATATTTTTTAAAAATTAAAAAATTTTATTTTTAATTGTTTTAGAATTTTAGATTTTTTCTTTATTTTTTTAAAAATATTTTTGAAATATTATATTTTTTTTGGAAGTTTTTGGATTTTTAGAAATATATATTTTTTTTAAATACTAGTTCTAATTTTAATATTTTCATATGTTTTTTAAAAAAATCGAAAATTCGATTTTTTTATAAACTGATGACGTGGCGCCTAGTCAGATAGATCTGATGATCTGACCTCCTAGTCACTCATGACGTGGCGTCCTAGTCAGCATGCACTTAACGGAAGAGTAACACCGTATTAGCGATTTGTGGGTTTGGGCCGGATTTGTTTTGTTCATGTATGAATTTCAAAATTAATGTTAGTTCATGTGGTTTTAGGCACGGAGCAAAGTATTGGGAGTGTTTTCACCAAAGCAACTAAGTTGATGGAGGAATTGGCCGTTTTCCCTTCTTCTTCCACTTATCTATTTTCAAAGTTCTCTTACTTATCATTCCCATTGTCTGCCTTCTTATTGTTTCCAGCATTGGAATGCCTTTGCATTGCCTTAACAATTGTGGAGTTGAATGACTCTATTGCATTCTTGTCCACATCCTCACAAGAATTTCCTATCCTATAGTAACCTCTTGACCAACTCCTTGGATCCTCTTTCATCACATCCTCATACACTGACAGATTAATTATAAGTTCTAATCTTGTTCAAGCTAGACTATGTGTTTGACACACATTATGTGTTATGCATTTGGCAACTCTTTTTTAACTGAACTTATGATTCCCTACAAAAAAAACAATAAATCTGATAGACTAACAAGCCTTAAAACGATCTAAGACTTAAACTAACAAACAACTAAAATTTAAAGACTTAGGCTAACAAGAAAATTTACTTTAAAACTATCTAAGATGATGACAGAATTTTTCCCATCCTTAAGATCCAGATCAGCCTTGAGTTGTTTCAAATACCAGAACCAATTCTCACCATTTTCAATCTGTACAGCTGCCCACACAATTGGGTATATGTGGTTGTTGACATGGGAAAACGGTCAATTCCTCCATCAACTTAGTTGCTTTGGTGAAAACACTCCCAATACTTTGCTCCATGCCTAAAACCACATGAACTAACATTAATTTTGAAATTCGTACATGAACAAAACAAATCCGGCCCAAACCCACAAATCGCTAATACGGTGTTACTCTTCCGTTAGGTTTAAAGGATACACGACTAAGTGCCCTCATCATGGATTCTCGGATGAGTCACTTTTGAGCACATTGTATAGAGGAGTGGTTCCTAAGATTAGGATGCTCCTAGACACGGCAAGTAACGGTAACTTCCTCGGAAAGGATGTCGAGGAAGGATTACAGTTCGTAGAAAATTTGGCTCAAAGTGATGGGAGCTATGGAGAGGACTACGATAGAGCCTCAAGAGGAGGCGGTGAAAGAGAAGAGCAAAGGAGTAAAGAAATAAAAACTTTACACGAAAAGATGGACAAGGTGTTGCAAAGTACTCAAAGGCAAGTTAGCTATGTTGGTGAGTATGATGGGCAAGTTTGCCAAGAAGTTGGTTTGGGAGATTGTCTTGAAACTCAAGAAGAGATGAATTTCGTGGGAAACCAAGGAAATTATCAAGGCAATTTCAACAAGAGCTATAACCCGAACTTCGGGAATCAACAAGGACAAGGGTATCAACCGAGACCCTTCCTTTGTTCCTTTACCAAAAATAACCAAGGAGTGAATCAGCAAGGTTTTGTGCCTAAACCACAATACCAAGGGACCAAAGGAGGGTTCCAAAATCAAGCTAATTACCAAGGAAAAGCTCCATTTGTACCAAAACTACCAACAAGGGTACAAACCCCAACCACAACCGAGTTCATCTCAACAACCGGATTTCGACATGAAAGGTATGCTCAACAATTGCTAACGGGGCAAGCAAATAACTCCATCGAGTTAACAAGAATGGCTGAAATCCACACCAAGGTGGATTGTTCTTTATAACGATCTAAACGCCAAGTTCGAAGCTCTATCGTTTAAGATGAAACACTTAGACCAACAAGTAGCTCAAAAACGCATCTTCAAACGAGCCAACAAACGGGACAACTTCCCGGAAAGCCTGAAGCCGAATCCCAAGAATACGTAAGTGCTATCACAATT